>CM061142.1:577610777-578165293 GCA_030789695.1 Scilla litardierei
CCATCTCCTATCCAATCAAAACTACATCGCTCATCCCAACATGAAATTTCTTACACCACACTTTTCCCAAATTGTTTCAAATAGAGCATCACGACATATGAAATAATTTCATTCATGTTATATTAGCATTTGAAATCAACTTGGAAAAGAAATTAAAGCACACCAATCAAAGATTCATGAGTTGACACCAAAATAGGATTTAAATCCAAATGTATGCATTAAGATGTAGCATGTAAGGGATCAAGCACAAAGCTAGCAAATGAGCAAGGATAGTCGATGTTAAGCTCGCAAAACAAAAAAAAAAACAAAAAAAAAATTTTTTTTTTTTTTTTTTGAATTTTTTTTTGAATTTATTTTGAATTTTTTTGAATTTTTTTTTTTTTACAAAACAACTAACTAAACATCCTAAACATCCTAAAACAACCTACAACCCTCCCCCCAACTAAAAATATGCATTGTCCTCAATGGATGAAAGGGTAGTAGAAGCAAAAGTTGGAACAAACACACCTATTTAGTCGCCGCCCGAAGGCGGGTCCGCAAGCTCCTCGGTGTTTCGCTCCTTAGCCCATGAATCAAAGTAAGGCTTCAAACGTTGTCCATTGACCTTGAACTCGCTCCCATCTTTGTTGTTCACCAAGGTCACCGCTCCATGGTTGTAGACATGTTTCACCACAAACGGCCCGGACCATCTAGATCTCAATTTTCCCGGAAAGAGATGGAGCCGGGAGTTGTATAATAGCACGCTTTGGCCCGGAAAAAATTCCCTCCTCAAAATCATTTTGTCATGCTCAAATTTCATGCGCTCCTTGGCCAATTTGGCATTGTCATATGCATCCCGCCGCAACTCCTCCAATTCACAAATCTGCAATTTACGAAAATTATTGGATGAGTCACAAATAGAATTAAATTGTTTAATTGCCCACAATGATTTGTGCTCTAACTCCACGGGCAAATGGCAATGTTTTCCATAAACAATCCTATACGGCGACATTCCTAAAATTGTTTTGTAAGCGGTCCGATACGCCCAAAGTGTTTCCGGCAATCGGACACTCCAATCCTTCCGTGTAGGATTCACCGTTTTTTGTAGGATGTTTGTTATTTCTCTATTAGCCAATTCCGCTTGGCCATTGGTTTGGGGGTGGTAAGGTGTGGAAATTTTGTGTGTGACCCCAAACCTCTTCATCAAGTTAGAGAATGGTTTATTGCAAAAATGAGATCCACCATCACTAATAATAGCTTTAGGAATTCCAAAACGTGCAAAAATATTTTCTTTGAGAAATTTGAGCACGGTGGCACCCTCATTATTCCTACATGCAATGGCCTCCACCCATTTGGATACGTAATCGGCCACTAAGATATATGTGTACCCAAATGAAATGGGGAATGGCCCCATAAAATCTATGCCCCAACAATCAAAAATTTCAATTTCTAAGATCGGATTTAAGGGCATCATATTTCTTTTTGTTATTCCCCCTAACTTTTGACATGGCACACAAGATTTACAATATGTGTATGTGTCCTTAAACATGGTGGGCCAATAAAATCCACATTGCAAAATTTTGGCCACCGTTTTATGTGCGGAAAAATGTCCCCCACATGCACCACAATGACAAAAATTTAATACACTAGCAAACTCGTCATTTGGCACACACTTCCTAACAATTTGGTCGGAACAATATTTATACAAGTATGGATCATCGAAAAAGAATGATTTTACCTCGTGTTTAAATCTTTTTATGTCCCGAATCGACCAAAAGTGAGGAACCTTACCGGAAACCAAGTAGTTTGCAATATCGGCGTACCACGGCAAGGAAGACACGGCGAAAAGTTGTTCATCCGGAAATGCATCATGAATTGGTGCGGTGGCGGGCTCGTTCCCGAAAGTAAGGCGTGACAAATGATCCGCCACCAAGTTTTCCATGCCCTTCTTATCCTTAATCACGACGTGGAATTCCTGCAAAAGTAAGATCCATCTAATAAGCCTCGGTTTTGCATCTTTCTTTGAAAGCAAATATTTTAGGGCCGCATGATCCGTAAAAATGAGAATGGGTGACCCTAAGATGTAACTCCTAAATTTCTCCAAAGCAAACACTACGGCGAGCAACTCTTTTTCCGTTGTTGTGTAGTTCTTTTGGGCTTCATTGAGAGTTTTGCTCGCGTAGTAAATGACACATGGTACTTTCTCCCTCTTTTGACCAAGCACCGCTCCCACGGCAAAATCACTTGCATCACACATAATCTCGAATGGGAGGCTCCAATCCGGCACCTGCAAAATGGGAGAAGTAGTCAATGCGCATTTTAATAATTCAAATGAGGATTGACACTCACGTGTCCAAATAAATTCTGCATCAAGAGTTAGCAAATGGCAAAGGGGTCGGGAGATGGCACTAAAATCCTTGATGAAACGACGATAGAACCCCGCATGCCCAAGAAAAGATCGCACATCCCTCACGGTTTTTGGAGCCGGTAGCTTTTCAATTATCTCAACTTTGGCTCGGTCTACCTCCATTCCTTGCTTTGAGACTTTATGGCCAAGAACCATCCCCTCCGTAGCCATGAAGTGGCATTTCTCCCAATTTAGGAGGAGGTTCTTCTCAATGCATCTACTCAAAACCAGAGAAAGGTTAGACAAACAACTTTCAAATGAAAATCCAAAAACCGAAAAGTCATCCATAAAAATCTCCACAATTTCAACCATATCACTAAAAATGCTTAGAACGCATCGTTGAAATGTGGCGGGTGCATTACACAACCCGAAGGGCATCCTACGAAAAGCAAATGTGCCGAAGGGACAAGTGAAAGTGGTTTTCTCTTGGTCCTCCGGGGCAATTTCTATTTGATAATATCCCGAATACCCGTCCAAAAAGCAATAAAATTCATGGCCCGCAACCCTTTCTACAATTTGGTCAATGAATGACAAAGGAAAATGATCCTTGCGGGTCATGGCATTAAGTTTCCGGTAATCTACACACATACGCCAACCGGTGGTGGTTCGCGTAGGAATCAATTCATCATTCTTGTCCCTAATGACGGTGATTCCGGACTTTTTGGGCACGATTTGGATGGGACTCACCCACCTACTATCTGAAATCGGGTAAATGATACCCGCATCCAACAATTTTAAAAGTTCATTTTTTACAACCTCCTTCAACGTCGGGTTAAGCCGACGTTGCAACTCTCTCGAGGGTTTTGAATCATCTTCCAAATAAATGTGATGTTAGCACACTAAAGGGTTAATTCCCGTGATATCCGCTAGTGTCCAACCTATAGCCTTTTTGTGTGTTCTCAACACATCCAACAAATCGTGTTCTTGCTTAGGTGTGAGGTTAGAATTTATTACCACCGGGAATGTCTCACCCTCCCCAAGGTATGCATACTTCAAATATTCCGGAAGTGGCTTTAGATCCAATTTGGGATGCTCCGAAGATGACGGCATTTGAGGTGGGGAGTCCAACGGCAATGTCTCGAATCTCGGAACCCATTTGGTGCTTGGTCCCGCATGTGTCTCCTGCACAAGAAAAGATTCATCAATATGCTCACAAAAAGAGTCAAGAAAATCTAAAGCATTATCAAATTCGGAACCGAAATGATCTTCAACACATGAGTCTATAGGTTCCGAAGCCAAAAAGTCAACCATGTTAACTTCATCGTATTCCCCTTCTCGGGGTGGCAATTTGCATGCATTGAATATATTGTGTTCAAGAGTCATGTTGCCAAAAGAAATTTTTAATTGGCCACTCCTACAATTTATCAAGGCGTTGCAAGTGGCCAAAAATGGTCTTCCTAGGATTATCGGGGTGGGATTCCCCGATGTGGGTCCTTGAATGTCAAGGACAATGAAGTCAACGGGGTAATAAAATTTGTCCACTTGGACAAGCACATCTTCCACACAACCCCGTGGAATCTTCACACTCCTATCCGCTAGTTGTAAAACAACCGGCGTGCTTTTTAATTCACCCAATCCTAGTTGAAGAAAGACCGGGTAAGGCAATATGTTAACTCTAGACCCCAAATCCAAAAGTGCTTGACCTATCCTCTTTGTGCCTATGGTGCATTCAATTGTAGGGGATCCTGGGTCTCTACATTTTTGGGGAGTGTTGTGTTGCACAATGGAGCTCACTTGCTCCGTTAAGAAAGCCTTTTTCTTCACATTCAAATTCCTCTTTACCGTGCACAAATCTTTAAGAAACTTAGCATACGTTGGAATTTGATTAATAGCATCAAGTAAAGGGATATTAATTTGACATCGTTGAAAAATCTCCCTGATTTCCGCTTGATACTTGTCCTTGGATGGCGGGGCGAGCCTTTGAGGGAAAGGTACCGGAGTGGAATAAGGCGCGGGCTCCTTGGATGGATTCTTCTTTGTTGGGCCTTCACCTTGCTCCTCCTCTAGCACCAAATCCGGTATTTGTTCCTTCTCTCCCACTTCCTCCACTTGTGGATCTTTAGGTGACTCCACATTTTCAAAAGTTTTTCCACTTCTCAATGTCGTCACCGCTTGGCATTGCTTCATTGAACCCCCCGATGACGAAGAAGAGTTCATATTGGGGTTGGGCAATGGTTGGGATGGAAGCTTCCCCTTCTCTAGACTTGCGGTCAACTTCGCCAAGTGCTCCGCCATTTGTTGATTTTGAGTTTGTTGGAGTTGTTGGAATTGTTGGAATTGTTGGCTTTGGGCTTGTTGCACTTGGATGAGTTGTTGCAAAGTCTCATTCATGGAGTTCATTTGGGTCTCACTCCCTTCCTCTCTCTTTCTTTGGAAACCGCCTCCTTGGTAATTGTTGTTGAAAGGGGGAGCCTTGTACGGTTGATGAGGTTGTTGTGGTGGCCCTTGATGTTGCGGTTGTTGAGGCCTCCAACTCAAGTTGGGATGATTCTTCCAACTTTGGTTATATGTGTTGGAGTTGAAGTTTTGTCCAAACACTTGATTTACCTCCGCATTAGGCTCCCTCAACACCTCCTTCAATGTGGGAATGGTGGGGCAATTTGATGTATCGTGCCCCGTAGTCTCGCAAATAGCACAACTCTTCTCCATGGCTACACTCTTCACCGCCCTCAACTCCATGGCTTGGATCTTCTTTTGCATAGCTTCTAACTGGGCTTCCATAGCATCATCGGTCTTCAAAGTGTGTAAGCCCCCACGAGTTGGTTGTGATGAAGAGGAGTCGCCTCTATCAAACTCCGAAGTTGTGTCCCATGTTTGTGCATTCTCCGCCACCATCTCCAAATATTCCCACGCTTCATCCGGTTCCTTATCAAAAAACTCCCCGTTGCACATTGTTTCCAAAAATTGCTTTGATGTTGGTAAGAGTCCTTCGTAGAAGAACCCGATGACACGGCATTTCTCGAATCCGTGGTGAGGACATGAGAGTAGAAGTTCCTTTAGCCTTTCCCAAGTTTGGTAGAATGTCTCATTGTTGCGTTGGGCAAAGCTCATGATTTGCTTCTTCAATCCCTGTGTCCTGTGCAAGGGAAACAATTTCTTTAGAAACTCGGCTTGAAATTGCAACCATGAAGTAATTGAGCGGGGTGGTAAAGCATTAAGCCAATTCTTGGCTTTATCTTTGAGAGAAAACGGAAATAATTTCAAGTATATCGTGTCGGCGCTCGTTTTCCCATCAAAACATGTGGAACATACATCTTCAAACTCCTTTATGTGAAGGTATGGGTTTTCCCTCTCCAACCCATGAAAAGTGGGTAGGAGTTGAATTACCCCGGGTTTAAAATTAAAGGAGTTCGCATCCGTAGGTAACACAAAGCATGAAGCCGAACTAGACCGGGTGGGTCTCAAAAGATCCCTCAAAGACCTAGGGACATCGGCTTGAGAATTAGTGTCATGGTTATTAGTATTATCATTGTTTAAGTTTTCTTCCTCCATGACGTGTGTGCGCGTTAGTCTATGTGTTCGAGGTGTTCGAAGCCACATAAACTAACCAAGCAAGCGATGTTATGTAAAATGAAAACAAACAAAGTGAAATTTATATACGATTATGTACGAAAAGATGATATAGTCACAAAGCAAAGCTAAAAGTAATGTAATTGTCGATGGTAAAACCGTTGTCCCCGGCAACGGCGCCAAAAACTTGGCGTGAACAAAAGATTGCACGTGCTAACTCCCAAGTGTAGGAGGTCGCCAAGTAGTAAATATCCTAGTGAGCCTAGGGTCGAACACGGGGACAACTTGCTTACAATCAACAGTGATCACAATTAGCCTAAACGGTGTGAGAAATACCACCCTTTTTGGGGCGAGGATTGGTTGATGAGATTTTAGAACACCCTACCGTTAAGCATGCAAACAACGAAATATGTAGGATAGCAAACAAAGATGAGAAATGTGGGTGTTCATGGTTTCAGGGTGTAGTCGGGCTTCAAACTTCATTTCAAATCACTACGATCCCTCATCCGGCTAAGGAGAGAGTGATCGGATGGTTTGGCATTTCATCGAACACGTTATGTGCAAAAAGATAGTGAATGAAACATTGAGAAAATTTTACAATAAACACAATAGAGAGGGTCCACTAGGATGAACCTCTCTTTGGATTTCCCACTAGGGTTCCAATAGACAACCCTAACTCAATATTTCATCCACATACAAGAGGTTAAAAACAAGTTGGAAATGAAATCTACAAGCCCAATCTACATCCATCCACCATAAACACACACAATATGATTAGCCACTCATTATACACAAGAACACCATCTTTGATTCCAAAATATTCATCCAATAGTTCTTACAAATAGCATATAAAAACAAACAAAAGAGAAACTGAAATTATAGAGTTTAATACAAGAGGACTCCCTTTTGATCTTCTCCTTTGAGCTTTTCTCTTTCTCCCTTGGTCTCCCAAGCCCTAGCAATTTCTCCTTCAAAAAGAATCCCCAAAAAAAAACCCTAAAAAAAAACTGCTCCCAAAAAAAAACTAACTCCCCAAAAAAACGTGTTCAGCCCAAGGAAAAAAACAGAACACAATTACGTTTCAGGCCCAAGCTCATTTCCGTGTTTTTTTGTCCGTCCAGGCAATTTTTGGACCAAAGAGTAATATTTTTCCAACCTGGGGGGCGGGATTAAATTTTCCCGACCCCCCGCCAGCGCAGCGCACTGCGCTTTCGAATTTCGGGGGGGACACGTGGCCCCCCCCTCCGTTCCCCGCTCTTGCGAGCGGGGATGGGCCCGTTCGCCTGGCGGGCCGGCCCGCTGGGCGAAAAAAAAAAAAAATTTTTAAATTTTTTTTTTTTTTTTAAATAACTTCTCTGCGGCCCGCTCAGCAGCGGGCCGCGGGCCCCAAGGCCCAGTAAACCCTTTTTTCTTTGTTTTAATGCCCAGAAATTCCCTTGTAGCTCCAAAAATTCACCAAAAATAGCTCCAATCACCAAAAAATTCTGGAAAAATTCCAGAAAATCTGGAAAATTTCCAGGAGTACCTGAAAAATAAGATGAGCTAAAATTAGTCCATAGAAATTGTATTTTATATATAAAAATATATTAGGCGTTAATAATCCACAAAATCACGAAAACGCACGTATCAACGCCGAAATTAATACGGTATACACATAAAATACCCAGAAATGGGGGGAGAAATAAGCAATTTATACCCCGAATCACTGAGCTCCCTGCCCCCCCACCAAGAACGTACCACACTCTCCGAGTGCAGAACACTATCAACCTAGTAAATGCTATATCTTGACAAGTCCCACTTGTCAAGACCCTCTTGTCTAGTCCCAGACTAAACAAGTCCCAAAAGAATACAAAAGTAGTAAAGTTTCCCCTACAGAGATCAACACACTAATACACAAATTTAAAGAGTAAGGAGTTTAGAAATGCTCAATTCGTGTTTATGTAGTCGTCTCTGTCAATCAGCATGTCGTCAGCTTTCGTCTGACGCAAATGGTATCTCGATCTGACCCCTGGATCTCGATCTGTGTCTCCACGAAGATGAATAGCAATCTGGTCGGTGTGTTTAGCAAATCTAGTTCAAAACATATATAATGCGGTCTATGCAGACATCAGCTCCTTTAAAAACTTTTCCACATCAGCCGCTTTTCCCTCTCTTCATGCTTTGAGTCGGATTAGGGCATGCAGCAAACTCAGCTACGCCGACACCTTCACTCCGACGTGCCTGGGATTCGACTTCTCTGACTTCGGCAACGATGCAACTCCGGTGGCTGGCTCTCCTACAGCGACAACTTCTGCGACGAGCTCTCAACTCCAGCGACAGCAATGGGTTGGTTTGAACCACGGCAAGGGAGGCAAAGAGCTGTCGGTGTGAAGATGAAGTCTTGGAGGCGGCAGCAAGATGATATTCTGAATGGCAGCTTGTAGAGGTGATCACGGTGCATAGCAAGGTGGTTCACAATGGCAGCAGCTTAGCTTCAAGGGAGCACCGAAAAAAAATCAGGGCGGCAGTCCACTGCAACAAGCTGATGGCTTCGGCAGCACAAGGAGATGATGGTCAACTGCTATCGGAATAAATCACAACGTCGTGGAAGACGTTGGTGCGAGAGAGAGACTTCATGGATGGCATTGGTACTTGGAAGATGAAGGCAAAGACTCTCCTTGCTTGGCTTGTGAACTCCCTGTACGTGAGTCAATGAGCTCTCTCACAAAATTCGACAGCAACCACATGGGATGTTAGGGTTCGACAGGCTCTTGATGATAGCAAGCTTCAAAAACTTTTACAATTGAAACTTTTATTGCTTGGTGCTAGGTGATTTTGGATAGGAGGAGGTAGGCTTAACTTTGGCAAGGAGATAATAGGGCTTGGAAGCTTTGCTTGCGACTTGGGTTGATGATTGATTGAATTTGCCTTGGGAAATTTAGTTTTTGGCCGACCCGTGCTTTCCCCGAAATTGTTGTAGGCTTTTATATGAGAAACTAGGGTTTGTGTTCGGCTTGGAGAGGATCCCAAAGATGTATGGATTTGTGTGCCAATAGAAATTTGAAAAGGATTTGATTAGGTGTTTGAATAGGATTTGGATAGAAGCAATTCCAACTAGTAGATTTGATCTAATCCCCCTTAAACTCAAATTTGCTCCATCTCTTTCCATATTGACCAAGTCCAATTGCTTTGTAAATAGCACTTCATCTCTCTTCTAATTTGCTATATGCCATTCCTGAAAGACACTTAGCACACACGTTAAATAGTTCGTACATGTTTGTTATCATCAAACTAGAGATCCTACATCGTTGCTTCCAATAATCTCCCCCTTTTGATGATGACAAACCAATAAAAGATTTGAGCAATGAGAAATGTGTGTGTGTGTGAAGTGTGGTGAAGGATGCAATGCATATGATGTATACAATGAGACGTTCAAGCATTACTAACATGCACAACATTATAGCAATAGTGATAAGCATGCTTCCCCTATTTTCAAGCTCCCCCTTTGGACATGTACTTCTAGTGCCCCCTTGAATCAATAATATCATGTAGTGCCACATTACCAAATACCAAGTACCAAGTCATTTTTTCAACTTTTCTCCCCCTTTGTTCTCATCAAAAGCGTATTAATGAAGTCAATCAAATATCACATGTAAAAATAAATTATTATAAATTATAACTAGCACTTGCATGTCGTTTTTCATAAAGTAGGCACTTCAAGTTCAATGAAAATTGCAATTTAGACTTCAACACCAATATGTAAGTGTGATTAAACATTGAAGTACAAAGAAAGTTTCAACCAAGAACATCAACCAAAACCAATCCACATTTTCCATTTAACATGACTATCACCTAGAATTGATTTTTTCCACCTCATTAAAAACAAGATCAAGGTACCAACCCCCAAAACATAGCCTATAAGGACTCTTAGATGTAGGGTTGGCATTGCTTGACGAGTAAAATACATCAACTCTAAAGATTACCCATAAAGCATATGTTGGATACTCGTGGGTAGTGTGCTTGTAATGAATTGTATCCATTTTACATACGGACCAATATTCATAAAATATTTTTTCATATACAATTCCTTTTGTGTTCAATTTTTATTCATGGCAATACATATCATATCCCTTAGATTATTCAGTTATCATCATTCTACATGCACTTTCCAATATTCATAAAAAGAATCTCCAAAAGTACAACAAGTTTAATATACGTGGAAGTGAGCATGTAGGTGTAGAAATCAAATCATTCATTTCATGAAACATGTCATGGCTACTAAATAAAGTCTAACTTGCGCATGTAGCTATAACAATAATTCAATGATTTCTACAAGGGTATGAACATTCAATAATACCACTTATAAAGATTCATAAGGAGGTATTCATTAAGCACCAAATTTTTTTTATTTTTGATTTTTCAATTTTTTTTTCTTTTTATAATGAACTAAAACAAAAACTAGAACCAAACACTCAAGCAACAAATAAGAAATAAATCAAGCACACAAAAAAATCTATGAAGGTATGCAATGAATGCAAAGAGGGAAATAAAAATATACCTTCGCATCGCCATTTGACTAAGGAGCTAAAAATGAGACTTTCAATTCATTGCTCCTCGCCAAATCACCATCTCACCTACATGAAGGTGTCATGTGTGATCTTGGAATCCATCAAGGTCAACTAGTGTTAGTCATCAAAGGTTTAGGAACTCACACTTGTTTGAACTTTATGTTTGTGTTTCTAAACTTACAATAATATGATGTATGACCAACACTATCACAAGTAAAGCACTTTGCATGCATGTTTTTTGACAATTGAAGGCACTTTGTGAATCTTCTTAAATTTAGGCTTTTCAACATTTTTCAGACCAACTCCAAGTCCTCGTCTATTATTGCCATATAATTGATTTCCAAAAATGATATCTAAAGATTGTTTTCCTATGGAAAATTTCTTAATGCATAATTCAAGACTAGAGACTTTAGATTTCAACTATGCATTCTCATTCATAAGCAAAGTACATTTACTTATAAAAGCTTTATTGTTTTCCTCTTCCTTCTTTTCAAATTCAACCATTTTTCTTTTAAGCTCGTTATTTAGCATGCATAATTTATTATTAAGCTTTCTAATCATATAATTCTTTTCAGTTTCAAGCTTAATTAAATCTTGCTTACGGTGCTAATATTATTCAATAAGGAAGGACAAGAAAGATAAGCAACTTTTTCAGATGAGCTAGATTTTTCCCTTTTTAACAAGTCAATGGTTGATTTGTATGCAACAAGTTCCTCTTTTAGATTTTTAGATTCTTCAAACATGTCGCAATTTTCTTTTTGCAATTCAAAGCAAGAATTTCTATAGCATTCAACAGCATTATCTAGCTCATCAATTTCTTCTTGCATTTTCTTAAAGAGCTCTGCCTTAGTATAGGATATTATCTCATCGTTCTGTGCCATTAAGAAGAGGGAGGAGTGTGCTTCATTCTCCTCGAGCTCATCTCTACTATCTATGTCCCATGTTAGCACTACGGCTTTTCTTTCTCTTTTGTAACCTGAGCCGTCTCTTGTGGGTAATTCCTCGCATAATGTCCCTTTCTCCTACATTTAAAACATTCAACTTTATCATTAGTAGTATTCCGTTCAGAAGTATTTCTAGCAGGATTATATTTATTGGAGCGATTAAACCTTTGCGCCATCTCAGCTCTTCCTTGCTTTGTTTTGATGTATCTGCTGAATTCTCTTACCATAAGAGCATGCTCCTCGTCATCGTCGTCATCCTCGCTAGCTTGAAAAGCTAGTGGATTTGGAGCTCTTTCCTTTGGTTCAGGTTTCTCTCTTTCTTCAATGTTCACCAACTCAAGCTCATGGGACATTATGTTGCCAATCAAGTCTTCCACCCTCATCTGTGATAATCTTTTGCTTCTTGGATGGCGGTGACTTTAGGCCTAAAAGAGCTTGACAGTGCTCTTAAAATTTTCCTCACATGTTCAAGACTAGAACTTGGCTTACCGAGCGAGCTAGCCTTGTAGACGATGTTGGTGAACCTCGCAAACATCTCTGATATGGATTCTGATGGTAGCATACGAAAGCTCTCGTACTTTGTGCTTAGAAGTGCAAGTCTAGACTCCTTCACCTGTGACGTTCCCTCGTGGGTCACCTCCAATGTATGCCATATTTCCTGTGCAGTTAGACAATGTGAGATGCGATTGAACTCAGATTTATCTAATGAACAAATAAGCGCATTCATTATGTTAGCATTAAGAGCATAAAGTCTCTAATCATTATTATCCCATTTATCATCAGGTTTAAGCTTATCAACATCTCTAACTTTAATGACAGGTGGCTTATAGCCTTTTTCAACAATTTGCCAAGCTTTATAATCAACAGATATACAGTAGATTCTCATTCTATTTTTCCAATATGCATAATCTACATCATTAAATCTAGTGGACGAGATATGGACTGACCCTCAGAAAAAGCACTACCAATGGGGTTCATGGTCAATCCTAGGTTAGATCATAATAAACTTGCACTGATACCACTTGTTGGATCTGGATTTAAGCCTAGAGGGAGGGATAAATAGGCTTATGAAAAATTGTCGCGCAACCCACTAGAAATCACATGCAGCTAATAATCACTAGCAGGGTAAATATGAAGCAATCACAGAATACGCACAGATATACCCTGGTTCGATTGTCCCACGACCTAATCCAGCCTCCAAGCAAATACTAGCATTAATATGTTCATTTTGTATAACTACAATGGGTCATGAGCTCCTTGCCCCTCCCACCTAGAACATACCACACTCCCCGAGTGCAGAACACTATCAACCTAGTAAATGCTCTATCTTGACAAGTCCCACTTGTTAAGACCCTCTTGTCTAGTCCCAGACTAAACAAGTCCCAAAAGAATACAAAAGTGGTAAAGTTTTCCCTACAGAGATCAACACACTAATACACAAATATAAAGAGTAAGGAGTTTAGAAATGCTCAGTTAGTGTTTGTGTAGTCGCTTCTGTCAATCAGTCTGTCGTCAGCTTCAGTATGACGCAAACATTATCTCGATCTAACCATTGGATCTCGATTTATGTCTCCACGAAGATGAATAGCAATCTGGTCGGTGTGTTTAGCAAATCCAGTTCAAAACATATATAATGTGATTTGTGCGCACAGCAGATCCTTTAAAAACTTTTCCACGTCTTTAGCTTTTCCCTCTCTTCATGCTTTGAGTCGGATTAAGGCATGCAGCAAACTCAGCTACGCTGATACCTTCACTCCGACGTGCATAGGTTTCGACTTCTCCGACTTCAGTAATGATGCAACTCCAGCGGCGGGCTCTCTTGCAGCGACAACTTCGGCGACGAGCTCTCAACTCCGGCGAAAGCAATGGGTTGGTTTGAACCACGGCAAGGGAGGCAAAGAGCTATCGGCGTGAAGATGAAGCCTTGGAGGCGGCAGCAAGATGATATTCTGAACGACAGCTTACAGAGGCGATCACGGCACGCGGCAAGGTGGTTCACAACGGCAGCAGCTTAGTTTCAAAGGAGCTCCGGCAATAAATCAGGGCGGCAATCCACTGTAACAAGCTGATGGCTTCGGCAGCACAAGGAGATGAGGGTCAACTGCTACGAGAATAAATCACAACGACGTGGAAGACGTTGGTGCGAGAGAGAGAGAGCCTGCGTGGATGGCATTGGTACTTCGAAGATGAAGGCAAAGACTCTCCTTGCTTCGCTTGTGAACTCCCTTTGTGTGAGTCAATGAGCTCTCTCACATAATTCGGCAGCAAAGCACATGGGATGTTGGGGTTCGACAGGCTCTTGATGATAGCAAGCTTCAAAAACTTTTCCAATTGAAACTTTTATTACTTGGTGCTAGGTGATTTTGGCCAGGAGGAGGTAGGCTTAGCTTTGGCAATGAGATGATAGGGCTTGGAAGCTTTGCTTGCGGCTTGGGTAGATGATTGCGTGAATTTGCCTTGGGAAATTTAGTTTTTGGCCGACCCATGCTTGCCCCTAAATTGTTGTAGGCTTTTATATAAGAAACTAGGGTTTGTGTGCAGCTTGGAGAGGATCCCAAAGATGTAGGGATTTGTGTGCCATTAGACATTTGAAAAGGATTTGATTAGGTGTTTGAATAGGATTTGGGTAGAAGAAATTCCAACTAGTAGATTTGAGTTAATCCCCATTGAACTCAAATTTGGTTCATCTCTTTCCATATTGACCAAGTCCAATTGTTTGTCAATAGCACTTTCTCTCTCTTCCAATTTGCTATATGACATTCCTGAAACACACTTAGCACAAACGTTAAATAGTTCGTACATGTTTGTTATCATCAAACTAGAGATCATGGATCGTTGCTTCCAACAACAATAGCATCACCCTTTGTTCGTCCTCGACATACTCCACATGTCAGACACAATCTTCGTGAAAGCGTCAATGTGATCCTTGACGTGGGCTTCCTCTCTCATCTTCAGTACATATAACTGTTGCATCAAATACAACATACTCGTCAGATTCTTCTTTGCATAGAGCGCCTCCAGCTTCTTTCAAAGCTTCCCTACAGTAGCTTCTTCAGATACCTTTCTAAGAACTTCATCTGAAACTGATAACTCCGGTGTGCTCAATGCCTTTCGCTGCTTCTCGGCCTTCTGTGCCTCCGTAACATCCTTGTCAAAACTGTCTTTCTTAAAAACAAGTTGCGAGCAACCATCTCTCATAAGAAAAGCCTTCATCGTTAATCTCCAAAGGTTAAATTTGTTTCTCTGAGTGAACCTGTCCATCATGAACGATGTGGTAGATGACGACATCTCCTTACTTTTCCTCACCAGTACCTCTGAGACAACTTGTTGGATAAATCTGACATAATATCAAACAACACCTAAGCATGCACAACAAAATATATGAAATAATGTGTCAACAACAAAAACAATACAGAGTTAGGATCTTGGATGAATCATAAGAAGCACAAGATAGCAACACAAATTCAAGCCACGCAATCACACAATGAGGCAATGATTTATATTGGTTCGGCCCAACCTATGGCCTACGTCCAATCTTCCGTTGTCACAGTTTCCACTAGATCAGATATGATAATTCAGCGAATATACCGACTACAAATCTTCTCCAACACTATGTCTGCCCTCTCAACAAAATAACTCTAGCACTCTAGCAATTACAATGTCTCATACACACAACAAATGGAGAGATCTTACCAGAGACTCTAGAACAAGGAATACATCTCCTTCTAAACCTCTTAGTCACCTTGAATCTCTCTTGTCTCATATCGTTGGTAAAAGATCTGCTTCTCTCTCAAAGAAGTAAGGAAATCTTCTCAATTCTCCATCGAGTATGCGTTGCCTGTCGCCCAAAAGTGTATCTCTTGTTATTTATCTCATAAGAGTACTCCCTAGGGTAGAAAAGTGTGTTTTCAATCATGTCCATCCGATTTAACCCGAATAGAAATCAATGATGCAGATTAGAAGCTGAAATATGAGTGTATTAGGGTTTCTGGGTGCTGACACGGCCGTACTGATATGCGGTACGGCAGTGTCAAAACTGCATAATCTGCATATAGCTGCAGTACAATCAGCATAGCCGTGTCACTAGATGAACCAGAGAGTTGCATGTCAACACGGCTGTGCGGCACCGCCGTGTCAGTAAAAAATAGAGAGTTGATTGTCAGCACGGTTGGACTAACACGGCCATGTCCAAATCTTCGCAAGTCAACTGATACATCTTCTGACATGCACGACCATGCTAAAACCCGCACGACCGTGTCACCTCCCATATTCCAAGTTCGAAGCACAAATCAACAATAACATCATCCTTACATCGTAATTGTTCTTATGAATGTGATTAAAAAATAGAGATTAATGGGGGTCAGATGGCCAAGGAAAGGATTTCCGTCTTGGCCAGAATCTAGGCCATCCATTACCCATAATGGGTGTGGGCGGCCCAGATTGTGGCCAAGACGGAAATCCCCTCTGTGGCCACCTGATACTCATTTTTCTCTAAGAAATATACACTTACAAAACATACATCATCCCTAGCCAGTTCCTTTTATCTAGTCCCTTTATATCTACATTATCCAATTGTTTGAAATGGATATGGATGGAAAAATAACTCTCCATTTCTTTTTATAAAAATAAGAATATAAATTAAAAGTTAGAAGTTATTGTCATGGTCTCAGCATAATTCCTTGTAAAATAAGGATAAAATTTAAGACACGTCTTTTGCATGGATATGTGTATTTTTGGGAGTCAGTATCCACTATGGGGAAGTGTGGTCATATTGTAGAAAGACAGAATTTGAGATTTCGTTTCCGCTCATTCACATCGAAAACCCTCTCCCAAGCTTAAAATCACTTTTTTCTTTTTATTGAAATAAGAAGATACACTTTCATCACAACTAACTTCAAATCAATCTTATTGGCAGATCACCATAAAAAATCTTCACGAAAAACCTGCTCGATTTAGATTAGGAATATCCATGATCAATCTCATTTTCGAGATAAGCGATTGATAATTGAATCAAGCTCCAGTTCCTTCAAAAATGATAAGATCTCTAACACAAGAAGAATTGTTCACATACCCAGACCCAATCATGTCATTGTACCCAATGCATGTAAGTCACCCAACAAAATTGATTGCAAGAGTTTCTCTAATTCCATGCATTGAATGCCCCCACAATGCTCTCAATAGGACCAAACCTTAGAGTTGACCTTATAGTGTAGTAACTTCATTCTTTTATTGGAGCCTAGCATATACCTAGAAGTGGCAAAGAAGCATATAGTAATACCTTGAAGGAATTCCACATGACAATGGCTAGGATTGTTTTTCCTATAAATGGTTTGGATATTATCCCCTTGGGATAAGCAAAGCCACTGACAAAGGGCATTGAGAAGTGCAGCAATGTGAATATTGTCAATCCCGGGCTTATTTTATGCTAGACAATAACCTCAAGCACTCCTAAGATTGGCCTCTTAATTTAATACATGTCTTGTTAATTGCTAGGCTTAATTAGACTAGCCTTTGCCTACGTTTGGATTATGAATTGATAATAAGAATAAAATAAAATCTTTTTAGTTAGTTTTTTTTTTGTTGAGAAGAGGACAAGGGGCTGGAGACATGAAAATCTGTGGAGTCTTGTACATTGGATCTTGCCATCCTCGTTGAGCTCCAACCCCCAAACAAAGTGATCTCCTTTCACTTCTTTCTTTCTTCTATCAAAAGCATCAATGGACTGTTGTGGCCCTATGCAACTGGCCTACTGTGTTAGTTGTGTCTGAAAGTCTAGGCTATCACCTTAATAAATTCCACGGTTGTCCACAAACAAACCAACCATGCTAAATATCAGAAAAATAAAAAATGATGGGTATTGTATTCTTGTGTGACAGGCTAGCGCTCACCGTGAGTTTCATACATCAAAAATCAAATGATTCTTGTGCTCTTTGCCTGTTTATTTAAAGGTGGAAAATAATAATGCGTACATAATCGTTAAAATTCAAGTGGCTCAACATATTTATTTGATACACTCTTTTTTCACAGGAGATTTTTATCTGAGTTGGGAGTTTTTGTTAGGAATGGGTTACTTCCAACTATGAAATCAAGAAACAAAATGACATACACAGATAGCAACTGGTGCAAAAGGAATGCAAGGGAAAAAGAGAAGAGAATCGAAGAGGGAAAAAAATAAAGGATGGAAAAATTACGATATTCTCTCAGGGGTTTAAAGACCGAATGTTCGACCGATCTCGCATGAAAAACTTCATCAAATGTTAATTATAAAGAGTCACTATAAAGGTTAGAGAGAATTTTTCTTTGCGCTTTTCTCGGATTTAAATATTATGTGGATTCAACCCTTCGGTCAATCAAAGAAAATCAAGTAAATTTTTGCATGCACTTGTTGGATGTTGAGCCAAAACTCAGTATTCAAGGATCTTTTGATTTGAGGGGAGGAGGAGGAAACAAAGAAAGATTTGTGAAACAATTAGTGTGCAGGAAACTGGAATAATTGTGTTCCAGTTACACTATATCTGTATACAGACAAGCACTCATGTGTGTATACAATACACTATAAGTGTGTACACAAAAATGTGAACACAAATTTGCAGAATGAAGAAGAACGGTTTTTTTCCAAGAATTTTTCACACGAATTCAGGCAAAGCTGAAGCCTTTTCTCTTCTCCTTCTTGGATATTTTTTGATGGCCTTGATCTTAGATCCCCCCCCCCCCCCTCCTTTTTTTAATTACATATGTATCATTCTTTCACTTCTACAACTTATAGTACCCATACCTACAACCATGCTCTGTCAAGAGCTTACATCAACTAGTACAAGCATTTACTACACCAAACAAAATACACAAATCTCAAGAGACTTGCTTTCTCAGTACATGATTACTTTGCATTCGACTGATCTCCTTTTCTTCATCAGCTGAACATACTTGTTCACAACTTGGACATACGTGGCTTTAAGGCCCTACACTTGTTTACATCTTGGACATACTTGGCTTTAAGGCTGTACACACTTGTTCACATCTTGGACATACTTATGAAGCTGGCTAGACACACATATTGAACAGCCAAACACACTTCAGTCTGAATTAACTCCAACAGCACTGATGATTGAAGGGTAGAGCGCCGTGTAGTTATAGTTGGGTATGAACTTGTGTTGACGGTTGGGTTTCGGTCAACAATAAGTAGGCTGACTTTGACGCCTTGAGTCAGCGCGTGCCTTCTTCAGCCGGAGTGATCGGGCTTTCCTGCTGGGTAGCTCGGGACAGTAAGGTGGCGGCCGAGCTACTTGGAAGAAGTCCGATCTAGCTCAGAGAAGCTACAAGCTTGTTGAGAATCACCTGCCGAGCTATCTGCACCACAAGAAACAGTAAGGGTGTCGGATTTGGGTCCGACCCAAATCCCCTTCAATGCTTAAGTTAGTAATGAACTTAAGGGAGGCTCGGGCAGTGAGACCGATGTAGCAAGAGATCATCTGTGTGGCCGGCCAACCGAGTTAAGGAAAAGAAATATGTGGTAAGGAGTAAATGCAAGTGTTGTCAGAGTACCTAGCGAGTCCTCCCCACTGACCTCTGAGGTTTGGTCCATTTATAGGAGCAGCATCTCTTCAATCTTGTCTTGGAATAACTACCTCAACTCTATCGTGGCACGTGTGTGCCTGCGCCTTAGGCATAGTGGGCAAGTGACCACTACGCTGCTATTCGGCCCATTTACCCCACTTCTCCTCAGGAATGATTTGAGCCGCCTTTGACCAAGTAAACAGCATGGTATTTACGTGGGGCTTGGCGAATATGATGGGCCTAATAGGCTATTTTGTCTTCTTTAGTGGGACGGATCTTAGACTTGTTTGATTTTGAACACTTTTGTGCGATATGTCGTTGTGATTGTCTCTGAGAGTATTAAATTGTGGCACTATTTTGGAACGACATTTCTCGGGTCGTTCTTCCACGATTTGATCATATTTGAAGTGACGTCACGATTTTCAGTTTTGACGTGTGACGTTTCTATTTTTAGTTTCGTCCCTCGACGTCGAAATTTAGATCCGTCTTCTTAGTTCTCTTTCTTTCGTCGTCCCGAGCACCCCATATTTATTTTACAAATTTTTGACTTCATTTGACCTATTTTCCATTTTTGACTAAGTTTATAATATTTTTAAATCCTACTTTTATAAGTATTTTAATTCTAATAAAATTCCTATTTCATAATAACTCTACAAAATAATTTTTGACCCAAGCCTTAGCCTTAGCCGCATCTCCATGCGTGAGAGAGGGTGAGGGAGAGTTATTTTAAGTATTTTAATTATTTTAATTAATTTAAATAATTTCCTAAACCCTAGACCTAGCCCTAACCCCCTTTCCTATTTAAATAAGCCCTAGGTTAAGTTATTTTCGCATCACACAAACCCTAGCCGCCCCCACCTCTCAAATTTCCACTTGCGAAGTTCGTCGCAACCGCAGCTCGCAGCCGCCCCGCACGACCGACGAAAACCCACGCATCCGCTCGGTCTGACCGAGCCCCCGCTCCGCATCCGCCCCGCTCCGCAGCGTTGCAAGCTGCAACGTTGCAGCCCGCAGCCGCCCCGCTATGACCGACAAAATCCCCCGCATCCGCCCGCTACGACCGAAGGGATCCCCCGCTCCGCTCTGCTGCAGCCTGCAGCGCCCGACCGATAGCCCCCATCGGTCTGACCGACCCGCTCCCCTGCATCGCATGCTCCCCCGCTCCGTTGCAACCCCCGTAGCGTTGCAACCCCCGCTCCAAGCGCCCAACTGAAGAGATCCCCCGCACTGGCCCGCTCTGACCGAGAGCCCCCACTCTGCACCGCAGCTCCGCAGCGTTGCGACCCCCGCCCGCAGTGTCTGACCGAGAGAACCCCCCGCAGCGGCCCGGTCTGACCGAGCGACGTTCGTCGCAACCCCGCATCCGTCGCACCACTTGCCACCGTGGGCCCCCTAAGTTCTCCAGAAGTGTTGTGGGTCCCCCATTGACCCCTAGCACTGCTGTGGGCCCCACTTTGGTGATCTTCTTCGTGGATTTGCCGACTACGACGTTACGACACGTCGTAGCCCTTCGTCGCAAGATCTAGCTTTTGGAATCTTGTTCGCGATTCAGATTTGACAACGAGGAATTTTTCGCCACTACATTCATTCTATTCCAGACTCCGGAAAAGGTTGGTTCCCGAACTCGTAGCAACCCCCACCGTAGCTATACTCAGACCCTAAACTAAAAGTCGACAACTTTAATTAAATTTCATTTTCGCTCTTTTAAAACGTTGTGCAAACATAGAAAAATCGACGAATGGATTTGATGACTGTGCACATAGGATAGATCGTCGAATAGGGCTGGACATCAAAAATGTGATTTCTGACGAATAGGATAGTCCCGATAACCTAGACACGAACTGTAACGAATGCTTTTCATGTATCTGGATTTATTATAATATAATATATGTTTTGGTGGATTTTCTCCTCTTGTGTGGTTTCCGTCTCCGTAGATTTCATTTTCGATCGAATCGTCGCATTTTCTCGTTTCTTCCTTAGGATCGTCGATTTCGAAGTGTGTCACTCGTGACGAGCTTCCTAACGGTCGTATCTAACTATTAGATCAAGCCTAGGAGTCTTAGGAATCGATCCCGGGGCCCCGCGCTCCGTATCGGAACTTTTGGTGCTCATTAGCCGGTGTAAGAAGGGCCACCGACCGACTAGATGACGATCCAGTCGGTCGGCAATCCTTCTTGGACCGACTAGTTGGCTTTCTAAAATTATTCAGGAGTTACTGTTTATCGTTAGTCGGTCTAAGAACGTTGGTTGACCGACTAGGTTGCAAAATAGTCGGTCAGCAATGCTTCTTTAACCGACTAACACATCATCTAAATTTTAGTATCAGTACTGTTCACTCTTAGTCGGTCTAAGAACGTTCATCGACCGACTAGATGCTAAACTAGTCGGTCAGTATTTGTTCATGGACCGACTAACTCTAAATCCTATTTTTCGTTCAGGAGTTACTGTTTGCACTTAGTCGGTCTGCGTTGGTCGACCGACCGACTAGTTGCCAAACTAGTCGGTCAGTGGTTGCTCTTTGACCGACTAACTAGTGTTGAAACCCTAATTTCTGGGCAGCCGCCAGCCCATCCTATTTAAACCCAACCCAAACAATTTCATCTTCTCCAACACGACCCAAAACCCTAAAATCTCCCCCCTTGAGCCACCATCTTCCTCCAAGCTTCATTTCTTCATTCCAAGCCCTAGAATCATCATCCAAACCATCCATTCACTCTATCTACCTCTCATCTTCCCCAAAATCTCACCAAAACCCATCAAAATCCCCAAATCCCCCAAAACCCTAGTTTCCCCAAACTTCTCCAAACTTTTACAGATCTGATCCTAGGGTTCCCCGGAGTGTTTCTTCCGTCTCCTCTCGGTAAGAAATCGATCTACCGTTGTTTTCATAACCTATTTATATTATTTATGAAACCCTAATAAATTTCATGTTGTTTGTTGATTGTTCCCCCAAAACAGCGATTTCCCCGTAGATTGGCATCCGTGTGACGAAGTGGTCGTCATCCCCGGTGCTAGGCAAGTGAAACTTGCCACTTAGGGTTTAGGCCATGCTTTAGGCCATTTGTTTGTTGTAGGCGTAAAAGAGGCTAGGCGACGAAATGATACTCGCCTAGGCGCAAATTGGGGAATTAGCTTGACAACGAAGCTAGTTCCGACATTTAGCATGTTGCATAATTACCATGTCATGTTTACTTTCCATTAACGGTACGCACATTAAATGTCATGTCATTGCATTCTTTTGGTGATCCCGTGATTGCGTAGCATCGCTACAATACTTGTGTTTCCTGGCTCGTGACCAGAAGCGAGCATAATGAGTTGCTAACCCCAACGCTCGATATATTGAATTGTGAACTAAGAAACAAGCTCCCGTGCGGGGCAACCCTGGCTCACTTGCTGGGCTCATGTGCAGGGACCCTGGCTTGTTTAGTGCGGGATGGGGTAAGGGTTAAGCGGCCAGGCAACTGGGGGACTGTTTGATCAACAACTGCAGTTGTAAGGCGTAAACTCTTTGGGGTGGGGTAGTGTTTAGTGCCGATCGGTCTGAATGTTGTACCATTCAGCGAAGGGCGTAAACATCTACAAACAACAGTGAAATGTGATTTGTGTTTAGTGCCGATCGGTCTGAATGTTGTACCATTCAGCGAAGGGCGTGAACACCTGCAAACAATGTGAATTGATTGAGATTGATAGTAGCGTGGCTACTCTTGTCTTGTCTTGTCTTGTCCCGATGATCGTTCTCTTGTACAAATTTTCTTGCCATGTCATAAATTGTGCACTCATGTTATAACTGCCATGTCATGCATACTAAACTGCTAGGTTGCTAGTTGCCTTACTTTCAGTTTCCTTGCCCAAGTCTTTTAGACTTGCTGACATGTGCCCCTTTACTCTTTTGGGTGACACATGTTAGATCCTGAGCCTGAGTACCTTGTTGAGGACGAGGTGTTTGCTGACGCCGAGCCCGAGCTTGTGTTTGACGGGGAGTACGTGGACACTGGGGATCAGTCCTAGTGTCTTCGTTGTGTTTTACTTTTGTTAGACAGTTGTTTTGTTATCGGTGCGTAGCACCTATACTTTGTTATGTCGTCGCTTTTGTTGGCCTTGTTCTGGGCCTTGGACTCTTTTCTTTTAGCCTGGTGGCTTTTCTGGATGTTGGACTTATTTTCTTGTTGGACGATTTATGAGATGTGAGATTTTATTTCAGTCTCTGCTTGTGTTATTATTGTTATTCCGTTGTGGTTACAGGGACCTGCTTATGTATTTTTTTGACGCTTATCGGGTTTGGGGCTTCACAGCTCCACTCTCGAGCGGACCTTTTCACGTCTCGCCTCCATTTTAGGGAAGCGGGTCGTGACAAGTTTTAGTGGTGGCACATGCAGGTCCTTCTGTAACTGCGATTTTTGGAATAGCGATAATAATATTAGAATGTCCAATAAATTAAGTTCGACGTCCGATGTCATAAGCTATGAGTCTAATCTGATTCGTTTTCTGTGTCACTAGATGGCAGGAAGACGTTTCACCCGTGGTGGGGGTAGTGGCGCGGTCCCTCATGATGAGGAGCCTGAGCGGGAACCCACCAGCGGTGAGATGATGCAGATGATGCTCCAGATGATGCAAGTGCAGCAGGGCGTGCTTCTGCAAGTCCAGAATGCTCCACTTGCTCGAGCTGCCCGGGCTCTTCCGGATGCCCCTCGCTCCGAGCCAGGAGCGAAGCAATTTCGGGAGCTGGGTCCAGCATATTTTGATGGTTCTGAGGGCCCTCTGGCTGCCGATGAGTGGATTCGGAACATCGATGATAATCTGAAGATGGCCAAGATCACCCCGGCTGGATGGGTTGATTTGGCGAAGAGGCAACTCAAGGATAATGCTCGGAATTGGTGGGATGCGGAAGAGAATATGTTGGTGGAGCCGATAGCTTGGGCTACCTTCAAGGCCAGATTTGATGGTGAGTTCTTCC
Source organism: Scilla litardierei (assembly GCA_030789695.1). Taxonomy (NCBI): domain Eukaryota; kingdom Viridiplantae; phylum Streptophyta; class Magnoliopsida; order Asparagales; family Asparagaceae; genus Scilla; species Scilla litardierei. The sequence goes on from CM061142.1 coordinate 577,634,673, forward strand.
CGAAAGCTGCTAAGGAGGAGATGCTGCAGCGTTTTATCGACCTGAAGCAAGGGAACTCGTCGGTGGACATGTACCATCAAGAGTTCATGAGGCTGAGTCGGTTTGCACCAAAGATGGTGCAGGACGCTGAGGAGAAGGCTCAGAGGTTCCTGCAGGGGCTTGCTTCGGAGCTCCAGAGTTTTGTGACCTCTTCTGACCGGGAGTCTTATCAGAAGGTTCTGGTAGCAGCCAAGAGGCAGGAGCTGCTCGTGAACCAGAGGAGAGGGTTTGTTGTTGGTGCTGGGAAGAGGCCTATGGAGCAGGCGAGAGCTGTGGTTAGACCTGGATTCAGGCCTAATCAGTCTGCTCAGTTTAAGAGGCCAGGAGGGCCTATTCTGAAGTCTTGCCATTTCTGCGGCAAGCCTGGCCACGTCAAGGATCAGTGTCGGAAGTTTCTGGGCCAGTGTCTGGTTTGCGGTGATGCTTCCCATGTCGCGAAGGATTGTCGGCATGCGGGTCCGCTGCGGAGGGCTCCTGTTGCAGCACAGCCGTTGCAGCAGCGAGCGTCTATTCCTGCTGGCCGTGGAGCAGCTCTTGTTCCGCAGAGGCAGGCTTTTCAGCAGGCTGTTCCGCCGAGGAGGCAGGCTTTTCTGATGACCGCTGCGGAGAGCGAGGCTGTGGATGAGGTTATCGCAGGTAATCCTCAATCTAGCTGTTACTTTCCTAGCTGGTTTTGATTGTTAGATTGTGTTGTTTGCTTGAACATGGTTGCTTGCTAGAATAGGGTTTGATTGCTAATTGTTTGTTAGGTGTGGTTTTGGTTTGCACATTTCCTGCCCGAGTCCTCTTTGACTCTGGTGCATCGATGTGCATTATTTCTCGGAGCTTCGTGGAGAGGCATTCCTTGTCGACGTCCCCTCTTCCAAAGAGTTGGAATATCGTTACAGGGAATGGTGTGGTCTCGGTGCATCGTGGTTGCAATTCTTGCTCGTTGGTGGTCTGTGGACATGAGCTTTTCGCTGATTTCATTGTCCACGACATCATCAACTATGATGCAGTTCTTGGGATGGATTGGCTTGTGAGCTTCTATGCTACGATCGACTGTCGGAGGAAGAAGGTGGTGTTCGAGATTCCCGGACATCCGGTATTTGAGTTCAGTCGTGGTAGCAGTTCGCTTGGTCCTGTCAGATTTCGGGCCAGGCCGGTGGAGGCTGTGGCTATGCAGATGGAGCTGGAGTGGCCAGCTGTGGTGCGAGATTTTGGCGACGTCTTCCCCGAGGAGATGTCTGGTTTGTCGCCTGATCGAGCTTTGGAATTTTCTATCGATCTTATTCCGGGTGCGCAGCCGATTTCGAAGGCGCCGTATCGTATGGCACCTGCAGAATTGGAGGAGTTGCGGAAGCAGTTGGATGAGCTTTTGCAGAAGGGTTATATTAATCCTAGCGTGTCTCCATGGGGAGCACCGGTGTTGCTGGTTAAGAAGAAGGATGGTTCGCGTCGCATGTGCGTGGACTATCGGGAGTTGAATGCGGTGACCATTAAGAATAAATACCCGTGCCTCGCATCGATGATATTTTTGATCAGCTTGGAGGTTCGAGGGTGTTTTCAAAATTGGATTTGAGGAGTGGTTACCATCAGTTGAAGGTGAAGAAGGGAGATGTTCCGAAGACAGCGTTCAGGACGAAGTATGGACACTATGAGTTTGTGGTTATGCCTTTCGGCGTAACTAACGCGCCCGCAGTTTTCATGAACCTGATTTTCTACGACTTTTTGGATAAGTTTGTCGTTATCTTTATTGACGACATTCTGATCTATTCTGAGTCGGAGGAAGAGCATGCCTCGTACTTAAGGACGGTGTTCGAGATCTTGAGGAAGCATCGGTTGTATGCTAAGTTTTCGAAGTGCGAGTTTTGGCTGGATCGAGTTGCTTTTCTCGGGCATGTGGTGACTGTAGATGGTATTTCAGTGGATCTCGAGAAGATTCGGGCCATCAAGGAGTGGCCTGTTCCGGCGTCTGCGTCTGAGATTCGGAGTTTCCTTGGACTTGCTGGTTATTATCGGCGATTCATTAAGGACTTTTCTCGTATTGCTGAGCCGATGACCAGGTTGACGCGGAAGGATGTTGCTTTTGTTTGGTCGGGTGATTGTGAGAGTGCTTTTGGTATTCTGAAGGAGAGGTTGACGACTGCCCCGATTCTTGTTGTGCCTGATCGCAGCGGTGGATTTGAGATCTTTTGCGATGCTTCTGGCAAGGGTCTCGGTTGTGTGTTGCATCAGCACGGGCATGTTGTGGCGTATGCGTCTCGTCAGCTTAAGGTTCATGAGAAGAATTACCCGACGCATGATTTGGAGTTGGCTGCCGTTGTGTTTGCTCTTAAGATTTGGAGGCACTTCTTGCTGAGTGAGAAAGTGAAGATTTTCACCGATCACAAAAGCTTGAAGTATATTTTCACTCAGAAGGAGCTCAACATGCGACAGCGTCGATGGTTGGAGCTTATGGCGGATTATGATATTGATTTGCAATTTCACCCTGGCAAGGTGAATGTGGTTCCGGATGCTTTGAGTAGGCTTTCGGCGGTGATGATTTTGACCTCGTAGTGGAGATTGCAGCAGGATTTTTGCGAGTCTGGTGTGGAGATTGTTCTTCCTGGGGAGGCTTCTTCGTTGATATACATGCAGGTACAGTCGACGATCGTGGATCGGATTAAGGCTGGCCAGGCTGAGGATCCGAAGCTGGTGAGGATTCGGGAGCAGGTGGAAGCCGGTCTGCGGACTGACTTTTTGATTCATGAGGATGGCTCGCTGAGGTTCGGAGCCAGGTTGTGTGTGCCTGCTGGGGATATCAGAGAGGAGTTGATGGTGGAGGCACACATTTCGCCGTATTCTGTGCATCCTGGTGGCACCAAGATGTACCAGGATCTTCGTCTGAATTATTGGTGGCATGGTATGAAGAGGAGCGTGGCTCGGAGTGTAGCCAAGTGCTTGGTTTGCCAGCAAGTGAAGGCGGAGCATCAGCGTACGGCCGGGTTGCTACAACCGCTTCCGATTCCGAAGTGGAAATGGCAACACATCACTATGGATTTCGTGACTGGACTACCTCGGAGTCCGAAGCAGAATGACGCGATTTGGGTGATCGTAGATCGATTGACCAAATCTGCGCACTTTATTCTGTTCCGAGTGGGACAGTCCACTGAGGCGCTAGCGAGGAGATATATGGAGGTAAAATTCTTTTTACTCTCTGTTTTATTTCCTTTTCCTAGATTGGATAGTGATGTAACGTGAATCGTGCAGGAGGTTGTGCGACTTCATGGAGTCCCCGTGAGTATCGTGTCTGACAGAGACACGAGGTTCACATCTCAGTTCTGGCAGAGTTTGCAGAAGAGTTTGGGTACACGTCTGAGTTTCAGCACGACGTACCATCCGCAGACGGATGGCCAGTCCGAGAGGACGATTCAGATTTTGGAAGACATGCTGAGGGCGTGCATGTTGGATTTCAAGGGTTCGTGGGAGGACCATCTACACCTGGTGGAGTTCTCTTACAACAACAGCTTCCAGGCGAGTATTGGCATGGCGCCTTTCGCCGCTCTTTATGGGAGGAAATGTCGATCGCCATTGAGTTGGGATGACGTTGGAGATCGGGAGTTGTTGGGACCTGAGATGATCGTGGAGGCCGTGGAGATCGTCAGGAATATTCGGGAGAGGTTGAGGATTGCTCAGGACCGTTTTAAGCATTGGGCGGATGCTAAATGTCGTCCTTTGGAGTTTCAGCCGGGCGACCATGTGTTCTTGAAGATTTCCCCGAATCGTGGTGTGATTCGTTTCGGGAAGCGTGGAAAGTTGAGCCCGCGATACATTGGACCGTTTGACGTTTTGGAGAGGGTTGGCGAGGTAGCTTATCGCTTGGCCTTGCCGCCATCTTTGGAAGGAGTTCACAATGTTTTCCATGTGTCGCAGCTTCATCGATACGTTAGCGATCCGTCTCATGCGGTAGATTTTTCGGAGATTACCGTTCGCCCCGATATGACGTATGACCAGCATCCAGTGTAGATTCTGGACAGGTGTCAGAAATCGCTTCAGAACAAGATTGTCAATCTTGTGAGGGTGATGTGGCGACACGGCTCACCCGGAGAGTCTACTTGGGAGAATGAGGATGAGATGCGAGAGCGTTTCCCACTTTTGTTTCCGGACTCGTGAGTATTTGGAAATTCCGAGGACGGAATTTTTCTTAAGTTGGGGAGGATGTAACGAATGCTTTTCATGTATCTGGATTTATTATAATATAATATATGTTTTGGTGGATTTTCTCCTCTTGTGTGGTTTCCGTCTCCGTAGATTTCATTTTCGATCGAATCGTCGCATTTTCTCGTTTCTTCCTTAGGATCGTCGATTTCGAAGTGTGTCACTCGTGACGAGCTTCCTAACGGTCGTATCTAACTATTAGATCAAGCCTAGGAGTCTTAGGAATCGATCCCGGGGCCCCACGCTCCGTATCGGAACTTTTGGTGCTCATTAGCCGGTGTAAGAAGGGCCACCGACCGACTAGATGACGATCCAGTCGGTCGGCAATCCTTCTTGGACCGACTAGTTGGCTTTCTAAAATTATTCAGGAGTTACTGTTTATCGTTAGTCGGTCTAAGAACGTTGGTTGACCGACTAGGTTGCAAAATAGTCGGTCAGCAATGCTTCTTTAACCGACTAACACATCATCTAAATTTTAGTATCAGTACTGTTCACTCTTAGTCGGTCTAAGAACGTTCATCGACCGACTAGATGCTAAACTAGTCGGTCAGTATTTGTTCATGGACCGACTAACTCTAAATCCTATTTTTCGTTCAGGAGTTACTGTTTGCACTTAGTCGGTCTGCGTTGGTCGACCGACCGACTAGTTGCCAAACTAGTCGGTCAGTGGTTGCTCTTTGACCGACTAACTAGTGTTGAAACCCTAATTTCTGGGCAGCCGCCAGCCCATCCTATTTAAACCCAACCCAAACGATTTCATCTTCTCCAACACGACCCAAAACCCTAAAATCTCCCCCCTTGAGCCCCTATCTTCCTCCAAGCTTCATTTCTTCATTCCAAGCCCTAGAATCATCATCCAAACCATCCATTCACTCTATCTACCTCTCATCTTCCCCAAAATCTCACCAAAACCCATCAAAATCCCCAAATCCCCCAAAACCCTAGTTTCCCCAAACTTCTCCAAACTTTTCCAGATCTGATCCTAGGGTTCCCCGGAGTGTTTCTTCCGTCTCCTCTCGGTAAGAAATCGATCTACCGTTGTTTTCATAACCTATTTATATTATTTATGAAACCCTAATAAATTTCATGTTGTTTGTTGATTGTTCCCCCAAAACAGCGATTTCCCCGTAGATTGGCATCCGTGTGACGAAGTGGTCGTCATCCCCGGTGCTAGGCAAGTGAAACTTGCCACTTAGGGTTTAGGCCATGCTTTAGGCCATTTGTTTGTTGTAGGCGTAAAAGAGGCTAGGCGACGAAATGATACTCGCCTAGGCGCAAATTGGGGAATTAGCTTGACAACGAAGCTAGTTCCGACATTTAGCATGTTGCATAATTACCATGTCATGTTTACTTTCCATTAACGGTACGCACATTAAATGTCATGTCATTGCATTCTTTTGGTGATCCCGTGATTGCGTAGCATCGCTACAATACTTGTGTTTCCTGGCTCGTGACCAGAAGCGAGCATAATGAGTTGCTAACCCCAACGCTCGATATATTGAATTGTGAACTAAGAAACAAGCTCCCGTGCGGGGCAACCCTGGCTCACTTGCTGGGCTCATGTGCAGGGACCCTGGCTTGTTTAGTGCGGGATGGGGTAAGGGTTAAGCGGCCAGGCAACTGGGGGACTGTTTAATCAACAACTGCAGTTGTAAGGCGTAAACTCTTTGGGGTGGGGCAGTGTTTAGTGCCGATCGGTCTGAATGTTGTACCATTCAGCGAAGGGCGTAAACATCTACAAACAACAGTGAAATGTGATTTGTGTTTAGTGCCGATCGGTCTGAATGTTGTACCATTCAGCGAAGGGCGTGAACACCTGCAAACAATGTGAATTGATTGAGATTGATAGTAGCGTGGCTACTCTTGTCTTGTCTTGTCTTGTCCCGATGATCGTTCTCTTGTACAAATTTTCTTGCCATGTCATAAATTGTGCACTCATGTTATAACTGCCATGTCATGCATACTAAACTGCTAGGTTGCTAGTTGCCTTACTTTCAGTTTCCTTGCCCAAGTCTTTTAGACTTGCTGACATGTGCCCCTTTACTCTTTTGGGTGACACATGTTAGATCCTGAGCCTGAGTACCTTGTTGAGGACGAGGTGTTTGCTGACGCCGAGCCCGAGCTTGTATTTGACGGGGAGTACGTGGACACTGGGGATCAGTCCTAGTGTCTTCGTTGTGTTTTACTTTTGTTAGACAGTTGTTTTGTTATCGGTGCGTAGCACCTATACTTTGTTATGTCGTCGCTTTTGTTGGCCTTGTTCTGGGCCTTGGACTCTTTTCTTTTAGCCTGGTGGCTTTTCTGGATGTTGGACTTATTTTCTTGTTGGACGATTTATGAGATGTGAGATTTTATTTCAGTCTCTGCTTGTGTTATTATTGTTATTCCGTTGTGGTTACAGGGACCTGCTTATGTATTTTTTTGACGCTTATCGGGTTTGGGGCTTCACAGCTCCACTCTCGAGCGGACCTTTTCACGTCTCGCCTCCATTTTAGGGAAGCGGGTCGTGACACGAACCATAATAGGAATTACTGAAAACGAGACCTGACACTGTCGATGTGACACCATTTCAGACGGACTACCGCTGACGAGACGCTTGGACGAGACGCTCCGGGAGGACGACACACTCGCCACCGCAGGTAAGTGTATCCACTTGCACTTTTGGCCGTGCTTGGGCCTTAGTTTGTTAGAACTGTTAACTGTGAACAAAGAGAACCGGACGTGAAATGATAGCGTCCGGGACGCCCCTTGACGACTCAGACTTGACAACGACGTCTGAGCCCAACAACAACAACTGTTGACATCATAGGACTATCTTGTGTGTGTGCGTGTGGTCACCCTAGAATAACATTTCCTGTCTTGTCACGTTCCGTCCCTTCTTGCACAGCCCAGAGGGCAATTGGGCACTCTCCGAGTGATCCCTTGTCTTGATACACAGCCCAGAGGGCAATAGGGCACTCTCCGAGTGATCCCTTGTCGTGATACACAGCCCAGAGGGCAATATGGCACTCGCCAAGCTAGAGCGAGTGATCCCTTGTCTTGTCATGTCTTGAATACTTGGGGTTGGGGTAGGGTTGAGCGTGCACATGGAAAGAGGTTCTGATCCCCCTCGACCCGTAAGGCGTGAACCCTTTCGTGTCACACTTGTCTTGTCTTGTCCCGCCATGTCCCGATTTGTCTTGACACCTGTTAGGCTAGTCCCGTAGTTGGTAGCACACGCTACGACTACTACTTGTCATGTTTTACTTTCCTGCTGCGTTTACTTTCTTTTGTTCCTCTGTTATAACCTTAGCATGCTAATCAACCAATAAATCATTGTTAAATAGTCGGTACACTTGCAGTTTGGTCTGACCCTTTTTGTAGACCTTACCTGACGTACAGTTCCTTCTTTTGGTGTTGTACGTCAGGTGTTGAGCCAGAGTACGTCGACGAGGCGGACTTGTCAGCAGACGTGGAGCCGGAGGATACTAATCCAGAGTACAACCCAGAGGAGGACCAGAGTTAGAGGCATCTCGTTGTTGTTCCGGAGTTTCTGTTCCAGTTTAGATTGGGTACGTAGCACCTTTTGTTTTCTTGTCTAGGTTGGGTGCTTGCACCAGTAGTTTTCTTTTCTACAGTTGTAGCCCTTTGGGCATTTTAGACTCTCAGTACTTCGGATGATTATTTTTGGAATAAAATGATATGCTTTTCCTTTTAGTACTTTTATTGTTCCGTACTAACTTGCAGTGACATGTTCCTTCGTTTTGGAATACCACAGACGCTTATTGGGTCCGAGCTCTTAGCTCTGGCCTAAGCGGGCCTTAGTCACGCTTCGCCTCCGTTCTTTTGGGAAGCGGGGCGTGACACTCTCTTCTAAATACCCGAAGGCTTCTGTATTTGGGCGTCTTGTAGATAAATGCAAGAAGAGGCTATTAGGATGGTCCTCGACATCCCTATCTATTTCTAGAAGAATTGAATTGGTCAGGACCGTTATTCATGGCATGATTTCTTTCTGGATACAAGTTTATCGCCTCCCACCTTCTGTCATTCGCACCTTAAACTCCGCCTGCAGGAAGTTTATTTGGGGAAATTCTAAATTTTCGGCATGGAAGGACCTTTGCATTCCTAAGAAAGAGGGAGGGGTGGGTCTTTGGTTATTGGAAGATATGAATGCAGCCTCTGGGGTCAGGCTTACCTGGAGAATGCTTGCTACAAATGGTATTTGGGGGAAATACATGAGGAAGCATTATGCCGCAAATATTAAGGATTTCTTTGCTACTACTCTGATTCGGGTTGAATATTGCATATTTAACCCCCTATTTAGTCCTATTTTGTGCTCATATGATGCTTAATTGGTCTCTAATACGTTCGTATTTTTAAAATCATCATTTATTAGAGAAATTACTTGTTTTGTGTATAAAACATGAATTCTATTGAGTATTTCTGCATTTTTATATTTTTTATGGCAAGGTCTCGATCTCACGATTCCAACGACTATGTATTTGTATTTTTCGGAGATCTGTGCTAATTACTGTGTATTTTTGAATGCAGAATATCATTCTAATAAAGAAATACGCTGAAAATACGTAAATACGGTCGCACACGAATTTTGGCGCGCCACGCGGCGCGATACCAGCGACTCCCACTCCATCGAACAGCACTCAGCGAATCGGCGACGCGGCGCGTTGTTGAACATTGGATTACAATCCAACGGTGCCGATCAACAACAAATCCAGCGGAGAGCGGGCGAAAGAAGAGGCCACGTGGCTCCATATCGACCGCCAGATCGTGATCCAACGTTCCAACGCAGAGGGAGTGGGCGCAACTCTTCGGCGCGACGTGGCAAGCTGACGACCGCACGATCGCGATCCAACGGTCGTGCTTAACCCCGATGAGAACGAGAAGCGGTCGACGGAGCGATCGACTTTTATGCCGACGTGGCATAACTTGGACCCTCCGATGCAGATCCAATGGCGGAACACTAATCTGAGATCGATGCGAATTCGATTTCGAGAGCGGGCGAACCCGCTTTCTTGAGAGGACACGTGGCGGGATCTCGTTAGATCCCGCCCAGATCGGACGGATGGGGTTTGAAGCGGAGGATGGATCGGGTTTTGGGCGGAAATGAAGCGGGTTTTGAACCCGTTAGCGATTTAAACCCGTAAGCCTATTATTTAAGTGTATTCTAGGGTTTTTGAGGGTATTCTGGCGTATTTTGGGACTTTTGGAGCGGCTACTGTGCGTATTTCTCCAGGGGAAAATTCTGAAAAATCCCAGAGGCTATTCTTCTACTTTACAGGGAGTTTTGGGTTCTAAAGTGGAGATGTGGTGATAAATTCTTGAACTTATACCCCGTATTTGGTGTATTTCATTGTATTTTGGCTATTAAAACGATGTATTTGGCTATGAAATCTGATTTTCTTTACACCATGCGTGGCTAATCTCCTTGTGCTATGGTTGTGATGTAGTTAGGAGTATTTATTCGCTAAATTTCATGTCTTTAGCCCTATTATCTTGTCAAAATTGCTCGTAACATTGATTTCTACAACGTATTTGTTGGGTATTTGCTTATTGTCGATATTGTTTACATCCCATATGGCTAGGCCCTGATAAGGCTAGCCAACTCATGTTCACTAATCTGAAATTATTGTTGCGTTTATCGTTTAATGAAATCAATGTTGCTAGTGATACGTATACGGCTATTTTGACTAGTTTTTATCGATTCATCTTCCGACGTCTTCACGCCTTGACCGGGTGAAGCGTTGAGTTATATAAAAGACATGATATTTCAGCGATTATTAACTCCTAATGAACTCACAACCGTAGCACATCCACTTCATATGTGTTGGTGTTGACGTAGTTAGGGTGTCGTATTCATTGATTTCTATATCTTTTCGCCCTATTTGCACGTGATTAATTCTTTGGCACGCTTTAATATACCTGAACGCCATACTTTCCGACGTTCTCGTGCCCTGACCAGAAGAAACGTTGAGTTATAGAAAAGGTATTGATAATCATTGATTGCACACACCCTAACGAAATCAAACCCAACACATACTCCCCATACTTGTATCCCTACCAAAGTCACCGTAAATATCGTAAGATTTTCTTTTCTTATTCCAAACTCTTGATACTCTTGATTATACCTGATAGGTGGTTGGTTCTCATCGTATTATTATTCTTTACAGATTGACGTTCGTAGTTTTGCAGGTCAGTTGTCCCTCGGATTCGATACCTGGACTCACCAGGATATTACTTGCAAGATCTCCTGCGCTTGGAAGTAGTTCTCACATCATTTGAGATGAGGCAAGTTTTTGGCGCTGTTGCCGGGGATAACAGTACTTGCGATCTACGATTTCAGTTCGTTTGGAGGAACATTCGGTGAGATCCTTCCATCTTATAGTCTAGGATTTTTTTTATTTTTATTTTTTGTTTTCTCTTTTAAAAATGGAGTATATGGAATACATGAAATTCTATTGCATAAACAACTTGTATGATGCAGAATATGATAAGGCACACAAACATAGGATGGAGAAGCTCAAGATTGTTAGTTTTAATCAGACTGATTGTGAAACTTTCTTTCAGGCCTGGAGGAGGTTCACAGACATAATATCGAGCTATCCGCAGCATGGTTTCACAAAGAAAGAGCTCATGGAGTCCTTCCTAGGTGGACTACAACCACAGCTGCAGGAATTCTTGGGAGTCATGACGCCGACAGAGGCGTGGAATTACATGGAGTCTTTACACGAGAATGAAGAAATCACGGAAGAGACTTCAGAGTGCGATTCAACGGAGCCTTCAAGCCTTGATCAAGGAGAGCAAAGCGTAGACGTATCTTTGCAACACTTGAAAGAGGAAGTTCAACTGCTTATTCAGACACAGGAGGCCACGTCCCACCAATTCCAAGAGAAATTCCTCGCTCGGAGTCGACAGATTCAGCAATCTATTGAAAATCTTAAGCTGATTGCCACTTGCTTAGAAGAAAATGAATCTTTTGAAATTCAATTTCCAGCACCTAATGTGAGTTTATCTTCTATTGCAGGTATATCGAGCGAGCCATGTCACGATGAAGTCACGAATGAAAACATTGAAATGGCAGGAAGTGTGTGCAAAGTAGAGGATGCGCGAGCAATTTTGGATGAACATGAGGATGAGACGACTAGGGACATTTGTTTAAAGAATATCGCTATGGAGCCTGAACCATTCCCTTCCCCAGTTTTTTCCCAAAATCATTTACCCCTCTCCACATTGACCGAGCATCATACCGAGCGTAGTGCACATTTTTCAGGGAGTTGTCATCACCATGCTTTATTTTACTTCACCTATTTTGATGACTATATTTGGAATATGTTTGTGGCAAGGAATTTTAAACTAATTTGGACTGACATAACTCGTCTCTTGCAGGACAATGGTAAACAACTTATAGAAATGCTTGGAGTTGTGTTGCTGGGGTCCAATTTAGCCTTTGGAGGAAGAATAATCGCCGAGGAGTGCAAGGAGCAAATTGAACAACTTCCTCCACCATTAAAGATTTGTGATCCGCCATTTGACCACGGTGTGTTCTTTCCAGTAGTGTAGATTTTTATATGCTTTCTAGGTTGCTTGCTTTGAATAAACTCGTACCTTCTTCGACATTGAGGACAATGTCCATCTTTAGTTGGGGGGTGTGTATGAGACCTTAGGATTTTTTTTCACAAGCATGGCATAAGGAAAGAATGAACCACCAATCTCACCATTTTAAAATCCTTCGTATACCTCAAATGCGGGTGATTATGCGTTAATTGAGTTCTAAAAATTGCTTATGGCCTGAAATATTAATTTTTTTTCTTCATGGAATTGCTCGTTAATATGCTATTCATAAAAATTTTCAATTGCCATGATTAATATCTCGAAATAGTTTGAATTTATTTCATACATGCTAATGTGATGAAACAGCTTAAGTATACACGTTTTATTAGAAAAGTCTTCAAGTCGAAGAGGAAATTTGGCCTTCGTTATTGATGTTTATGTTCGATTTATGGGTGTTGAGTTGCTTACGAAAAAAAAACTTGGCTAAAATTTAAAATGAATGAATTGAACAAGTGCGCCAAGAAATAAATAACTTGGTTGGCTCGAGTAGTACAGTCCGAGGGGTCCTTTTTGGCCTAATGCCCTATTATCGTCTGATTTGGGAGCCATTGACCGGAACCTCACTCATTTGATGGAGCGATCCAAGTTATATTTTTTTCCGCAAATGTTGCTTGATGCGCGTTACGCGGAACTAATAAAAGAAAAGAAATGGTGAATATACTGAGCAACTTCAATACCCATGTTTTGGATGATTGTTCTGATAGGCCAATTCCTTGGAAATGAGAAGACTAGAATATAACGACGTGTTATACTTTTGCTTGCGCAAAACGATGCTTGTATGTTATTTATTCAAATTAAACTAGAGAAAATTTCATGTGATTGATCTTGTGCATGGATTGTATATATTGATGGCCAAGATCATGTTGAAAAGCGTACCATTGAGCCATACCATAAGCAATTGATAGACTTTATTATTTTATTAATCATCCGTATTCATCGCTCTTTTTGCTAGGGGCTAGCAAAATGCTAGTTGGGGGATGTGATTCGGGTTGAATATTGCATATTTAACCCCCTATTTAGTCCTATTTTGTGCTCATATGATGCTTAATTGGTCTCTAATACGTTCGTATTTTTAAAATCATCATTTATTAGAGAAATTACTTGTTTTGTGTATAAAACATGAATTCTATTGAGTATTTCTGTATTTTTATATTTTTCATGGCAAGGTCTCGATCTCACGATTCCAACGACTATTTATTTGTATTTTTCAAAGATCTGTGCTAATTACTGTGTATTTTTGAATGCAGAATATCATTCTAATAAAGAAATACGCTGAAAATACGTAAATACGGTCGTGCACGAATTTTGGCGCGCCACGCGGCGCGATCCCAGCGACTCCCGCTCCATCGAACGGCACTCAGCGAATCGGCGACGCGGCGCGTTGTTGAACGTTGGATTACAATCCAACGGTGCTGATCAACAACAAATCCAGCGGAGAGCGGGCGAAAGAAGAGGCCACATGGCTCCATATCGACCGCCGAATCGTGATCCAACGTCCCAACATGGAGGGAGTGGGCACTACTCTTCGGTGCGACGTGGCAAGCTGACAACTGCACGATTGCGATCCAACGGTCGTGCTTAACCCCGATGAGAACGAGAAGCGGGCGACGGAGCGATCGACATTTACGCTGATGTGGCATAACTTGGACCCTCCGATGCAGATCCAACGGCGGAACACGAATCTGAGATCGATGCGAATTCGATTTCGAGAGCGGGCGAACCCGCTTTCTTGAGAGGACACGTGGCGGGATCTCGTTAGATCCCGCCCAGATCGGACGGATGGGGTTTGAAGCGGAGGATGGATTTGGTTTTGGGCGGAAATGAAGTGGGTTTTGAACCCGTTAGCGATTTAAACCCGCAAGCCTATTATTTAAGCGTATTCTAGGGGGTTTGAGGGTATTCTGGCGTATTTTGGGACTTTTGGAGCGGCTACTGTGCGTATTTCTCCAGGGGAAAATTCTGAAAAATTCCAGAGGCTATTCTTCTACTTTCCAGGGAGTTTTGGGTTCTAAAGTGGAGATTTGGTGATAAATTCTTGAACTTATACCCCGTATTCGGTGTATTTCATTGTATTTTGGCTATTAAAACGATGTATTTAGCTACGAAATCTGATTTTCTTTACACCATGCGTGGCTAATCTCCTTGTGCTATGGTTGTGATGTAGTTAGGAGTATTTATTCGCTAAATTTCATGTCTTTAGCCCTATTATCATGTCAAAATTGCTCGTAACATTGATTTCTACAACGTATTTGTTGGGTATTTGCTTATTGTCGATATTGTTTACATCCCATATGGCTATGCCTTGACAAGGCTAGCCAACTCATGTTCACTAATCTGAACTTATTGTTGCGTTTATCGTTTAATGAAATCAATGTTGCTAGTGATATGTATACGGCTATTTTGACTAGTTTTTATCGATTCATCTTCCGACGTCTTCACGCCTTGACCGGGTGAAGCGTTGAGTTATATAAAAGACATGATATTTCAGCGATTATTAACTCCTAATGAACTCACAACCGTAGAACATCCACTTCATATGTGTTGGTGTTGACGTAGTTAGGGTGTCGTATTCATTGATTTCTATATCTTTTTGCCCTATTTGCACGTGATTAATTCTTTGGCACGCTTTATATACCTGAACGCCATACTTTCCGACGTTCTCGTTCCCGGACAGGAAGAAACGTTGAGTTATAGAAAAGGTATTGATAATCATTGATTGCACACACCCTAACGAAATCAAACCCAACACATACTCCCCATACTTGTATCCCTACCAAAGTCACCGTAAATATCGTAAGATTTTCTTTTCTTATTCCAAACTCTTGATACTCTTGATTATACCTGATAGGTGGTTGGTTCTCATCATATTATTATTCTTTACAGATTGACGTTCGTAGTTTTACAGGTCAGTTGTCCCGCGGATTCGATACCTGGACTCACCAGGATATTACTTGTACGATCTCCTGCGCTTGGGAGTAGTTCTCACATCATTTGAGATGAGGCATACTCCAAGGCCGTATCAATCAGGGACTTGGAAATTTATTCTCAGGTATCGTTGCTTCTCCCAAAATCTTATTAATCATACGGTTAATGATGGCACGACAACCTCCTTCTGGTTTGATAATTGGCATCCTAAGGGCCCCCTCTATTTGATCCTTCCCCCTGCACCAGGTACTGAGAGCTTTCATGTCCGAGATTTCTGGTCGGCTAGTGGATGGCTGAATGAGCCTAGCATTCGGTCGTTGCTCCCTATTCTCAATCCCATCTCCCTCTCTATTGGTCCGGATGCCTAGAAATGGCAGGCCGCCGCAAATTTCACTTACATCACGGCTTGGGAAGGATGCCGTACTGCCAGTCCATCGTTTCCTTTCTTCAAGCTTGTTTGCTATCCTAGACCTGTATCAAAATTTGCTATTTGCCTGCTCCGTGCCCTCCGAGGTAAATTGCTGACGCGAGACTCTCTCCTTAAGCGGGGTATTATTGCGGACAAGGCTTGTGTCCTCTGTTCAGGTCAAAAAGAAGAGAGTATTAATCACATATTCTTCGAATGTGATTATTCACGATACCTCTTATATAGGAGTCTTCTCAAGCTGGGTTACACTGGTAATATCCCTCTAACCATCGCCGATACGTGTGACCTTATTCTTTCTCGGTATAGCAGTCAGGACCCTGTGGGGATCTTAGCAAAGGCAGCCTTAGCCTCCATGGTTTGGCACATATGGAAAGTGCGCAATAAGAGAATTTTTAAAGGAATCACAGTGGGGAAGACTGAGTTATTCAATCTTATTGCGGCGGATGTCATTATATCTCTTCGTGATATGGACACAGATCGGGCATCCGATTATACTCCCTTCTCCAATTGGGGACTCATAGACGCTGGATAATTTTGTTTGGTTATTTTTTCTGGGAACGCCTGTATTATGTATAAAAATTTATTGGGAGCGCTTATAGTTTTTGATGATGGCAGGAAGTAGAGGGTGACGGCGCTTGTGCCCTCTCCCTCCTCTTCATACTAACTTCTTAAATTTTTAACGTTTGTATTTGTACATTATTCCTTCACTAATATAGATCCTTTTTACTTGCCAAAAAAAGGGAAATGTGCCCGAGATTGACCTCAGGCAGAATTACCTTCGCACAATCCTGCTGTTCGGGGTTTGTAAGTATTTTTTTTTGAATTTTTTTAAAGTAGGTAGATATACTTGTTATATAGTTCTCCACAAAATTTCAGGTCAATCCGACACTGTTTGAGCCTCCGTTCATCGATTTCAAAACCGTTGCGCAAAACTGTCCAGAATTCTGGACAGTTTTGCGCAACATTTTTGAAATCGATGAATGGAGGCTCAAACGGTGTCGGATTGACCTGAAATTTTGTGGGAAGCTACAAAACAAGTATATCTACCTACTACAAAAAAATTCAAAAAAAATACTTAAAACACCCGAACAGCGGGGGTGTGCGCAGGTAGAAATACTTGAGGTCAACCTCAAGTACATTTTTTGCACGCACGCACACACACACACACACACACACACACACACATAGAACCTACAAGGTAGAATCATCTCCGACCTCATAACCTAGTTGGCTGGAGAAGGAGAAAAGTTGGCCCCCGATTGTGTAGCTAGGTCGTCCCGAGAAGGAGAGGCCCCCTCTGATCGTTTAGCCGAGCGGTCTATTAGGGTAGAGTCATCTCCGACCTCATATCCTAGTTGGCTGAGGAAGGATGACAGTTGGCCCAGTTCGTGTAGCTCGGTCGACCTACGAAGGGGAGGCCCACTCCGATCGTATAACTGAGTGGCCCAGAAGGATGGAGTCATCTTCGACCTCATAGCCTAGTTGGCTGGGGAAGGGAAAAAGTTGGCCCCCGATCGTATAGCTCGGTCAGCCTATGAAGGAGGGGGCCCCCTCCGATCATATAGCCGAACGGCCTGTTAGGATAGAGTCATCTACGACCGTATAGCCTAGTCGGTTGGAGAGTTAGACATTGACCACTTATCCTTTGGCCTTGAGGTTCCTTCCTTTTGCGATGGGTCATCGACAAACCTCTTCGGATTGCACCGTTTAACTAGATCCTCAATGTCCTTCTTCAGAGTAAGGCAGTCATTGGTATCATGAGCGCTCTCACGATGATAGGTACAGAAGTTCAGATCGTCACTTTTCTCGTAGTTGCCCTTGTGCTTCGACAGAGGACGATCGAAGAATCCTTTGCCATATGCGTAAGCGAGGACCTCAGCTCTGCTCACATTAAGCTTAGTGAAATTCTCGTCCCTCAGGGGCAAGCACCCCTGGGGCTCCTATCACATTGCATCTGTTCTCTGGCGTCCCAGCACAGTCTCATGTCACGTGGGTTGGCCACTCACTGTGCCTATATATGGTGCTTGGAGGAACTCTTCTTCTTGGCCGCGAGTACTTCTTTAATTGTCATAAAGCGCTCCACCGTCATGAGCAAGTGTTCAAGGTTGCTTCGGGAACTAATGGAGGGATCTTATTAAGTCTTTGTTACGGAGGCATCAGATAAGAGCAGCGATGACCGTGTCATCAGAGGCACCCTTTACTTGAAGCCTTTCATTGTTGAAATGCCTGAGGTAGTCTCGTAATGGTTCTATATCCCTATGTTCGATGGAGAATAGTTAGGCCGACTTCTTCTTCTGGCGTTTCCCAGCTATGAACTACCTGCAAAAGAGCTGCGTCAATTCATCAAAATGCCCAATGCTTCGGTCGAGTAGCCCATTATACCATTCATTTGTGGCCTTGATCAGAGTAGTGTGGAAAGACCGACACAAGTATGGCTCGTCAACTCTATGCAGCTCCATCATGCTCTAATACCTCTGGATGTGCTCTCCTAGATCATCTATGCCATCGTAAAGTCTCAGGGACGGGATCTTGAACTTGGCTAGTGGGGTGGTGGAGGTAATGTTCTCCTTCAGGGGAGTCTTCCTGCAAGGGGCTAAGGTGACCGGAGGTTGTTCTACCTCTGGGCGGTGGATTCGTCAGTACGTTGAGACACTGGAAGACTTTGTTGAGTATTGATTCTTCGGATTTGGTTTTGATGATGAACAAACATAAATATCGTGAACTAACTCTTTGTGAGTGCAGTTATGGAGATCGTCGCCAAAAATCTACGTACATCAAAAGCGACGTCTCAAGACTTCTCAAAGCGCGTGATCGTGTGCCTGAAGCTTCGTTGAGGCTCAAGGAGCATTATTGAAGTCAAGAGATTCGGATTGAAGCTTTGAAGACGGTTCGTCTAGTTTATTTTATAGTCATCTAGCTTCTTTTCGTAGAATGTTAAGCCTTGAGTAGGAATTACATTATAATCTTCATAACGCTCATATCTTAGAGCTAGGATTATCTTAGAAGCCCATAGAAACTTTCCCGAAGCTTTACGCTTCATTTCACGGCTTCTTGTGCATCTTAATTGGTTCAAGAAGAAGAACCAACCGACTAGATTGTCATCTAGTCGGTTAAGAATCCTTCTTGAACCGACTAGATTTCCTTGTTCAATTCAGCCTACGCACTGTTGACCAATTAGTCGGTCCAAGAAGGTTCACCGATCGACTAGTTGTCAAACTAGTCTGTTGGGAATCCTTCTTAGACCGACTAGTTATACTTTCATTTCTCCACCCTAGCTACTGTTGACTAATTAGTTGGTCCAAGAACATCCATCGACCGACTAGTTGTGGAACTAGTCGGTTGGAATTTGTTCTTAGACCGACTAGTTCTCCTAGTGATTAGCCTATTGATTATCACTACTTAGTCGGTCAAAGAACACTCACCGACCGACTAGTTTTCAAACTAGTCGGTTGACAAGTCTTCTTAGAACGACTAGTTCTACCGCCTGAATTCTCTATCTTGGCCGTCAACCTTCTAGTCGGTCCAAGAAGAATCACCGACCGACTAGTTGCAAAACTAATCGGTCAGTGATCCTTCTTAGACCGATTAGACTGCTTCAGAAATAGATCCGTTGGGCATTTAATGCCACGATTTTGCTTCTCTCTTCTCTCTATCCTATATATACTTGGAGTGCTTCTAACCTAGCATTCAAGGCTGCCATTATTGAGTTTTAGAGACTCAAAGAGAAAGCATTCAATTCTCATTTCCAAGCTATCTCTTTCTCACAAGAATCTCTCCAAACTCCTTGAGCCCCAATTTCCTCAAGAGAGAGTCTCTTCATTGTGAGCCACTCAAGCTAAGAGCTTGATTCAAAGTCACCAACTCCATCCTAGCCTTCGATCGCTATTCATCTTGGTGGAGCTAGGGTTTGGTGACATTCTCTCCTTCAAAATCTTCCTTGCCCTAAAAATCAGTAAGTTTACTCAAGGCATAGGATTTTGTTGGTAAGTGTTTTATTGTTTCATTTACTTTGCTATTAAGTTTATCTCTCGGTTGTGCGAGAAGATCGTGATCCCGGGTTGTGGGAGTCACGTTTTCATTTGTATATGATTTGATCTTGTAGAGGTTTTCTACAAGAATTTCATAGTGCCAACTTGGGTTAGAGGATTCTAACTCAAGTAGCCGGAGGGGATCTGGGTGTCTGGGACGTAGGATCGTCGGTAACAAGTCGGGGAGGCTTGGGTGGATCCGAACCCGTTACATCGCGTGTTTGCATTGTCTTTTATTGTTGTCAATCTTTCATTCCGCATTGTTGGTTGTGTTTGCACAATAATTAGGAATTATACTCTTGATTATTTTAAAATACTATTCACCCCCCCTCTAGTACTTGTGCAGTAGCTATCAGGGCATTACATTTAGTATCGGAGCCAAGTTAATAGCTATGTCTACCAACGACAACAAGACCGTTCGTCCACCTTCAGACTATAGCACCTTCAAGAACCGTGAAGGAGCTTCTTCGGTGATGGAAGGACACTCCTTAACTAGGCCTTCTTACTTCAACGGTGCCAATTATGGGTACTGGAAATGCCGGATGGAAACGTTCCTCCGGAGCACTTCACTATGGAGAGCTACGTTGACGGAGTATGTCGAGCCCGCCGAACAAGACTTCGCTAAGTGGACTACCGCGGAGGTAAACATTGCCAAGGAAATGAATGCCTTACAATGTGCGTTGGAGCCTGAAGACTTCAACAAGATATGCACATGTAAGAGTGCATATCAAAGCTGGAACTCACTCCTCATCTTGCATGAAGGAACGAGTAGGGTAAGAGACCCCAAACTCACTGTTGTAAATAAAGAATTCGAATTATTTCACATGCAACAGGGTGAGAAGATGAAGGAGTACTATGCTCGCTTCGTTGACATTACCAATGAGTTGGAGGCTCTTGGAAAGACTTACACCCAAAAGGAGAAAGTCTCAAAGATTATTGACGGACTTCCTTCTTGTTGGGAAAAGCGTACCTTCGCCATTGAGGAAGGTAACGATATGAATAAGTATACTTTCATACAACTAATGGGTACCTTGATGTCCTATGAGATACGCAAGGACATTAAAATAAAGATACAGGACAAGATGAAGTCGTACTTGAAGCAAGACGAGCCGAAGAAAAAGGCGATTGCGTTCAAGGCCGCTCCATCTACATCTACCGATGATGAAGAATCAGAAGACGAGTTGGACTTAGAAGCCATTGCCCTTATGGCAAAGAAGTTCAATCGATTCTTCCGGAAAGGTAACTTCAAGAACAAATCTAAATTTAGTTCTACTAACGCCTCCGCTCCTTTGTGTTTTAAATGCAACAAGACAGGACACATCAAAGCGGATTGTCCTCAAAACAAACAAAAGGAGAAATGGAAGGCCCCAAAGTTCGACAAGTCTCGAAAGTACAAGAAAGGGTACAAGAAAGGACTTGTCGGCACATTCACCGATTCTGACGAGGACTCCTCAAGTGGAGAGTCAGATGATGAACAAGTGGAGCAAGCACACATGTGCTTCATGGCAAGAGAGGAACATGATCAAGAGACCTCTTCCGATGAAAGCGAGGATGAAGGCGATGAGGTAACGATGGATGATCTTAGATTAGCTAACGAGCAAATTTGGTCTAAGTATTCTAAACTAGTAAATAGATATACTAAGACTAAAGATGAGCTAACTAGTCTCCGAACCTCACCTAAGCCTATCATCATCATCAACAACACCGTTGTTGAAGGCTTGAGAAATGAGATTGTAAATCTCAAATCTCAACTTGAGCATGTTCACATTGAGGATTCGGAGGAACACGAGATAGCGGATTGGATTTCTCGAAACTCAACTTTGAGTATTGAGAATGAGAATCTCAAGTCTCGTGTTTGTGAACTCACTACACAAGTGTCCACTTTGGATGCTACTATACTTTCTCTCACCGAGAAGTATGAGTCCACATTAGGCCGAATTGATAAATTCAACAAAGGCAAGGACCATTTGGATAATATCCTAAATGACTTACTTCCGGCCAATCATCGTATTGGCTTGGGGTATAAAAAGGGAAATTCATCCAAATCTTCCACCACCTTTGTAAGGCCAACTTTCGATGCCTCAACGAGTGGGAGCAAACACCACATTGGTAGTTCATCTACCAATGGTGCTTCCACTTCGTACACACCCCCGATTGGAAAGAAACCCACTTTGGGTGGACCTCCAAAGAAGGGTCATGCATTCATATACACGAATACTATGCCACGTAGGAACACACATCCTACTCCACCGGTTCACAAATATGAGGATTTTATGCTCCACATCCACGGGCACGTGCACACCAAGTGAGACACACTCACGCACGTGCTCCCCACATGCATATGTTCATCCACATCACTATCATATGAACAATTACCATCATACACCATATCATATGATGCCACCACCATTTCATCATGTGCCATATGCTTATCCACGACATGCATTACCTAGGACACCTCCTCGTAGGCCACATGCATCACGTAGACATCAACAACGTATGCATGCTCCCAATAGGAATAGGGCTCCCAAAATATTCACTATTTGGGGCCCGAAGAACACTAACATGCATGAAAAACATGCTTACATGAATTCCTATTTTATGAATGTCGTGCATAATGATGATTATATTGGGAAGTCTAAGTCCACTTGGACTTGGCTTCCAAAGGTCTAATCTATTAGGACCCAATGATCTTAAGTACCATGATATGATATGTTTTATCGTCAGGTACTCAAGAAAAAGAAATGGAGCAACAAATCCAAATTTAGCTCCAAGGATGGGTGGATACTCGATAGCGGGTGTTCAAAACACATAACGGGTGAAGCTCAATTCCTCTCCGGAGTGGTGCCCATCGAGAATGGGAACCGAGTAGTCTTTGGAGGCAACGAGAGCGGAACCATCATTGGTGTTGGTAAAGTTGGTAACCCATCTAAACCCCTTATAAGTGATGTTTACCTTGTTAAAGGCTTAAATCACAATCTCATTTCAATAAGCCAACTTTGTGACAAGGATTAAAAAGTTAGCTTTGCGAAAGGAATGTGTCATATTTTTAGTAAAGATAGTAATAATTTGTTATTTTCTGGCACACGCCATAAGGATATATATATCCTAGACTTCCCCAAGTCACATGAACAATGTCTCATTGCCAACACAAGTGAACAACACTTATGACATCGACGTTTTGGTCATGTGAACTTTTGAACACTTTTTAAGCTATCCAAGTTAAATTCTATTAAAGGATTTCCTAAGCTTACTTTCCAAAAGAAAAGCTTTTGTGACTCGTGTCAACGAGGCAAACTTCCGAAGTCGTCATTCAAACCTAAGAAAAGCATTTCATCTAAACGGCCTCTAGAGCTTTTACATCTAGATCTTTTTGGGCCAACTAGAGTTGCTTCATTAGGGAATGCTCGATATAGACTTGTCATCGTTGATGACTTTTCTAGATTTACTTGGGTATTTTCTTTAAGTAATAAAAATGATGCTTTTGAAAACTTCACAATATTTGTGAAGAAAGTACAAAATCTCATTGGAACCACCATTGTCACTATTCGTAGTGATCATGGAGGGGAATTTGAGAATGAGTCTTTCTCAAATTTTTGTGATGAAGTTGGTATTACACACACCTTTTCTTTCCCTCGCGCACCCCCTCAAAATGGTGTTGTTGAGATAAAGAATAGGAAGCTAGTGGAATGTGCTCGCACAATACTTGATGATAGCCAACTTGGCCATCAATTTTGGGCGGAAGCGGTACATACCGCTTGCTATGTGTTTAATAGAATACTCTTGAGGCCCGGCACCAAACAAACTTGTTATGAATTGTTGTTTGGTAGATTGCCTCAAGTTAAACATTTTCGAGTTTTTGGTGCAAAATGTTTTATCAAAAACACGTATGGTAGTTTGGACAAATTTGATCTAAGATCCGATGAGGGGATATTTGTTGGATATTCCTCCCATAGCAAAGCCTACCGGATATACAACAAAAGAACCTCAATGATCGAGGAATCACTTCATGTTTCATTCAATGAAAATTTTGTCCCGTCTAGAATTATCAATGATGATGACTCCATGGAAGTTATCTGTGATTCTATTGGTAATTCTAATTCTATTGATTCTATTGATACTAACCCTACTGATGATTCTTTTGAGAATGTTCCTAGTGATCAGGGAGTTCCCAAACGGCTTCATACAGTTCGTGACCATCCCCATGAGCAAGTCATTGGCAACATACTTGATAGTGTCAAGACGAGATCTCAAGTCAACTACTTCGCTCATTGTGCCTTTGCCTCTTCAGTAGAGCCAAAGAATATTAACGAAGCGTGCGAAGACAGTGCTTGGATCCTAGCCATGGAGGAGGAACTCATTCAGTTTGAGAGGAATGAGGTTTGGGAGCTAGTTACATTGCCTTCGAAGAACCACACCGTTATAGGAACAAAGTGGATCTTCAAGAATAAGACCGACAAGAACCAAAACGTCGTCCGGAACAAAGCTCGGTTAGTAGCTCAAGGCTACAGGCAAGAGGAAGGTATAGATTTCGAAGAATCCTTTGCTCCTGTAGCTAGATTAGAATCTATTAGGTTGTATTATCATTTGCATGCCATAAAGATTTCAAACTCTTTCAAATGGATGTAAAAAGTGCGTTTTTAAACGGGGATGTCGTTGAGGAAGTTTATGCTTCTCAACCTCCGGGTTTTATAAATGAAAAGTTTCCAAATCACGTTTTCAAACTTAAGAAAACACTTTATGGTTTGAGACAAGCTCCTAGAGCTTGGTATGACCACCTAAAGAACTTTCTTTTGGATTTGGGTTTTAAAATGGGTGAAGTTGATTCTACACTATTTGTTAAGTATGCGAATCATGATATTATTTTAGTTCAAATTTATGTTGACGATATCATTTTCGATGCTACTAACTTCACTCTTTACGAAGAGTTTTCTAATGTCATGAAGGACCAATTTGAGATGAACCACATGGGTGAGCTCAAATATTTCTTAGGACTCCAAATTCGCCAAATGAACGATGCAATCTTCATCCACCAAACCAAGTACACGGTGGAGTTACTAAAGCGATTTGGAATGGAGAATGCTTCTGGCAAGAAGACTCCAATGAGCACTGCTACACATCTTGATAAAGATACGGGCGGCAAAGATGTAGACATTCGTCTATATCGAGGTATGATAGGTAGTTTATTATACCTTACTGCCAATCGGCCTGATATTATGTTTGATGTATGTGTATGTGCACGTTATCAATCACAACCTAAGGATTCACACTTAGTAGCGGTAAAACGTATTTTCCGTTATTTAAGTTACACACTCGACTACGGATTATTCTATCCAAAGTCTAGCACATATGAGTTAATCTCATATAATGACACAGATTATGTTGGATGCAAATCCGACAGGAAGAGTACTAGTGGCGCTTGTCATTTTATAGGAAATTCTCTTGTCTCTTGGTTTTCCAAGAAGCAGAATTCCGTATCACTTTCAACCACCGAGGTGGAATATTATTGCCGTCGGTGCTGCATGTGCACAGGTTCTTTGGATGAGACACACTCTTAAAGACTTCGGTATAAACTGTGATACTTGCCCGATCATGGTGGACAACCTAAGTGCAATATGTCTCTCTAATAATCCGGTACACCACTCCCGTACCAAACACATAGATGTCCGTCACCATTTCCTAGATGATCATGTTGCTAAAAAGGACATCATTTTAGTGTACATTGAAACCCAGAAGCAAATCGCCGATATTTTCACGACACCACTCAAGGAAGACTCCTTTGTGCGGTTACGTCGAGAATTGGGGATTATGGGTGAATCCGAGATTTAGGATTCATATTTCAATAATCTTGCATGTTAATAATTTTTTTTATATACTCATGCTAGATTTGTTGGGATTTTCTGGATTTATGATTGGATTTTCGGAATTTATGCTAGATATGTTCATGCACGTCGTATTTATGATTTTCTATGTTTTATGGGGTAGAATAATGATGTTTGAGAGTGATTTCGATGTTTCGTCCAAGTGTTCTTTGGAGAGAACTCAAAATTTCAAATTCTCAAATTTTTGGACTCTCTTAGTCGGTCCAAGTTCATTAGCCGACCGACTAGTTTCAGTTCTAGTCGGTCAGTGATTGAACTTAGACTGACTAATTCATGCTCTAAATTTGGCCTCTCTTGCTGTTTGCAGTTAGTCGGTCTAAGCTCATCGGTCGACCGACTAGATTGCATTCTAGTCGGTCAGTACTTGAACTCAGACCGACTAGTTACGCAGGGGCATTTGCGTTTTTGACTCACTGAATCGATTTATAACTCCTCCGCACCGATTAGAACTCATTCTAATCGGTGCGAACTCCTTCCCAAACCCTAAACCCCCGCGTCTCCTCAGCTTTCTCCGCCATGCGCCGCCACTTCCGGCCGCCATCGGTCGTCGCTGATCTTGAGGAGCTTGCTGCTTCTCTCTAGCTCGTGCCCCCGAGGGTACTTCTGTTGGCACTTCTTTTGCTCGTGCTCCCGAGAGCACTCCTGCTGCCACCATTCCTTCGGTGGACACTCCATTCGTTCCCTAGACTTCTACTACCCCTTCTGCACAGCCTGATGCTGCTGCTGATCCTGCCTCCACCTCCTGAGCTTGCATTGGAGAACTCTCCCATGTGCACTTGGATGATCTATTTTGTCGTGAGAGAGTGGGGTAGGATAGTTGGGTGGTTATGTATTTTTGATGTATTTTTGGAGGTTGTGGTGATACATTTTGATGTATGTTCGTTTTGATGTCTATTGAGACATGTGTTGAATGTTGTGCAACGATCTGATGATCGTTTATATTTGTATTGGCAGATGTATACCTTTTGATGTACCCTGTTTTATACACACACACACACACACACACACACACACACACACATCGTGTTGCCATTTCCTTCAGTGTGCACATTATATTTCTTTTTTTCTCTGATGTTGATTTCGTCGCTCGACGATTATATTGATTAAATAGAATTGTTTCTATGAAAACATAGAATTGGTTTCCATGCACTAAATTTACTAAGAATATTGATATTGGAGAGTATGTTCCATAACTCAATACATGAAATCGATTTGAGTTTTGATGATTTCATTTTTTGATTTTCGACTATGGTCTCGTTGGCACGTTTTGATTTTCTTCGTTATTTTACATTGGTGTCATTTGGACCGTGGTCGTATTCTTCGACTCTCGTGCTTTTATTTTAGCCATTGTTGTTGTCGTTGTTCTCCTTCCGCTCTTTTTGCTAATGCCAAAGGGGGATAGAATTAATAATGACGATGTGCTAAATGATAATTTAAAGCAATTTACCGTGAATCTAATTCTATATGTTAGATTCAAGGGGAGTTAAGATATAAAAATGGGTTTAGATCCTAAATTTCAATAATTGGGATCATATTTTATACTTTCCTCGTCTGCTTGATGTGTATGATTATTATTTAATACAGAATTAACGTGTCATCAATGCAGGGGGGAGTAAGTAAATTTCATTTGACTCATTATTATTGATTATTATTTATGTTGGTTTGTCATCACCAAAAAGGGAGAGAATGTTGAGTATTGATTCCCCGGATTTGGTTTTGATGATGAACAAACATAAATATCGTGAACTAACTCTTTGTGAGCGCAGTTATGGAGATCGTCGCCAAAATTCTACATACATCAAAAGCGACGTCTCAAGACTTCTCAAAGCCATGATCGTGTGCCTGAAGCTTCGTTGAAGCTCAAGGAGCATTATTGAAGTCAAGAGATTCGGATTGAAGCTTTGAAGACGGTTCATCTAGTTTATTTTATAGTCATCTAGCTTCTTTTCGTAGAATGTTAAGCCTTGAGTAGGACTTTCATTATAATCTTCATAACGCTCATATCTTAGAGCTAGGATTATCTTAGAAGCCCATAGAAACTTTCCCGAAGCTTTACGCTTCATTTCGCGGCTTCTTGTGCATCTTAGTTGGTTCAAGAAGAAGAACCAACCGACTAGATTGTCATCTAGTCGGTTAAGAATCCTTCTTGAACTGACTAGATTTCATTGCTCAATTCAGCCTAGGCACTGTTTGTAGGAAGATATATGCTCATAAGGCAATTTATCTTGATTATACGTCTTGTTCATACCGTATATGGTACGTATTATTCTAAGTATAAAATCATTTGTATTAATATACTTAGATAATATCCATAGACTTATAGTTAGGCCCTTACATATCTAGATGAGATCTCGATTATGAGTAAGTAAGAGACCGAATAGAAACGTAAGTCTAAAACGGTTCGTGATCGTAGATGTGTCGAGAACTGGATATCGACACATCGGATAGATCACTGTGTCTTCGTCTTACCTTCGGGTAATGATGATCTCATAGTCATTTGACTTGGTGAAGTCGGAGACGAGACACAGGTGCTCATTGGAGAATGAGTTCACTGAACGACCAAGTTAGAGTTATTAAATGGTTAACTTTAATGATCTGTCTTTAATAACTCTAGGGTGATGATAGGTTAGTTGATCCTTAAGACCTGAAGTCATCTGTACAAACCTGTGAGCGGACGGTATAGCTTAGACCCATGATCTAGCTTCGAGGACCAGTCCTGCTGAAAGATCTTAGGTTGGGCTGCACCTGAAGCTCCCAAGGTGAGTAAGTGACTAAGATGGGATTCGTCACTTCCATTAAAGGGAAGTTAGTGTTATAGGCTCAGTACGGTCTTTATGTTAATCCTCGGCCGGAGTACGTTGCAAGTAGTACAACGTGTATACAATAAAGACCGCCGTATACTGACCAATGTTGTCTAATATGGTTGACAGTAAACCATACCCTAGGCCAACAATAACACAGTCTTGACGAAGGGATTTTAGCTAACGGAATTCATCACTGACACAGCCAAGGCAAACCCTATGATACTTTTGTCAAAGGGTCGATCACGTTATGATGACTCTGAAACAGGGACGACAGCTACTGCTCGTAGTGACCGTCGTCTAGGGGTTTCGAGCCCCAACCTGTAGTAAGGTCAGGCTGTAGGGTCTCACACCGAGGAGTGTTCGTGTCTTAGTAATAGGAATATAGAATAGAGAGAAATGTCATTTGATGATATTCACAAGTTAAGTTGTGAAAGTTAGTCGCATTAGCAATAGGGACACAACGTTGCATTAGATGCTAACTTTAACTAAACGTGTTGTAAATTAGTTACGACGAATTTGGTAGGAACAAACTTGTTGGAAAGGGTTACCTGGATGACGGGATCGTCCCGGTCTAAACACAGGTTCAAACCGCGTCCAAATCGGAGCTCAAACGAGCCCAGAAACGCAGAAAGAGTTCAAGGGGAAGTGGGTTAGACCCACTGGGCCAAAAGGCCCATGTGCAAAGGCAAAACGGGCGACACCCGCTGGCTGCAACGGGTGCACGCCCGTTGCCCAGCGGGTGCGGCCCGCTGCAGCAGCGGGCGTGGCCCGCTGCACACAGCGGGCCAGCGCCCGCTGCCTGCAGCGGGCGGGCGGCCCGCCCTTGTTTCCTTGGGCGGGCGCGCCCGCTAAGTCTAGCGGGCGCGCCCGTAACTTAAGTCAAAATTAGGGTTTTGAAACCCCTAATGACGGCTACGAATTTTGTGTAAATTGCTAAACTTTGAGCAATTGTTTGAGGGGTCAAACGAAGTCGAAATTCGTCACCGTCAGTTCCTACGCGATCACCATTCCAAGCTTTTCTGATTGATAGCTTGTTTGGTGTCTGAAGTTTAGTATGTGAGGAGAATTAATTCGTTAAAGTTTGACTTTGTGAAAGGCTAACTTTAAAGTTGAAATTAAGCCAAATGGCTTAATTGAATTTTTCTCTTCATGGGAATTGTCCCACATTGCCCGCAACGAGAAGTTGAGTGCTCACTCCCTATATAAATAGGGGTGCACTCTCCTCGTTGAAAAACACACCAGTCAACGATCGGGTAGCTCCAGATTTTTAGAGCAAGCTCGATCCGCGACTAATCTCTCTCTCTATTTTCCTATTCTCCGGAGTAGTCCTAGCACGACTACGAAGGGGGTTTGGATCTGATCCGGACGTCTAAGACGCGGGTTTCTTCTCAAGTGAAACTTTCTACCGCGTGTGATCGGCTCGGAGGCG
Organism: Scilla litardierei; assembly: GCA_030789695.1. Taxonomy (NCBI): domain Eukaryota; kingdom Viridiplantae; phylum Streptophyta; class Magnoliopsida; order Asparagales; family Asparagaceae; genus Scilla; species Scilla litardierei. The sequence continues at coordinate 577,663,994 of CM061142.1, forward strand.
AAAGCAGCTCGGGCGGATTGGTGCGAGAGTGCGAGGCGGCTCAGGGAGATCGGGTCAACGCGGCTCGGCTACGAGGAGCTTCTCAAGACGGTGCGGTACATCTTACCTGCTCCAGGGCCAAGATTCCGGGTATGTGGTTAAGCGTTTTCTAGTGTAGTTTTTAATTAGTCGCTTTAGTGTAGATCCTTCTTGGGGTGGTTAGACCCACTCCAAGTCGGCATAGATCGGGCTAGGTTCTGGCTCCCCAGAGCCTAGCTAAATAGTTTAACTAGTGTAGAAATTTTGATTTTTGGTTTTCCGCTGCGCCTTTTGTGCCTCCGTGGTCCGTCCGACTTAGGACGGATACGGATCCGAGCCTTGGGGGTCCGCCAAAACCCCAACAATGTTGACCAATTAGTCAGTCCAAGAAGGTTCACCGACCGACTAGTTGTCAAACTAGTCAGTTGGGAATCCTTCTTAGACCGACTAGTTATACTTTCATTTCTCCAGCCTAGCTACTGTTGACTAGTTAGTCGGTCCAAGAACATCCATCGACCGACTAGTTGTGGAACTAGTCGGTTAGAATTTGTTCTTAGACCGACTAGTTCTCCTAGTGATCAGCCTATTGATTATCACTACTTAGTCGGTCAAAGAACACTCACCGACCGACTAGTTGTCAAACTAGTCGGTTGGCAAGTCTTCTTAGACCGACTAGTTCTACCGCCTGAATTCTCTACCTTGGCTGTCAACCTTCTAGTCGATCCAAGAAGAATCACCGACCGACTAGTTGCAAAACTAATCGGTCAGTGATCTTTCTAAGACCGATTAGACTGCTTCAGAAATAGATCCGTTGGGCATTTAATGCCACGATTTTGTTTCTCTCTTCTCTCTATCCTATATATACTTAAAGTGCTTCTAACCTAGCATTCATGGCTGCCATTATTGAGTTTTAGAGAATCAAAGAGAAAGCACTCAATTCTCATTTCCAAGCTATCTCTTTCTCACAAGAATCTCTCCAAATTCCTTGAGCCCCAATTTCCTCAAGAGAGATTCTCTTCATTGTGAGCCACTCATACCAAGAGCTTGATTCAAAGTCACCAACTCCATCCTAGCCTTCGATCGATGTTCATCATGGTGGAGCTAGGGTTTGGTGACATTCTCTCCTTCAAAATCTTCCTTGCCGCAAAATCAGTAAGTTTACTCAAAGCATAGGATTTTGTTGATAAGTGTTTTATTGTTTCATTTACTTTGCTATTAAGTTTATCTCTCGGTTGTGAGAGAAGATCGTGATCCCGGGTTGTGGGAGTCACGTTTTTATTTGTGTATGATTTGATCTTGTAGAGGTTTTCTACAAGAATTTCATAGTGCAAACTTGGGTTAGAGGATTCTAACTCGAGTAGCCGGAGGGGATCCGGGTGACTGGGACGTAGGATCGCCGGTAATAAGTCGGGGAGACTTGGGTGGATCCGAACCCGTTACATCGCTTGTTTGCATTGTCTTTTATTGTTGTCAATCTTTCATTCCGCATTGTTGGTTGTGTTTGCACAATAATTAGGAATTATACTCTTGATTATTTTAAAGTATTATTCACCCCCCCTAGTACTTGTGCAGTAGCTATCTAGGCATTACAGACTTGGCAGGGCTTCCCTCAAAGGGTAAGGAGAACCTTGATAAAGTTGGTTCCTCTCATGGTGTCGCCCATTGGCGGGTCGTGTGGAAGTGCGACTATAGGCTTGGGCCTCTCGATCCCTCTCATGCTCCACATCGTTGCGAGTACCTCGCCCGTTGTAAGATGGCCCTTATCCCAATGGGTGCCCCAGCGAGTGGTGGTTGTTGGCTTCCCCTCAATCCCTTTAGCTCCCATCGTAGTGTCCCCGGTTGGGCGACGAGGATGGTGTGGGGCGGAGGGTTTCGTTTCGAGTTGAATATGCGCCTCCCTGGCTTCCAAGAGCAGAGCATCCCCCTAGGGGGCAAACGTTGGGATGTGGGATGGCTGCATCACAACCTCTCGGATCGGCTGCTGGTTAACTTGCTGGATGGAAGCAGTCAAAATAGCGAGGCTGGCATTGGCCGTTCGAGTGAATTCATCGAATTATTCCTGGGCAACCAAGTGTACACTTGGCACCTCCGTAGAAGAACCGGCCTCGGCTGGGACTTCCGGTGTCATAGTTTGGACCGAGGATCGGTCCATCATTGGGGGTCCAGTCGACATGGCTTCATTGTAGCCTTGTGATGTTGACTGAAGTGAGGGGAGAAATTACCTATTGGGTTCCCACAGACGGCTCCAACTGTTGACGGTTGGGTTCTAGTCAACAATAAGTAGGCTGACTTCGATGCCTTGAGTCAATACGTGCCTTTGTCAGTCGGAGTGATTGGGCTTTCCTGCTGCGTAGCTCGGGACTATAAGGTGGCAGCTGAGCTACTTGGAAGAAGTCCGGTCTAGGTCAGAGAAGCTCCAAGCTTGTTGAGGATCACCTATCGAGCTATCTGCACCACAAGAAACATTAAGAGGGGTCGGATTTGGGTCCGACCCAAATCCCCTCTGATGCTTAAGTTAGCAATGAACTTAAGTTAGGCTCAGGGCAGCGAGATCGAGCTAGCAAGAGATCGTCTGTGGGGCCGGTCGACCGAGTTAAGGAGAAGGGAATATGTGGTAAGGAGTAAAGGCAAGTGTTGTCATAGTACCTACCAAGTCATCCCCTCTGACCTCTGTGGTTTGGTCCATTTATAATATCATCATCTCTTCAATATTGTCATGGAATAACTGCCTCAACTCGATCGTGGCACGTGTGTGCCTGTGTCTTAGGCGTAGTGGGTGAGTGCCCACTACGCCGCTATTAGGCCGATTTCCCCCATTTCTCCTCAAGAACGTGGGGGCTTAGTGGGTGTGATTTGAGCCACCTTTGATCAAGTAAACAGCCTGATATTTACGTGGGCTCAGTGAATGTGACTATAAATACCCAGTTTTGTGAGCAGCCCAAGGAGAGACTCTTAAGAATAATTTTCTTAGTTTTAATTCTAGTTTTAGTTTTCTTTTGGCGAAAGGATTGGAGAGAAGGATCTAAATTTCTTATTCTTGAAGCTTGTATTCCAAAATTGGTTTGTCTAAACTCTTGCAAGTTGATATTTGTATGTTATACTTCTGTCTAAATCTGAGTTTTGTGATGAATTCTATTTCACATCTTGTTTCTATTGTGATTTCTATGATGAATTGTGAGTAGTCTCTTTGCTCTAGGGCAAAGAAATGAACCCTATGGATTTAAAGTATGATTTGTGAGATCTATTGAATTGCTATATAGGTAAACTTGTTAAGGGTTAGATTCTGATCGATTTACTATGGATTGCTAGGGATTTCTATTGGATCTTGAGAGTTCGAGAGAGTGTCTTGATCTAAGGGAAGCCCTAGATATTCGATTTAGATCTATAATCGAGATTCACTAGAATTGGTGCGCGAGACCAAAGGTAGCATCTTTATTATATTTCTATAATTATATTCGTTTGTATGAAGGTAAAACGGATACAAACTATCACGATCTAGATTCGAACTTAAGTTGCGCGAGAGCGAGCTTGAGTTGGAATTGGTAATTATTTTCGATCTTAATGCTAGTAGTTTGAACTAGGCTTGTGCGAGAGCGAGGCTCTAGTTTAGATTACTATAGACTTGCGTAGCGCGAGAGCGTGTGTTAGTTTCCAATTTAGTTGCGACAAGTTCAACCTATATCAAGAGTAGTAATATAGAAATTCGTGTTTCATATTGATTGCTTGAAATTTATAGTGAGGATTCACAAGCCCTAGGCATTCTTATAAATTGAATTTACAACCAACACTTTGAACGATTATGACACCAATATTTTTTCGCCACCATTTCACAATAGCTCAGTAATCCATTTAGATACCAATAGTTCCGCCCCGTGATTCGATACCTGCTTACCACTTAACCGTGCATTTGCGGTAAAACTACAAACGCATGGTTAACAAGTTTGAGTTTTGGATGAAACTTGTTACTCTTAATAAGTTTATCCATTCCCCATTGGTCAAGGTTTTATTATGGATACATTGACTCGTTGTGACACTAACCTCACATACATGAGGATATGAATTTATCCCATCTAATCGATCACTCCCTTCACACGCTTTGGACAATACCGAGCGAGTACCTACGTAATGGTTACATTTGTCGTTGTTTAGGAAAATCTAAAGTATAGCCCTTTAACACATCTCTGGTCAAAAGGACTATGTTGTATCAATTGTCATCTAAGAGCTTCTATTGGCATTTAGAGTATGATTACAAGCCTCTTGAAGAGTTGTTCTGTAAAAACTTGTTCTCTAACAAGCACTTGTGTGTTGTCTCACGATGTCCCCGCATCGAGTGGTTATGATACCAGCCACTATCATCATTATGGTAGAGATCAATGCACAATGGTCTATCCAGAATATCAATATCTCGTTTTGACATTCATACGACTAGGAACATTTAGGATATGTGCTTCAGCACATCAACTGGGCCTCATTATCATAATCTCATCATGATCCAATGTTCCTCACATCTTCAAGGACATTACACATGCAACCTCAACACAACAATATACACATATTCAATGGTATAAAAGGATCAGAGAGATAAAGAACCATCAATAGCATAATATTATCTTAAACAAGATTTTTTTACAATCATAATAATTGTCTGAAGGGCATACATTGTTGTTTTTTGTTATTCAAACTCATCGGTGTTTATTTTCCCAGGCTGCTCGGTCGAGCAGCAGGATGCTTGGTCGAGCAGTAGGATGTTCGGACCGAGCAGTTCGTCGCCTCGAAAAACAAAGAGCTGGAAAATTTGCCTTGAAGAGGCTACTATCATACTTGGGCCGAGCAGCATGTCTACTCGACCGAGTGGACTTGACTCCGAAAAACAGAGAGCTGGGGAAGTTATGCGTTGCAGAGGCTACTGACACACTCGGCCGAGTAGCTTGTCTACTCGACCGAGTCGACCGAGTGGGATATGCTCGTCACCGAGCTCGACCGAGCAGGTGGTCGACTCGGGCCAAGCTCGCTTGGGCCCGCGCACAGCTTTCGACGGCCTGGATGTGTTTATCTCTATTCGTTTGGGTTCGTACTTAACCTATCGATGTTTTAGATTAGTTTAAGCCATTATCTTGAGTTTGTAAGCCTCTATTGAGTTTTGAGAGCCTCTCGCTACCCCATTGGAGATAGGAGAGAGTTTTAAGGTTTGTTATAGAGAGAAATGTTTGATTTTTCCATTCTCTTCTTCTTCCATTGATTTCTTCCTCTTGAGTGGATTCGTGAGGGCTTGTTCCGTTGACAAGTTATTACTCAAGCGTGAGGGAGCGTTTTGTAACCTAATAGTTTGGATCTCTCTACCAGTGGAATCGTCTCGGATTGGATTGCTGGACGTAGGTTGTTTTCAACCGAACCAGGGTAAATTCTTTTGTGTCTGCGATTGATTATTTGTTGCTGTGATTCGTTTGCTACTTTCTATTGCACGGTCATTTGGGATTTTGTTGTGTCTTTGAGATTAGATTTTTGCTAGCCCAATATTCTTGATCAGTTTATTAGGGTTGGTTTCCGTATTGATCTCAAGGCATTTCAGATTTTCGTCCAACATGCATTCCCCTACATAAAATACCTCCAAGAACGAAATCACCATATATAGGCTAAATTTTATTCAACTACATTGAACTTTGAGCTGTTTTCATAATATTACAGTGAACTTTTAAAAAAAACAAAAATACCTTAAACTTTTGAAGTTTCAAAAAAACTACCTTGAACTTTGACCTAGTTCCATGATGAGTCCGTATTTTTAAAAAGTTCAAGATAGTTTTATGAAATCAGACCCTAGTTTCAATTAGTTTTATGAAATTGGGCCAAAGTTTTTTAAAATTTCAGTAGTTCAAAGTAGTTTTATGCTTTTTCAATCAAAGTTCTGGAAGGTTGTACAAAAACAAGAAGAATTTCAGTATAGTTCTACAAAATTCAGCCCACTGTACGTGTGGAATTGTCTAAATTTGAGATGGAAATCCAACGGATCGCACCATATCTAAGCTACTAGAAAGAAGACAATTATGCAGATGGAGAAAAGTGGCCACCCCTCTGTTCTCTTGTGAAGAATGCAGTCATTTCTTGTTGCTAGACAGGCTCCCACTTTGAATTTTCATTGAGAACCTTGCAACTTTGAGGTCCAATCAGCCGGCCATGCTTGCTCATGCATGACCAACGTCATGATCACACACATGCCTCCCCTTGTTCTCTTGCGAGGAAACTAGTGAGTTCTTGTTTCCTTGTTGCCTAACACTGCTTTGCATTTTGAAAAACTAAATCTTACGGATTCAAAAGTTTTTGCACCTTACTTAAGAGTACCATCTTAGTATTATTATAATTGTAAACGATGACGGTAACAGCGGTGGTGCTTTATCACTGGTATTTTCAAGAAATCATTGAAATATGAATGATAAATATGGGTGTCAACTAGCAAAGGAGAAAATTTTCGAGCTTCAAAAACCACATATCATCTCTTGTTTTTTTTTCCAAAAATGGAACATATGACACATTGATTGTCTACTCACTCACTCACACCTATTTCTTTTTTTTTTTCATTTTTGATAATAAATAGAACATACACCCCCTCCTTGGTGGTTTATATAGCACATTCCTTCTTAAAAAATAAAATGTAAATAAAATCATTTCAATCCGTTTGGCTATTGCATTTGCGTGCAGAGAGTTATGATCACATGCTAACCCTAACCCTAGGAGGGGGTATCCAACGTCAAATTGTGCATGAGACTCATGGGCCCCACCTCCCTTCCTTTCAGTACCGGCGAGCTCGATCCCCACGCGAAGAGCCGCCTCGATCCAAAAAAGCGGTGACCCCCCTTTTATGTCCTTAAAACTCTTTTTTTCCTTTCCAAGAACATGCCTTCAAGTTTTAATAGTTTTAATTAGTTTTTAAACTTCGCCTTAATCCATGTTGATTCTAACTCAACCAACGGCTTTAACGGTAGACCCTAATGATCTTGTGCTTCCCCTCCCTCTAATAAAGGTTAACCCAAAAGGTTGATTAAGCAACAAACAACAACAACAAAGTGCATGCATCTTCATCTCCCTCTGTCCAAAGGGATTAGGCAGAAAAAGGTTTTAATCATAGTTTATGATTAATAATTAATAAGTTGATTACAGACAAACACGGTTTTGTGTTGGATCATTGTTTGCGGGTTGGGGTGACACGTAGCCACTTGGGCACGCGGAAACACTATTCTTTTCCAAAACCCATGGGGCCCCTAGGTTTTTATATTGCTAACTTTTTCTATAGTTCGTGTTTATGATATGCTAATCTAGTTGTTTTGTACTAATGAGACGCTAATTATATTTATAATGTTGGGTATGAGAAAGGAGATAAGCTTTTGATTGAGTGGGCCTGTGATGATGGCCCCCATTCACACCTGAGGAATTCTTTAGTGCATCGAAAAAAAATTTGAGGACATGGACTTAAAAGAGATTCGATGCTAGATCCATGTTATATCCGAACCGAAACCCAATAAGAAACTCGGGTCATTATTTGGGTCAGAGCTTTTGAGTGACGATAATATGATCGGGTTTTTAAGGGGAATTTAAAATAAATAATTAAGGTAACACGTCTTAATCATGAGGTGGGGCCCCGGGAGGCGGCCTTAGGACGCGGTTGTCCGGTAGCGCGTCCGGGAGAGGGCGGAGCACATGGGGATTAGGTGCGGCCCATGTGTTAACCTCGCCTCCCATTGGGCCACGTGTCCTACGTGCTGGTCATTAAGTCGTACACGTGCGGCGCGTAACGGACAAAAGCGAAGGTACACGCGTCTGGACCTCCGCATCTGGTGGCACATGCAAGGCCTTGGAACGTAGGCGGCACGTGCCCCTCGAGCCCTCCACCGCTGGCCCCACCGTGAATCAACGGTTGGTCTCCATGCCGAGGTGGCATGCCTGTGGGACCCACCTCTTGATGGGCCCTACGAGTTTTTTTTGGAACCGGTCTTGATGCGGGTTTCCTTGGTCCGATCCAATCTAACTTGCAAGCTAGAGCCAAGTCGCAGGTCATTCAACTTTCAGTTAACCTTATGAGCAATTTCATTTAACCTTTGTGTTAATGATTGAAATTATGAGAAGTTAAGGATTCTTAATATAAAAGTGATATACTTACTATCCTATCGTTGGAAGATACCTTCTGTTTCAGAGTGTTTTCTCACTACAATGCGTTGATCGTGGAGAACCCGGTCAACGTGGTCAAGGGGCCCGCTTTGGGTCCCTCGGGGGCTTCGAATCGGTGCAGAAGGGGCGAGGGGAAGCCTCGGCCCTGGTTGAGACGCTCGGCCTCGGACAGACGTGCTCGGCCTCGGCTGGGAGGGGGACGAGGGGTAGCCTCAGTCGCCCGGGTAGATGCACGGCCGTCGGGTGGCGAGGGTGAGCCTCATACCCGATTAGGACGCTCGGCCTCGGTAGGGCGTGCTCGGCCACAGTAGGCTGATGGTGAGGGGAAGCCTCACTGTCCGGTTGATCGAGTGGTCGGAGAGGGACGAGGGGTAGCCTCGGCCCGTTGGTCTGTTGTCCACCTGCGTAGACGAGAACGCTCGTCAGGGGGCCGGACCTTGGTTCCGGCCAAATCCCCTCCGATGCCTAAGTCAGATAGAGATCTGAGAAAGGAGGCCCGGCGGAGACGGTCCGACTCGTGAGGAGATCGTGACGGCGTCTCTCGGCGCGAGCGGGGGAGGAAGGAGATGAATTGGGGGAACGAGGTCGTTGATGGAGTACCTTAGGTTTTGTTACCTGAGATGCGGTCCCTTTCTTCGTCGTCTTCCTGAACCTTTTGTAGAGCTCCCAGCGTGATTGGCTCTGGCCCACGTCCCACGCCCGCCATCGATCGTGCCCCATCCGTCCCCCCTCGCCGCCGCCCTCTCCGCCATGCCAGCACCTCCCCATTATCGCCATTTAGTGGTCGCGTGTCCGGGGGAGCGGTTTTCGCAGGAGTGGGCGAACGACCAACGGGTTATGGGGGCCGGGTTGGATCGACGTTTCGAGAAGGTCCCTTGTAGGGCCTTTGTCGAATGGGCTTTCAGGATGCAGGTGGGCTCTTGGGCTCGTGCTTTATGGGTCTCGGTCAAATAGGCGTAACAATTGCCCCCATCGGTCGGGTTGATCGGCCTCGGCCGGTTCGGCTCGGCCGATGTGACCTCTGCCGATTTTGACAGGCTCTCCAGTCGATGCCGACTCATTTATTAGTCGTCATCATGAGTTAGCCCGTTCGATGTTTTTAAGGCGCGGGCTCCAAAGCGCCGTCGGCCTTCAGATGCTGCCACGTGTAGTGGCAAGCTTATCCCCGCCGCTCGCGGAGTCGCCTTAAGTTCGAGAAGCCGAAGGGTTTGTGAGCCGCCATTGGTGGGGTCGATCAGCCTTGGCTCGCTCAGATCACCCGTTATGTCTCCTGGGATTCCGAGCGACGCTTCAATCGAGGCGAGGCCATAAATGCAGGTCATGATGAGGCGGATCGATTGGTCTTCAACTGGTGCCAATTTCGGAACGCCGCCGACTCTTCGAGCCTCGCCACGCATTCTTGTCAGGCGCTTCGAATTCTCCCCTGGCATATAAGATCCCCAGTTGTGTTGATCTCCACTTCTTCTTCGCTCCTCCCGGTATTCAGAGCCTTCAGCAACTCGGAGTTCCCCGTCGCCTTCGCTTCTTTGTCCCCTCCAAACTAGTTGAAAATAGGTAATTCCTCTCTTGCTTTCATCCTATGGCTGCTCTTAGGATAGGCGGTTCTGGCCGGAGGACGAGGGGTCCTCCGGAGTCCGGGCGGGGCGAACCCCGGCTAGGGGAGTCTGGTTCCCCCGCCGGGAGTCGTTCTCTTCAAGATAAGGGGAAGGAGAAACTTTTTCCAGACTACGCCCGTGATGACGTGGCGTTGGCTGCCGTACGGATTAATGTGCCCCCGGTTGTCCTCCGTATGCCATCGAGGACCCCTCCTTCGGTGGCCGCGGAGATCCGGGAAAGATATCTCTGCTTCCCATACGAGGTTCGGGTTCCATTTGTCGACGAGCGGATTTGCCTTCCGAGGAGCAATGAGGTCGGCGTCTACGTCGAGATGTTCCGCCTGGGTCTTCGCTTCCCGCTCCATCCCTTCTTCATCCAGGTCATGGAACATTTCACAGTGTCCCTGTGTCAGTTCACCCCGTGTTCGATCGCGGTACTGACGGGCTTCGTAACGCTCTGCTGCACCCGTGGTCTGGAGCCGACTCTCCCCCTTCTCTTCTACTTTTACCAGGCCCAGACGGTCGGTCCGGGGTCATGGCTGCTACTCCGAGCTCGTTCGAGGATGGAATGCCTGATCGGGTTACCCCGCTGGTCAGGGGATTGGAACTTGGATTATGTCTTCGTGGTCTTCTTGGGCGAGGCCCAGATTCTGACAAGCTGGGGCAGTTCTGTCCATTCTCGCCCATCGTTAGTTCTCTCAGACGCCGACCGGGCAGCCGCTACGCTTCTGTTGGCTCTTCCTTTGGAAACGAAGTCCATTTGGTCTTTGCTGGACGACCTACTCCTGAAGGCCGTCTTGTGGTCTCCGGGTAGGTCGCTTTTTCATCCCCGGATCGCCCTATGACTCATCCTGATTTCGGTCTCCTTTGCAGGGATGGCTGGCCGCGAATTCGTCCGTGACGTTGACGAGCTGATTCGTCGTGGAGCCGCTCGGAGTCGAGGTAGTACCTCTGGAAGGGCGCCTCGGAGGACCGTTGAGGAAGAGGTGCGCCGAGCCGAGCCTGCCGTGGGTAAGGTGGCGGCCGCGCCTCCCGCCTCTTCTTCTGGCGATCCCCTTCCGGGGGGTGAGGATGGTGCGAGGCGGAAGCGTTCTCCTCCGGCGCCTTCGGAGCTCCACGGTGGAAAGAAGAGGAAGGAGGACGTGGATCCCTCCGGCCCGGCAGGTTCCGTGCTTCCCGCGGCGACCGCCGGGGATCCTTCGATAGCTTTGCCAGCCACCCCCCTCGCAGCGTCTTCGCCCGTATCACCAGGGGTCGGGGCCTTATTGGCGAGCGACTTGGCTTCGATTGTCGTCCCTGGGAGTTCGATGTTTGCTGACCGAGCAGTGGCCCAGCAGGTTGCCGAGGTCTCCGTCCCTCCCCGGGACCGCAGCCTCCTCAAGAAGATCCCGGCCGACAAGATGTCGGATTCCTTGGTCTGGATCCTCCAACAGGTTCGGTTATCTTGCTATCCTCTCTTTCTCTTTATCCTCTTCTTAGCCCATGTCTCGTCTTTTCAGGGTTCAGCGCTCGCTGTGGAGTTGCAGTGTCGAGCCGTCCGCTTGAGGGAGATGGAGGAGTCTTCCATGAGGCTCAGGAGCGGGCCGGGGCGGCCGAGGTGGCCATGATGGAGGCCCAGATGGAGTCTCGGCGCCTCGCCCTCCGTGTGGCTGCGTTGGAGGGGCAAGTGGGTGACCTCGAGGGAAAGCTAGGGGATGCTCATCAGTCGGCTGAGGAAGCGGCGGAGTCGTTCCGTCTGGAGAGGGAGGAGCTTCAGAGGGAGCTGTCGGACCGGCGTCAGGTAACGCGGCTGGCGGAGGAGGTGGAGAAGGGCGTCGTCGAGACCCTGGGGAAGGAGATCTTCGAGGTTCTCAGGGGGGCCTTCGGTAAGTATATAGACATCATCGCCCCCCGGATCGTCGAAGTCATCCAGTCTTCCTTCCGGGAATGTGCGGAACGTGTCCGGCAAGCCCCTCCGCCAGTCGAGTCCCCTCGCTCCGAGCAGGGCGAAGTGCCCGAGGATGTGTCCTCCCGAGCTCGGGCTCCTTAAGCAGTCCCTCCCAGCCTTATCCTCAAATTTTTAAGCATCCGCTTCGCTTTGGGCCAGTCTACTTGAAATGGATCCCCGGCCCCCGCCATCTCCTTCAGTCCCGCGGCCAACAATTGCTGGTTGCATGGCCGCTAGCTTGGGTCACCTACTCTGGGTCTTTTGTCAACCAATTTTGCTTTGTCGGTGTCGATCTGAACTCTGTCATTTGTCACGAGTAGACTGTTTGTAGGGTGTTCCCTTCGCCTTGATCCCCTGTAAATAAGACGCATTTTTGTACTCGGGTTAACTATTATAAATGAAATCGACTTACTTGGAATTTTTGTGTACTTGGCGTTGTTGCCTTGTTCTTGGCTTGGGAATGGACGAAACTGGCGTTGGCTGGGGGGATTCTCCCCAGACTTAGGGGCGCAGGAGTCGGTCAGCGAGGGCGAAGCTCCTCGACTTAGGACCGGTTGGCGTCCGTGCCTCCTGGGGAAACTGCCCCCAGACTTATGAGCGCTGGAGTCGGTCGGCGAGGGCAGAGCTCCTCGGCTTAGGACCGGTCGGCGTCCGTGCCTGCTGGGGGAATTGCCCCCAGTCTTATGAGCGCTGGAGTCGGTCGGCGAGGGCAAAGTGCTTCGGCTTAGGACCAGTCGGCGTCGTGCCTGCTGGGGGAGTCGCCCCCAGACTTATGAGCTCTGGACTCGGTCGGCGAGGGCCAAGCCCTTCGGCTTAGGACCGGTCGGCGTCCGTGCCTGCTGGGGGAATCGCCCCCAGACTTATGGGCACTGGAGTCGGTCGGCGAGGGCAAAGCTCCTCGGCTTAGGACCGGTCGGCGCCCGTGCTTTGCTGGGGGAGTCGCCCCCAGACTTATGTGCAATGGGGTCGGTCGGCGAGGGCCAAGCTCCTCGGCTTAGGACCGGTCAGCGTCCGCGTCTGCTGGGGGAATTGCTCCCAGACTTATGAGTGCCGGAGATAGTCGGTGAGGGCAAAGCTCCTCTTCCTCCTCTAGTGAGGCGGCGGTCCCCGGCCTTTTGCGTTACTGGCGACATGTCAACTCCGTCGGAATTTTAAATAAAGACAATAAAAAGAAGGCGTTTGTACTCTCATGGGTCCAGTTGGACCGGTACATTTGGAGGAAACGGAAAAGGGGAAATGAAGCTAAACAGAGGGATGTAAAACTAGATATCTCCCTCATACTTAGGCTGCCCCCCGGGGGGAAGGATGTTGCCTACTCATTCCACGATGCGGAGGGGGCCTTGGATGGTGTTGATCTTCTTCCCCTTGTCCGGCTGTGTGGAGGTCCCTTCTCCATGGGCCGGCTCGTCGGCCTGATTCCTGGCGTGCCCTCGGCTCATCAGCTTCTCAATGTCCTTCTTCAAATGCCAGCAATCTTCCGTGTCGTGACCATCGTCCTTATGGTACTTACAGTACTTCTCCCTGTTCTTCCCGCCTCTTTTAGCCTTCGGCGGGGGGCGATCAGCTCGCTCCTCCTTCTGTACTTGGGCGAGAATGGCGTCTGGGGTGGTGTCCCTCGCGCTTTCTCCCCGTTGCCTGTTCCTTTGTCTCTTTTCAGTCCGGTATCCTTCGGGGCTTGCTCGTCCGCCGTCGCCACGCTTGGTCCCTCGAGCGGTTTTTCCTGCATCCTCGGCCAAGGCCTCCTCGGTCAGCATAAAGCGTTCGGCCCTTGCCATGATCCCGGGGAGGTCCTTTGGGGGGTCGTTGTGCAGGGACTTCTTGAGGCCCCTGTGGCGAAGCCCTTTCTTAAGAGCCGTCTGGACCACCAGGTCGGGTGGGTTGTTCACGTTTAGCCTTTCCGCATTGAAGCGGCGCATGAACTGTCGGAGTGGTTCGGCCGGGCCTTGCACTATGTTGAACAGATGTTCAGCACCAGGTTTGATCAGCCTCCCCGCCATGAACTGTTTGCAGAACAACTGGGCGAGTTGTTCGAAGCTGTCGATGGAGCGGCCGGGCAGGCTGTGGTACCAGATCCTCGCCGCTCCCCTGAGAGTAGAATAGAAGCCCCGGCAAAGCAGGTCATCGTCAGCTCCCTAGAAGGCCATGTCCCCCTCGTAGTCCATCATGTGGTGCGCCGGGTCTCCTATTCCATCGTACTTTCCCAGCACTGGGATCCGGAATCGGGAGGGGACCCGTGCGTCGGTTATTCTCCGTGACAAGGGGCATCGATCTCTGTGGATGCCTCCGGGGATGCGGTACTCGCCTGCCTCTGGATTGACCGGGGGTGGAGGTACCACCGGCGCCAGCGGGGCTGGCTCCGCAGCCTTCGCCACACTGGGGGCCGGGCTGTCCCGACGTTCCCGACTCCTCCTGCGGGAGCTCCTGCTCCGCCGCGATCGGTCTCTCGAGTGGTGTCGTTCGCTTCTCCTATGGCGGGACGACCGCGATCGATGAGACGAGGCCGTCTTTGATTCGCCGTCCGTCCCTTCGGTCTCTCTTCGGCTCCTTTCACGATTGGGTGAGGAGGCGCGTGACCTCGCCTGACGAGAGCCGGACAGCGTGAACCGACGCTCCATGTTCGGTTTCCGGGTCCCGTGGTCATCGACCACGGTGGACCGCAAGTGTGGGGGACCCCCCGCCCATCGATGGCTGTCGTCCAACGTGCCTCCGTTGGGTGGCGCAGGGCCGACGAGCTGCTGCACCGTTGCGACCAACGTCTGGAGGCTCGCGTTGGTCTCCTGAGCTAGGGCGCGGAGCTGTCCCTGCGTGGCCAGTTCTGAGCCGCCGGTTTCTTCGGTGGAGAGGGTGGGGTGGCCGCTGACGGGCGTGTCCTCGGGATTGCCGTTTGTTGTGCCATTCCCCTCCTCCGGGATGGGGGGCATGCGCTTCCTCCCATTGCTGGCTCGTGCCATTGTTGGTGTGGTTTGCTTCTTCGTGGGACGGTTTCTCGTTCCCACAGACGGCGCCAGATGTTTCAGAGTGTTTTCTCACTACAATGCGTTGACCGTGGAGAACCCGGTCAACGTGGTCAAGGGGCCCGCTTTGGGTCCCTCGGGGGCTTCGAATCGGTGCAGAAGGGGCGAGGGGAAGCCTCGGCCCTGGTTGAGACGCTCGGCCTCGGACAGACGTGCTCGGCCTCGGCTGGGAGGGGGACGAGGGGTAGCCTCAGTCGCCCGGGTAGATGCACGGCCGTCGGGTGGCGAGGGTGAGCCTCAGACCCGATTAGGACGCTCGGCCTCGGTAGGGCGTGCTCGGCCACAGTAGGCTGATGGTGAGGGGAAGCCTCACTGTCCGGTTGATCGAGTGGTCGGAGAGGAGCGAGGGGTAGCCTCGGCCCGTTGGTCTGTTGTCCACCTGCGTAGACGAGAACGCTCGTCAGGGGGCCGGACCTTGGTTCTGGCCAAATCCCCTTCGATGCCTAAGTCAGATAGAGATCTGAGAAAGGAGGCCCGGCGGAGACGGTCCGACTCGTGAGGAGATCGTGACGGCGTCTCTCGGCGCGAGCGGGGGAGGAAGGAGATGAATTGGGGGAACGAGGTCGTTGATGGAGTACCTTAGGTTTTGTTACCTGAGATGCGGTCCCTTTCTTCGTCGTCTTCCTGACCCTTTTGTAGAGCTCCCAGCGTGATTGGCTCTGGCCCACGTCCCACGCCCGCCATCGATCGTGCCCCATCCGTCCCCCCTCGCCGCCGCCCTCTCCGCCATGCCAGCACCTCCCCATTATCGCCATTTAGTGGTCGCGTGTCCGGGGGAGCGGTTTTCGCAGGAGTGGGCGAACGACCAACGGGTTATGGGGGCCGGGTTGGATCGACGTTTCGAGAAGGTCCCTTGTAGGGCCTTTGTCGAATGGGCTTTCAGGATGCAGGTGGGCTCTTGGGCTCGTGCTTTATGGGTCTCGGTCAAATAGGCGTAACACCTTCTTTTTACAATGTTAAGAATTCTAACGATGTTACGGCCTTGAGGCCGGCTCAGAAAATAAAGACCCAAATAGTTGAAGCCCAAGCGAACAGCTCTCCGACCATCCGGAATGAGAACAAGCCCGAACGGGAAGCTCACCCGACACTGGAAAGCTCGCCTTGCTGAGCGGCAAGCTCGCCGCCAGAGTCAAGAGAAGAGCTCATCGGCAAATCGAGCGAAGGGATCGCCCGCCTAGCGACGAAGAAGCTCGCCTACCCTCCACACAAGAAGTACTGCCATAGAAAGACTTGGGACGCCAAGCTCGGACGCCGAGCTTGGCTCTCCCTGGGGGCGACCTACCAGGCACAAATATCTCTAACATGGTGACGTAGGGTGATCGGCCAGGAATACAACTCTAGAAACAATGTAGTGTTACCACAAGCGCACGGTTAAGTGATGAGCGGGTATCAAATCACAGGGAGGAACTATTGGTATCTATATTGATTACTCGACGGAGGTGAAACGATGATCAAGAAATGTTGGTGTCACAGTCGTGCAAAGCATTGTTTATGAATTCAATTAATAATAATGCTTAGGGTTTGGGAATCCCACTATAGATCTCAAGCATCAATGTAAAATATGAATATCCATATCACTACTCTTGGTTTAAGGTGAACTTGTCGCAACTAAGTTATGAACCAACGCACGCTCTCGCGCTACGTAAGTCTATATCAATCTAAACTAAAGCCTCGCTCTCTCGCAGGCCTAGTTCAAACCACTAGCATTAAGATCGACAATATTGTTCAATTCCAACTCAAGCTCGCTCTCTCGCAAGTGAGTTCGAATCTAGATTGTGATAGTTCGTATTCGTTTTACCGTCCGTACAAACGAATATAATTATAGAAATATAATAAAGATGCTAGTTTTGGTCGCTCTCTCGGACCAATTTTTGGAAATCTCAATTTTAGATCTAAATCGAATATCAAGAGTTTCCCATAGATCAAGATCCTCTCTTGAGCTCTCAAGATCCAATGGAAATCCCTAGCTATCAGTAGTAAAATCGATCACAATCTTACCTTTTTACAAGTTTAGCAACACAGGGTTTACATTAGATTTCACATATCAAACGCTAGATCCATATGGTTCATCCTCTGGCCCTAGAGCAAAGAGATTACTCACGATTCATCATAGAAAAAGCAATAAAATTGAGAAGTGCAGGAGAATTCATCATAGAAATCAGATCTGTTACGACCTGAAGATCGTGATAGTTCGACCTTCCATCCCATACCTCCGAAACACCCCGCCGACTCGTCCCTCCCTCCTAAAGGGAGGCCGACCCAGCGACATGGCGCTCCACGTCCGAACGACGGAAGGCCGCAGGGCGCCTATCGATCCTAGAGTCCGACAGGACTAGGGAAAAGGCGCACTCCACCCCGGCCGCTGACAGAGATGCTCTCCGCCACGGTCAAAGCGGGACGCGCTCCCGTTCTCCCCGGCTCGCTGGCAAGATCGCATAAAGTGTATGTCCGGACCGCTCATCCTCAGTCCGGGCCGGCCCAGCGACCCATGGCAGGGCCCCACCCCTGGGAGGCGATCCGACAGTCCTTTGGCACATCGGACACAACAAACAACCTAGTACAAGGAAGCTACTGACACTCACGCCGCCCGACAACCTAGCAAAGTGCACCCTGGCCGCTGTGCCCCGTGACATTTAATGCTTTCGGCTCTGACACCCTGACAAAAGCGTCCCTGGCTGTTGCGCCGCCTGACAAAAGCATGGCTGACACGCCCAGCTCTGACATCCTCGACCGAAGCTTCCGCTGACGGTTGGGCCAGCTCAGCAAGTCGAGTCAGCACGCCAGGTCAGCCTCACCTAACCGCCTCCCGTCATGTATAAATACCCCTTCGCCTCCAACGGTGGAGAGGTTGGCTAATTTACTCTTATTACTCACACACAAGAGCAAAGGTCGTCCATATCTTTGTTCTTCCACTCATAGCTCGTCACGTACGGTCGACTCACCCTCAGTCCGACCTGCGTGCCTAGCCCCCGCTTTAAGTCCTATTACTGACTTAGGCATCAGAGAGGCTAAGGGTTGGACCCCAACCCGGCCTTTCTGACGAGTTGCTCATTGCACAGGTTGACTCGTCACCACCAGTCGTCCTTGCCCTCGCCCTCGGCAGTTCGACCCTTCCACCACATCCTACCGGATTCGATACCGTGGTCAGCTTCCGCAACGGGTTTAGCCTCTTCTCCCCACTAACCACATGTCAAATTGCCTACCCTAATCCCATCACTAGCATAACCATCGTGCCCTTGGTTTCCCTTAATACAAATTCATTGTACGTGAGTTCTACCCCGCAACAATTTGGCGCCGTCTGTGGGAAACGAAGGGTCACACCAATGTCAGATCCCATACCAATCAACTGAAATCCTAACCACGGCAAGGATCCCGTTGACCAAGAATCACACTCTCATCCCATGACTCCTGCGACTAATCTACCCCCCTTGTTGGAGGCTGAGACAGTCCAGGCCTCAGCTCGTGCGACACAGCAGAGCTTCGAAGCCTTCACTAAGATGATGGCGGGCTTCGCTGTAGCCAGGACCGAAGCGCCCCCCGGCCCCTCAGAGCCCCCGAACATGAGGTGAAACCTCCACCCTCAGCTCAGCGAAGAAGTAGGGGACAAAGGGCTCGCCGAGGAGATACCGGCCTAACAGAAGCTCTTGGAGGAAGAAATGGAGATCGCGCAGCTGTGAAGGCGCCAGGAGGAAGGGGCCGCCGCACAGAAGCATCTGGATGAAGTGGCCGAGGCCATCCGGTAAGACCTCCTCGACGAAGAGACCGCCCGACGACAGCTCCGCTTCATTATCGCGGAACGCGAAAGGCTCCAGAGAGAGAATGAAGAGAATCGGGAGATCCCGGAAATGTCGACCTCGGGCCGACGGCGCACCCCGGACCGCTTCGGTGAGGAAGCCATCCGTCGGCAACTCCGCTTCCTCGTCGCAGAGCATGACGGGTTCCGGAGGGAGGACCGGAAGAAGCGAGGGATCCTCGAGGAGCCAACTTCGGGCCGGCGATACCGAAACGCCCGTAGTCCGCCATCTACTGGGACGCTGCCACGCGGAAGAAGTCCTCCTTAACGACCACCCCCTCCCTTCCAGGGGCACGATGACCGCTGGCAGCCAGGGCGATACCGGAGTCAAACACCGGATCAGCAAAGGGAGCGCACGCCTGAGCGCCCCGCCTACCCGGAGGAGGCCACGCCGCTGGCACGGTGGATCACGTCGGCCCTGAGACCTGCGAGGTTCAAGGCCCCCCAGTTGGCCACCTACAGTGGAAGAGGCGACCCCCTCTCGCATGTACAACAATACCGGGGGCGATGGAAACATAGGATGTGGATGACGCGTTCATGTGTCGGCTTTTCTCGCAGATCTTGCGGGACACAACGTTGGAATGGTACTATAGTTTACCCGCGAGGTCCATCGGGAGCTTTGGCGAGTTATCTCACAAATTTTGCCAGGAGTTCTGGGCCGAATGTACGAAGAAGAAGCCTCTGGACTACCTCAACACGATAGTCCAAGGGGAAGGAAAGACGACTGGGAAATACCTGTGCCGCTTCCAGGACGAAAGGCGGGCGGTGGTGGCCTGCGGTGATGAAGTGCTCATGCTAGCCTTCAAGACGGGGCTGCGGAATCGAAGCCTCCACAAAGCCTTGCTCTGAGACTTGCCCGCCGACTACGACGCTCTAATCGCTCAGGCGGAGAGGTATGCGCTGAGCGAGGAGACTCTCGGCGGGAAGAAACCAGTCGCCCTGGCGAAATTGCCCCATGACGAGCCTCGGTCTTATCCCAGGCCGAGGCAAGAAGACGGGCTCCGCGACCACGACCAGCTGGCTCAGCCAGGACGCGACCCAGGGGGCGTCTTCCGCAGGATCGCCCGGGCCCCACACGGGAATTCGCCCCCACCCGGGACTCCGCCCGAGCGGTCCCGAGGCTGGAGGGACCCCTCCGGGCCCAGTATACGCAGCTCAATGCCCCCATGATAGAGGTGTTGGCCACAGCGACCAGGGCCAGGCTGCTACCGGACCCGCCCAGGGAAATGAAGTCAGACCCGGTAAGGCGAGACGTCCGGAAGTATTGTCGGTATCACCAGGACCACGGTCACGATACCGACGATTGCTTCACCCTCAAAAGAGAGATCGAGCGCTTGATACAGGTGGGCCACCTTGGGGGCTTCGTGGAAGGCCAGAGGCTGATCCAGGAGGAGAGGGCACTGCGAGGGGCGCGGAGGCCGGACCCGCCACCCGACAACCAGCGGGAGGAGCCCCACCTGCACAAGGCGGTCATGCGCATAGACGTGATATGCGGAGGGCCATCTTCGGGAGGAGCGTCGTCGTCAAGCAAGAAGGCATACACATGGCAAGTGATGGCGGCGGGACTCGGTGGCGAGGCGAAGCAAAGGAGGGTGGCTCGACCCCCCATTACCTTCACCGATGAACATCTGGAAGGAGTCGAGCTGCCGCATGACGATGCCATCTTCATCGAGGCTCAGATCGGGACGACCATCATCAGCCGCCTCTTGATCGACACGGAAAGCTCCTGCGACATCTTGTTTATGTCAACAATTGAGAAGATGGGGCTGAAGCAGACAAACTTGAGGCCTCGCACGGGCCCCATCGTCGGCTTCACTGGCCACTCAGCTCCCATTGTGGGGGTGATCACCTTGCCGGTGTCGCTCGGAGAGGAACCCATGGTCGTCACCTGCGTGACGCAGTTCGTTATCGTCGACATTGCGTCGGCATACAACGGGATCATAGAGCGACGATACATGACGGCCGTCGAGGTGCTCCCCAGCCTGCTCCACCAGATGGTGAAATTCCAAACTCTGCGAGGGGTGGGGTTAGTACGGGGAACCAGAAGCTATTCAGAAGCTTCTACGTGGGGTCGACCAATCATAAGGGTCCGGAGCAGGCTTTGTCGGTCGACCTCCTTGATGAAGGAGGGGACTTCTGTGACCAACGGTCGACCCCTGCTGAAGAAGTCGAAGAGATGTTTATGGCAGCAGAGGAGGGCAAGAATGTCTCCATTGGCACTGCAACTCCTGGATAAAGAAGCAGACCTTCAGAATTGGCGACTGGGACCTCAGAGACACCACCTTCAAGCCCGAGACCGCTCACAGAGGGAAGATGTCAGCAAAAGGGGAGGAGCCCTACGAGGTCGTCGACATCGCCGGGCCAGCCACATACATCTTGGCGACCTTGGATGGGAGTGAGCTGGCCCACCCATGAAACATGGAACATCTCCTGAGATATTATCAGTAATTGTGAGTCTTTAAGAAATACTTTCTTTTCTTTGCATTTTCAAATCTCGCCATCTCCACTTGAAAGTTTCAGTTTAAGACACAAGACTCTGGGGCAGGACCAATCCTCGCCATCCAAACCAGAGATGGGCACGGGCCGAGCTACGCGCTCGCCCCCCCTCAAGTAAACACTCCGGTGCAAGCCTAACATGCTTCGCCACCCAAACTAGAGAAAAAGGACACGGGCCGAGCTACGGCTCCCTCCCCCATACGAAGCCTCTGGGATAGGATCCGTCCTCGCCACCCAAACCAGAGATGTGCACGGGTCGAGCTACGCGCTTGCTCCCCCCTCAAGTAAAGACTCCGGGGCAAGCCTAACACGCTTCGCCACCCAAACTGGAGAAAAAGGGCACGGGCCGAGCTACGGCTCCCTCCCCCCTACGAAGCCTCTGAGGCAGGATCCGTCCTCGCCACCCAAACCAGAGATGGGCACGGGCCGAGCTACGCGCTCGCTCCCCCCTCAAGTAAAGACTCCGGGGCAAGCCTAACACGCTTCGCCACCCAAACAGGAGAAAAAGGGCACGTGCCGAGCTACGGCTCCTTCCCCCCTACGAAGCCTCTGGGGCAAGATCCGTCCTCGCCACCCAAACCAGAGAAGGGCACGGGCCGAGCTACGCGCTCGCTCCCCCCTCAAGTAAAGAATTCGAAGCAAGCCTAACATGCTTCGCCACCCAAACTGGAGAAAAAGGGCATAGGCCGAGCTACGAGCTCGCTCCCCCCTTAAGTAAAGACTCCGGGGCAAGCCTAACACGCTTCGCCACCCAAACTTGAGAAAAAGGGCACGGGCCGTGCTACGGCTCCCTCCCCCCTACGAACCCTCTGGGACAGGATCCGTCCTTGCCAACCAAACTAGAGATGGGTGCTCCCCCGCTCAAGTAAAGACTACGGGGCAAGCCTAACACGCTTCGCCACCCAAACTAGAGATAAAAGGGCACGGGCCGAGCTACGGCTCCCTCCCCCCTATGAAACCTCTGGGGCAGGATCCGTCCTCGCCACCCAAACCAGAGATGGGCACGGGTCGAGCTACGCGTTCGCTCCCCCCCTCATGTAAAGACTCCGGGGCAAGCCTAACACGCTTCGCCACCCAAACTGGAGAAAAAGGGCACGGGCCGAGCTACGGCTCCCTCCCCCCTACAAAGCCTCTGGGGCAGGATCCGTCCTCGCCACCCAAACCAGAGATGGACACCGGCCGAGCTACGCGCTCGCTCCCCCCTCAAGTAAAGACTCAGGGGCAAGCCTAACACGCTTCGCCACCCAAACTGGAGAAAAACGGCACGGGTCGAACTACGGCTCCCTCCCCCCTACGAAGCCTCTGGGGCAGGATCCGTCCTTGCCACCCAAAACAGAGATGGGCACGGGCCAAGAAACGGGCTTGCTCCCCCCCTCAAGTAAAGACTCCGGGGCAAGCCTAACACGCTTCTCCACCCAAACTGGAGAAAAGAGCACGGGCCAAGCTACGGCTCCCTCCCCCCTACGAAGCCTCTGGGACATGATCCGTCCTCGCCACCCAAACCAGAGATGGGCACGGGCCGAGCTAGCGCTCGCTCCACCCTCAAGTAAAGAATTCGAATCAAGCCTAACATGCTTCGTCACCCAAACTGGAGAAAAATGGCACGGGCCGAGCTACGCGCTCGCTTCTCCGCTCAAGTAAAGACTCCGGGGCCAGCCTAACACGCTTCGCCACCCAAACTGGAGAAAAAGGGCACGGGCCGAGCTACGGCTCCTTCCCCCCTACGAAGCCTCTGGGGCAGGATCTGTTCTTGCCATCCAAACCATAGATGGGCACGGGCCGAGCTACGCGCTCGCTCCCCCCTAAAGTAAATACTTCGAGGCAAGCCTAACACGCTTCGCCACCCAAACTGGAGAAAAAGGACACGGGCCGAGCTACGGCTCCCTTCCCCCTACGAAGCCTCTTGGGCAGGATCCGTCCTCGCCACCCAAACCAGAGATGGGAACGGGCTGAGCTACGCGCTCGCTCCCCCCTCAAGTAAAGACTACAGGGCAAGCCTAACATGCTTCGCCACCCAAACTGGAGAAAAAGGGCACGGGTCGAGCTATGGCTCCCTCTCCTCATGAAGCCTCTGGGGCAGGATCCGTCCTCGCCACCCAAACCAGAGATGGGCACATGCCGAGCTACGCGCTCGCTCCCCCCTCAAGTAAAGACTCCGGGGTAATCCTAACACGCTTCGTCACCCAAATTGGAGAAAAAGAGCACGGGCCGAGCTACGGCTCCCTCCCCCCGACGAAGCCTCTAGGTCAGGATCCGTCCTCGCCCCGCAAACTAAAGATAGGCATGGGCCGAGCTACGCACTCGCTCCCACCCTCAAGTAATGACTCCGGGGCAAGCCTAACACGCTTCGCCACCCAAACTGGAGAAAAAGGGCACGGGCCGAGCTACGCGCTCGCTCCCCCCTCAAGTAAAGACTCTGGGGCAAGCCTAACATGCTTCGCTACCCAAACTGGAGAAAAAGGGCACGTGCCGAGCTACGGCTCCCTCCCCCCTACAAAGCCTCTGGGGCAGGATCCGTCCTCGTCACCCAAACCAGAGATGGGCACGGGCCGAGCTACATGCTCCACCCCTCAAGTAAAGACTCCGGGGCAAGCCTAACACGCTTCTCCACCCAAACTGGAGAAAAAGGGGACGGGCCGAGCTACGCGCTCGCTCCCCCCTCAAGACTCTGGGGTAGGACTAATCCTCGCTACCCAAACCAGAGAAGGGCACGGGCCGGACTACATGCTCGCTCCCCCCTCAAGACTCTGGGGCAAGACCAATCCTTGCCAACCCAAACCAGAGAAGGCACGGGCCGAGCTATGCGCTCCCCTCCCCATAAAAAACCAGGGCAGGTCTGACGAGCTTCGACCGTCCGAGCCGAAAGAGAGCTAAACTCGAACCTTGTGAAAAGGATAAGGGCTCACGGACCGAGGCAGGCCTCGCATAGGCCAAGGACCGCGGGTCAGTGTAGGGTCCCGATAAAGCGTGCCCCCGATGCGACTCGTTGAAACGAAAGGATGCTCTGGAAACACGCCATTAATGATAACACATCCCCCGAGGGGCAAGGACTGACGAATCGCGTCCAACGCCACATGGCAAAAGCGGTTCCCGAAGGGCATGAATCTGAGGGGCCTATTAATGATGCCAGCTCATCGCATTAACCTCCGGGGAACCTTCAGCAAAATACCTCTATAAATACTCCCCTTGCCCCCTCGAAGGAGCGGAGGAGAAAGAAAATATGAGGGCAAGTTAGTCTCAGTCCCCCCATGAAGGATGAGAAGGTGCGAGGTATCCAGCCCCCGGAACGCTCGGGTAGGGCTTCCACCGGACGCCGTCGGTCCAAACAAAAGGGAGACCACCGGCTGTCAGTGGACCCCGCCCCCCGATAGGCGACAGCTTCCACACGACAGTTGCCGATGGGCTATCCCTCTTACACATGGGATGGCCCGCCTGTCGCTCCTCGGGTTCCCCTAGACAACTTGCGGCAGGGGAACAAGATGACCTGTGGCAGACCCTTCCCCTCTTTCGGTGCCCAACGCGCGCTGATGCTCCAGGTCGCGACCCTGAGGGATGGGGCAGCCCTGCCAGATCGCCCCACTGGGCATACCAGCCTCCTCCTGGGCGTACCAGCCTCCGTAGGCCCGCCTCCCAATGGTCCCCCCTCCGATGGGATATTCCTCTTACATACGGATCACCGATGAGCTATTCCTCTTACACGAGGGGCACCCCGCCTTCCACTCTTCGACTTCCCTTGGACAACCTGAGACAGGGCTCCTCGAAGATCTGCGGCAGACCGCCCCTCCCTCCTGACATCCGCTCTACCCTGATCCCCGCCGGTGAGAAAGGCGAATGCCCCATGGGGCATGTCAGCCTCCACCAACCCGCCTCCTAACGGCCCACCTCCCACTCCTCCATCTTCCCATCAAGGCTCCACCTTTGCCGCCTCGTCCTCCACCTCTTCCAGGGCCCGCCTTTGAGTCAAGGATTCCCGGGAGAGACCTTGCAACCCTTCAGGGTCGAGGGGGTGAAAGGAGAAGCAGCGCGCCACCGCCACCCCGTGCTCCTCCTCTCCCAGGGTTTTCCTTCGAGTCGGGGATTCCCCGAAGAGACCTTGCAGCCATTCGGCATAGGGGAGGCAAGGAGTGATGTGACGAGCAAAGGAAGAGAAGGAGGGCCGTCCTACAGACAGGAATTCGCTCATCCTGATGCAGTTTACAATGAAGTAAAACGACTTTCTAGTTAGCCACACAGATCGGACCACATTTGTTCAAATACTGTCATTTTCTTTAAATCCTTGTAAAATTTAATGAAAAGGCTATTCCAAGCGAATTCCTAAACATCGTCTTAGCGTGCCCTAAAATTGGGACGATCTCCTTCGAACTCCGGGAAAAGCTCATGAAAACCCCGCTACCCGGACCAGCGAACGAAAAGGGGCGAGCTCCGCTCTTCCCTCCCATGAATACGACTCGGTACCACACCATACCAGAGGTAGCAAAAACAATAGAAACTTCAATATATAAGTAGTCCGGACACACAATATTGGCAAGGGCTGACCTAACAAAACGATTTCTCCCTCGGGCCAAGCCCTGCCTTCTAAACAAAAAGGGGGGAGAAGGGGCAAGATAAAACTACTCCTACGGGCCACCGCCGCCTGAGGCGCTGCCTCTCGGCGCGCCGTCCCTCCCGTCAACTTCCGGGGGTCGGCCTCATTGTCGATGGCCACCTCCTCGATGACCACGTCCTCGTCGACGGCCACGTCATCGTCGTTCCCCGCCTCTTCATCCCCCTCCGAGGCAATAGCGCGTCGAAGTCGACCTTGATCGGAGGGCACAAGCCTGCCGCCCTTTCCTTCACCCGCCTTAGGCAGGCCTTCCAGCCTTCCTCGCGGCCTTTCACCATGCCATCACACATTGCATCCGAGAGAAGGGGGATGACGGCCGACTCTTGATACGACCGAAAATCCTTGGTCTTCAGTGTCATCTCCTCTTTCGCGATCCTTGCATAGGCCGCTAGCTCGACCACACGTGCCTCCCCTGTTCAAGTGCGCTCTCCAGCTCCTTTATCCGATCAACCGCGGAGGCGGCCTTCACCTCATAATCCGCCAGGAGACCCTTCAGGTGCTGGACCTCCAACTCCAACTGGCCGCACCTACCCTTCTCCTTAGCCAGCTGCTCATCAGCATTCTTGCGAACCCCAGCAAGCTACCATTCTGGCGACAATGCCCTCGGCCTTGTTTATGGCCGGCGTGTGCTCCTGGGCGGAGAGCGTCAGAAGGATGGCTTGCACGACAAAAGAAAAGTCTGTCGGGATACTCAGCAAAACCACCTAAAAGACTTGACCCAGTCTGGACCGCCTACCTGTACGCCGTGCCATACCGCGGTGCCGCACAGCCCCTCATGCCCGACGACGGCCAGACTCTCCCTAGCGCGGGGCAGCATAATGTTCTCTGCCAGACCCGCCGCCACCCGCCGTCTTCAAAGACGGATTCTTTGGTTCCCACTCGAAAGGGCATCCGGTGAACGGACTCCTTCGGATAACCCTCGATCTCGGCCTTTTTTGCCTTGAAGTGGATGAGCGAGGCATCGTAGCTGGGGTGGGCCCGCTTCTCCAAAACAAACAGTGGACAGTCATAGGGCCAGCCCTCCTAACCCGATGACCTGGGCCCGGAGCCCGACCCGCCAGAGCCCTCGGGATGATCTTGGGCTATGATCCTCTCGGTGGCGGGGGGTACCATCGGGCTCGAAGGAAGGGCTTCGGGGGCCGCCCCCTGGTTCGGTCCGCCCCTCACCCTTAGCCTCAAGATCGATAACCGGGGCGACGGTCCCCTGAACAGGCCCTTCCCGAAGCCAACTGGAATTCTGACCGGCGCCCCCGCGAAGGTCTATGGTATAGGCGCGGTGTCGGTTTACCACAAGTGCACGGTTAGTGTAGGGTGCGGGAATATCGAACTCAGGGAGGCGAGGTTGTGCTTGAGTCAGGTAGGACCTAAATCACCCCGGGGGGCGAGCTAGCCCGAATCGGTAAATGGTTGTCACAGAAAGAAATAAAGGGTATTAACAACAAGAAAGAAAACCCGGGACTTTGGTTTCCAACCCGACGAGAGACTCTCGCCAATACGGCCTACGGGTATGGATAGCGATCGGAATTAGGGTCTAATGGTGAGACGTTGCCTCTGAAAGTGGTACCGGCATCCCATGGGCCCGATATTCCGGTCGGTGCCCAGGATGATACACCAGACTTCCCGGATTCGATCAGTGGGCACTCCCGTGTCCATTAACACTGATCGATCCTGGGAGCACTAAGCCCGCAATGATAACTCCCAACGTCTCATCCTGCCGCTCCCGCGTGCTAGGATTTGACGTCTACGCTATGGGCGTGAGCTATGGCTAGGGAGTCAACCGCCAAGTTTATTCCCCCTTGGCCCAACGGTCAAAGGCGGTCTTTTTCCCGCCGATGACAATGAATTACCCCGCATAACCGTTAGATTCCTAATCCCTATCAATTTCCTAACCCTATGGACGCATTGGGAAGAGCCCCCGAAGGGGTTTCCACCAAAATCCCAGATTTGAGAACTACTCACAAAAATCCATGAAAAAGCGATCTAAATAAAAATTAACCGTTGGAATCATAATCGGACGATTGTAATGCGGAAGTAATAGAGTAGATAAGACAATACTAAAATTTGAGAAAGATCTGAAAACTTACAAAAGAGTAACAATTACAGCCGTCACAAAGTGAGAAAACAGTAAAAAACTAGCAGCTCCCGTTTCTGGAACCCTAGGGGTTCTATTTATAGACTCTCGCATCAACCGATCGGTTGACAAGTCAACCGATCGGTTGATCCGTTACAAAATAATAACAGAAAACGGCGAGCTTTCACCCGATCACATGAACCGGTCGGGTGAGTTCTTGAGTGACCGGTTGGATCTTGGAGCCGTCGGGTGAAGCGATCGGTTTGGTGCCCGTGTCTTCAGCTCCTCATCTTCAGCTACAGATGAACCGATCAGGTGAGAGTCACCCGATCGGTTGGCATTTTGCTCGAGAAAACAGAGAACAGGCCCCCGCTGAACCGGTCTGCGAACCGGTCGGGTGACTTCCATGTGAGCTCCGGCTGAGACCGGGTGGTGCACGCGTGCATCACCCTATCGGTTGGAGATGACCAACCGACCGGGTGAGGGGCTGAAAGATGAATTCTTCGACGTTTGACCCCCTGGATCACGCGTGACTTCTCCCGTTGCTCCGGGGACTTGAGATATCATCGTTAAACG
This sequence comes from Scilla litardierei, assembly GCA_030789695.1. Taxonomy (NCBI): domain Eukaryota; kingdom Viridiplantae; phylum Streptophyta; class Magnoliopsida; order Asparagales; family Asparagaceae; genus Scilla; species Scilla litardierei. The sequence continues at coordinate 577,692,244 of CM061142.1, forward strand.
TCCCCTACGTGGCCAACATCCTGCAAACATGGATAAACAAAGAAAAGTGAAAGAAAACGAGAAAATACAAGAAAACGAATAAAAGACGGCGGAAAAACACGGAGAAACACAAAAGAAAACGTGCGTGAATATATGAAATATAAACACACGTCAAAATCCCCCAATCTGAACTCTTCCTCGTCCTCGAGGAAGACGAGTGAGAGTAGGAGCTCGGAAGGGAAAAAAAGAGAGGAAGAAAGAAAAAGAAAACTCTAAATCCTAGATCGTCTGTCAGAGCCACCAAAATCAAAAACGACACACCAAGCAAGAAAACGCCAAATCACACCACTAAACCTAGGAAAACGAGTCCAAATAAGTGTCGTGGGCCCACGCGGTGAAGCGCGAGTGAGTGTGGTCGTGTGCTATCAAATGGTGTCGCTTTCTACAATGTGCTATGAGGCTCGATATACACAAATCCAAGATACGACCCAAATATCGATTCGAATTGAATTAAGCGGCGAATATATAGTTCAAGCATGCATGAGAATAGAGAGAATCGAAACGTATCATGCGTCGGGGACTCCACAACTAGGGTTAAGGAAATCACGCCACTACAGCCTAGATACTAGCTAAAAAGTTCCTAAGCCAAGTGTTTTCGATAACGATGGGGGTTGAGATGATGTGGAGTAGAACACTTGGTGCAAATTCTCGCCTTCCCTTTATTCTCGGTAAGTAGGAAAAAATATTCACACGGAAATTTTTTTGGGTTTTGGGCATTTGTATTTTTTTTGGCTTTTTGGCTATACAAAAATTTTCTTTTCTTCTCTTTTTGGGTTTTTCTTTTCTTTTCTCTTTTTTGGATTTTTGGGGTTTTTGGCTATACACATGTGTACTCTCCCAAGTGGGAGAACGGTACACGATGAGGGGATTTGCACCAAGTAAAACATAAAAGAAGTCGAAATCGAAACACTTGGGCAAAGGAAACTATTCTCGCTAAATAGAGCATAGGCTAAATGGGTTATCCTAGTCCTTAGTTGTGGAATCCCGACGCATGCGAATTGAAATATACGATATAAATATAGCATGCATATAGTAGAAACAAATACCGCATATTCAAATCGAAGCATGATAATCTAGGGGTCATTCCTGGACAGGTATATAAAGTAAAATCACAAAGCAGAAGCACACCAAATAGATAGGCACGACGCACGACTCACAAGAAAGCTCAGTGGACCCACAATGCGTGAAATGCAAGAGGACTCGAAATCCTAGGGTTAGTGAGTGTGATTATCGATGCAATGCTAGGTGTGTGTGACTTTGTGGCAATTCATCATAGGATTCATCTCTAGGAGAAAGAGCTAAAAAGAAGAAAAGAAAAAATAAAAACACGATGAAAACGACACAAAAACACGAAAAAGAAGGGCTCAAACGACGCACACAGTGCGACTCCCCCAAGCAGAAGTTTGCATTGCCCTCAATGCAATATGAGTGAGTATGGGAGGGCAATGAAAGTGGTGGGGAATACGCACTGACACAAAAAGAAATGAAAACGAGGAAAACACATAGATGAAACTGAAAAAGAAAGAAAGATCAAAATCAAAAATCAAACAACACGAAAATAAAAATAAAAATAAAACCACACGACACGACACTCAAAAAATGAAAAGCAAGCACACACACAAAAATGAGAAAAACAAACAAAACACGACAGCACGCCAAAATAGACGTCCCCCAAGCTAAACCAGACAGTGCTAGCGAAATGATATGATCAATGAAATCCATAGATATGCAAGGGGGAGTCAAAAACAAAAGAGGTGAATTCAGAAAGCAACACGCAAATAGTCCCCCCCGACAGAGACAAAGCATGGCCCCAAAAAGACAGATGGGCACAAAAATGGGGGGGGGGCAAAAGTGGGAGAGAAAAATCAAGCAGGGGCATCACCCTCTGGGGGTGGTGACGGTGGCCTGCGCTGAGGACCAGGAGTCGTGGGGGGTGGAATGTGGAGCTCGGAGACGTCGGGTGGGTCTTCACGGATGTGGCAAATGAAGCTTTGAAGAAACGGGAGGTCTCGGTCGACGGACTCCTCGGTTATCCGACCACCCTGACCAGCTAGGAGGACCATGGCCGCGAATCGGTCGACATGGTCATCGGTTTCGAATTGCATCCCATATTCGGGATCGTAAACGTGAGGTGGGGAAGTGGTGCGTGGTGTGGTGGATGGGTTAGAGGTGGTGGGCTGTGTGCGACGGGTACGACGGGTGGGCCTAGGGTTCAAAGAGCTGGCATCGGTGGGCTTAACATGGCGGGGAGGCATTGTGTGGGTGTCGTTCGTGTGCGTTGGTACGTAAGAATACAATGAATTCAACACAAACACGAAATACGACAAACAAGCAAATGGAATATTTGGGGTAAGATTAAAATTAAGCAAAGGAGCGAGTTTACCCAAATGAGATGAAGATAGTTGCTCGTAGACGCCCCGATGCTACTCGATTGGAGCACGCTGTGAAGCCACAACGATCTCTTCAGCAAGTTTCGAAATTGGGGAAAAACGGGTGGAGGTTAGGGTTTTGTGTGTTGGTGGAATCGAGGAGAATGGAGAGAAATCGATGGTGGATGGGTAGGGGGATGGGGGAAAAGGCGATTGAGGTTGATTGAAGGGAAGAAAGAGGGCAGGCGCACGAGGGAGAGGTGAAACGGCGGATCCGGATTCGAAAATGGCGAGTGCGGATCGAATGGGCGGTTGGGGGGTATTTATAGGGTTTTAAGTCGAACCGATCGGGTGACTTGTCACCCGATCGGTTGACGGTTAGGTCGAAATACTTGCCGAAGAAATGCTACAGGCGAACCGGTCGGTTGACTTGTCAACCGATCGGTTGGCCGCTCCACTCATTTTCCCGAGAATTGAGGGCTGCTCACCCGGTCGCCTAACCGGCCGCGCTAGAACTCAACCGATCGGTTGATATCCCCAAAAATTTCCCGAGAGTTCTCCCCAGCTCACCCGGTTGTCACCTGGTCTCTCCATTCTTCAACCGATCGGTTCATTTGGGGACAGATCTCGGCTTGTATCTGATACATCCCAACCGATCGGGTGAGTTATCAACCGATCGGTTGGGGCTTCGTTTCCTGCAAAAGCCAACAGATTGTCTAAGTCTCTGAACGGATGTTCTCGTGGCTGACTTTATTTATAAAAATAGATAAAATAAAGTCAAAAATAACGCTAAAAATTGGGGAAAAAGTTTAGAACATGGGTTGCCTCCCATGAAGCGCACTTGTTTAACGTCGTTGGCTCGACGCCCGCAAGAGATGTTCACGGTGGTTGATACGGGTGATGCCCGAAGTTCGGCATCTCTTCTTCATTGGAGCTGAAGGCCTCTGGAGTAGTCAGCGGCTGGAGAAAGATTTGCTCTACTACCCTCTCCTTGATCTTGGGATCCGGGGGCTTCTCCTTCGTATTGGCGCTTACCGCCATCTTCTTTAGGATCCGGACCTCGTCTTTGGTGAGGTCCATGGGCTCTTTCCCCGTTCTCCTCGCAGGAGGAGCCTTGGGGAACCCGGGAGGGGTCGTTCTTGCTGCACTTGTTTTCCCAGCAGCATCTTTGTCCTTGGTGCCGTCTTGGTCTTCTAAATCCCCCAAGTCATCGGGGGGGGGGGGGGGGGGGGGGGGGGGGGGGGGTTTCTTAAGAGAATCTCCCAGGAGCTCTCTTCAGCGGCCTTTTCTTCTTCTACCTCAAGCAAATTACACCGAGGGTCATCAGGGGGATCGGGGTACTTCATGGACAACCCCAGATCAAACTCAACTTTTTCTCCGCTGACGTTTAAAGAGAGTTTTTCGTTCTTTACATCAATCAAAACGCCAGCAGTGGCCATGAAAGGCCGTCCCAGGATGATGGGGGTGTGTGCGTCTTCAGGCATGTCCATGACTACAAAGTCCACCGGCACATGCACCCCTTTCACATTGACGGGTAGGTCATCCACAATCCCCACCGGATATTTGACCGACCGGTCAGCTAGTTGTAGGGTCATACCGGTGGGCTCCAAATCACCCATTCCTATCCTTTTGTACATCGACAAGGGCATCAAGCTTACACTCGCTCCGAGATCGACGAGTGCACAATGAATCTTTACTGCCCCGATCGTGCAAGGAATTGAGAAGCTCCCCGGGTCTTTAAGTTTCGGCGGATTTGCCCTCTGGATAAGAGCGCTACATTCTGCCGTCAACACTACTTTCTCCTTTCTAGACCCTCTCGTCACCAAATCTTTCAGGAATTTTGCATAGGAGGGGATTGTTTCGATTGCTTCTAGGAAGGGGATTTGCAGGCTCAGGTCCTTTACCATGGCGAAGAACTTGTCATATTTCTCATCAATTTTGGCCTGAGCTAACCGTTGTGGAAACGGCACAACGGGTTTGAACACTTTCGGGCTCCCTTCTTCCTTCTTCTTCTTCTCTTCTTCAGAGACTCCCTCCGGAGTCATAGGATTTGACGACGAAGCACCGGCGTCGTTTGATTTTTCGATCGGTCTCTCAACGACCAATGGTGCTTCCGGTTTGCTAGGGGGCACTCTAGTAGGAATTTGTGTCCCGCTTCTCAGAACGATAACGGACACATTTGCGTGCTCGTGCACGAGTGCCGATGTTTGGGTTGCTCCCCTCGGGTTCACCTCCAGTTGTGGCGGCAATTGGTTTTGTGACCTTGCAAGATTCGCCACTTGTAACCCCAACTGGGTTACTTGGTCCGTGAGGGCCCGCTGACCCATTTCCAGCTTTTGGTTGATCTTCTCCTGGTTGGTAATATATTGAGTCAAGAGAGACTCAACCGGAGAGACGGCCCTCTGTTGGCCATACTGCTGCTGCTGCTGATTCCTGGGGGCATAAAATTGTTGCTGAGGCTGCTGTTGATATTGTTGCTGCTGAAACTGACTCTGCTGTGGCCTAGCCGGCTGATATGTTTGTTGCTGCGGCTGCTAAGGCGGCGAGGGCTGAAATGGTGGCTGGTAACTGAAGTTTGGGTGGTTCCGGTTGTTTGGAGAGTAGGTCGGGTTGGAATTGGTCCTTGGCAGATACGGCGCATTTCCCGTGGGGTTGTAAAATAGTGCGCTCGTCTGATCCAACGGTGGTGAGATGTCTCCACCGTCGAATTCCCCAAAGAATTCGGATTCTACCGCTGAAATTTGCTGTGTACCGGCCCCACCGGCTCCTACCATTAGTGCGGAGATCTGGGTCGAAAGCAAGTCGAACTTTCTTGAAAGTTTGTCGACGTCCTCGACTCTGTGTATACCCCCGGATCTTGGTTTGGCTCTCTCGTCACACCACCGCTCATTGTTGGATGCCATATTTTCCAGAATATGTCCGGCATCTTCCTCGCTCCTAGACATGAAGGAACCCCCAGCCGCGGCGTCCATAGAAGATTTCAGGTCATCCCTCAACCCATTGTAGAATAGATTAATAATCTGCCACTTCGGAAGCTCATGGTGAGGGCATCTTCTTTGCATTTCCTTATATCTCGTCCAAGCTTCATGCAAGGACTCGTGGCTGGCCTGGGAGAAGGAGGAGATCTCACTCCTCAACTTCATGGTCTTCCCCGGAGGAAAGAACTTCGTCAGAAAAGCGTTGGAGAGCTTCTCCCAGGTGTTGAAAGTGTTGGGGTCCTTCCCCCTAAGCCATTGCTTGGCTTTGTCTCTCAAAGAGAAGGGGAACAGCTTCAGACGGATAGCCTCTGTCGTGACACCATTAATCCGGAAGGTGTCACATTTCTCCAAGAAGGAGCCCCCGCGAAGGTCTATCGGTGTCGGTTTACCGGTCTTTTTCCCGCCGATGACAATGAAACACCCCGTGTAACCGTTATATTCCTAATCCCTATTGATTTCCTAACCCTATGGACGCATCGGGAAGAGCCCCCGAAGGGGTTTCCACCAAAATCCCAGATTTGGGAACTACTCACAAAAATCCAGGAAAAAGCGATCTAAATAAAAATTAACCGTTGGAATCATAATCGGACGATTGTAATGCGGAAGTAATAGAGTAGATAAGACAATACTAAAATTTGAGAAAGATCTGAAAACTTACAAAAGAGTAACAATTACAGCCGTCACAAAGTGAGAAAACAGTAAAAAACTAGCAGCTCCCGTTTCTGGAACCCTAGGGGTTCTATTTATAGACTCTCGCATCAACCGATCGGTTGACAAGTCAACCGATCGGTTGATCCGTTACAAAATAATAACAGAAAACGGCGAGCTTTCACCCGATCACATGAACCGGTCGGGTGAGTTCTTGAGTGACCGGTTGGATCTTGGAGCCGTCGGGTGAAGCGATCGGTTTGGTGCCCGTGTCTTCAGCTCCTCATCTTCAGCTACAGATGAACCGATTGGGTGAGAGTCACCCGATCGGTTGGCATTTTGCTCGAGAAAACAGAGAACATGCCCCCGCTGAACCGGTCTGCGAACCGGTCGGGTGACTTCCATGTGAGCTCCGGCTGAGACCGGGTGGTGCACGCATGCATCACCCGATCGGTTGGAGATGACCAACCGACCGGGTGAGGGGCTGAAAGATGAATTCTTCGACGTTTGACCCCCTGGATCACGCGTGACTTCTCCCGTTGCTCCGGGGACTTGAGATATCATCGTTAAACGTCCCCTACGTGGCCAACATCCTGCAAACATGGATAAACAAAGAAAAGTGAAAGAAAACGAGAAAATACAAGAAAACGAATAAAAGACGGCGGAAAAACACGGAGAAACACAAAAGAAAACGTGCGTGGATATATGAAATATAAACGCACGTCAAATTCCTCTCCCTCTGAGGACTGTTAACAGACGATGTCGCGGGTAGCCTCGTCCTCTTTGAGGACGCCTTCCCCCTCCTCGAGCCTTCCCCATCGGCCTCCTCGTGCGCCCTCTTTGGGTCCGCCTTCTTCGCCTTCTTCGCCACTTGTTCCACAGCCCACTTCTTCATCTCTTCGAGCGACATACTCATGGTGCGACCTGCAGAAGAAGGAAAGCTTAGAGTGAGCACTTCAGATGCAGCAACCACAAAGTTCGTTTTACCTTCGGGCCAAATGTGCTGAGCTATCATGTCGGGCTTGGCGAGCATTCCAAATTCCCAGTCCTCCTTCGGGATTGCCATCAGAAATTAAGCCACATCTTCCTCCTCGTCACTCAGCTCGACCCCCTCCCTCACCTCGGGACTCAGCTCCACCCCAGTTCGATCTCATCACCACATCCGCGGGCACCGAGACGAACACATATTGTTTACTCCACCCCTTAATCTTGCCTGGCAACCCTCTGATGAGGGGGTGGCTTCTCTTTGTGGACAGATAATAGTAGGACCTCAGCCTCTTCACCGCGAAGAAATGCCGGAAGAGGGGCAGGGAGGGGCAGATGCCCTTGCTCACGCACAGCACCAGGAAATGATCACACTGATGGAATTCGGCATCAATCTGAACAGTGGCAGCTCCAGAAAAGTCAACACTTCCAGCACAAAGGGATGGGGGAAGCGCAACCCCTGCTGGAAGCAGGCCACATACACACACACCTCATAGTCTCCCGCAAAACACACTCTCTCCGACGCGGTCGGCTCCCGGATGGAATAAGGCGGCATAATATACGAATTGCTAATTTCCGAAAGAGACGACTTCAGCACCGACTTCACACCCGTGACCTCATCGGGCACCCCTCCAGCCTCCGCCACGGTCATAGTGGCTGGAGTACTGGTCCTCGAAGCCCTAGCTACGGCCTATTTTCCCTTCTTCAGGTCCCTCGGGGCTGCGGTAGGCGAGCTCACTGATGGCTCCCCGCCCACGCTCCGACCCCGACTTTCCGTCTCCCCGGAGCTCTGCGCCGTAGCCACGACGGATCCCTCTTCCTCTACCTCCCTCAACTCTGACAAATGGGTAGACGAGGTTGACGAAGAAATCAAGAAGAAAGAGATTAAATACCTTTACGATGTCGGCGGCTTCGACGACGACGCTGAGATGACGTACGGATCACCGTCGGCAACTTCGGCAAAGACTCGACAATCTCCGGCGATCGCAAGCTCCTCAGAGAATTTCAAATGGGAGAAATTTTCACTTGTTCCCCCTAGAGCTCTTTATAATACGCCCTAAATGATCACGACCATATAAATCGTGCCACGCGTCGAGGATCCACGCTCCTTGATGCTTCGATCCGTGCGGTGTGACGCGTTGACTGACAGCAGCAGTCGCATCCGACATGCGTCACCCAAAGAATGGCCGAACCTCTTTGATTTCCAGCCACCGTCGATTTGAAAAGATCGCATCGATTCGTGCAACAGACACCGAGACGCTACGATCTCCACCTTCCCTCGATTCAAAATAATTACACCGAATCGAAAGGATTTCGCTCCAGGCTCCCCCTTTACTCAATCCCAAAAAGGGCCCTGCCACCATTAATATGGCCCACAAGACCAGGCAGCACCCAGTCGACCCCAGACCGGGCAGAACACCTCACCTCGCCCTGACCCGACGGACCCCCTGGTCCGCCCCAAACTCACCTTCATAACCTGGCCACACGTACTATGTCTCAACCTCCCTCTCCCCACCACTCAGCAGTCGTCGACAGAGGGATGTTGGGGGCAATTATACCATTATACCCTCACAATCAAGCAGTATATGACATTATATTTATTTGGGGGCAAGTAGGAAAAGAAACCAAACAAAACTGATCCATTAATTTCAAACGGTAAGGCTATTCACAGAGCCCTCCAAGAATACAACATTACATTGAGCCCAGCCCCTGACCGGCCATACAAAAAGAGAAAAATTTCCGCTACTCTAAGCCCTCAACGTCGACGCCTCTCCACCGACTGAACCCCCATTTCCCATGCCACCTGGCGAACTCCCGCCTCCTTTTCCTCTTGCAGTAGCGGAATGACATGCTCGTCATGATAACGGTGGATAGCTTCTTGGATCACGTTATGCTCAACCCATTGTCTCTCCTCCAGATGTTGCTTAAGGATACCCTTCTCCCTCCTCTCCGCCTCGATGGTCTTCTTCAGATTGGCTATATTCTTCGTCTGCACCTTGACCACCCGCTTCTTGCTGGCCATCTCCTCGCCATGCCTCGTCTGAATATCGGCCCGCTCATGCTCTTCCTCCAGAAGTTGACGCTTGAGCCTAGCCTTTGTCGTATCCAAGTACGCAGCCCGCCTCTTCTCAACCTCGTAGTCCACCGTGACCCGCACCAGCTCATCCTCCTTCTCCCGCAGCTTTTCTCTGACCTCGCTGAGATCGATCCTCGCCTTGTCAAGAGCGGCCTTTATGGCGGCCACCGGAGTTTTGCGTTGCAGAGTCACCATGGCCGAGATCATCTACAAAAAAGACCCAATTCAGTCGGGTGCGAGCAGAAAGGTCGGGAGAGCGAGGCGAGAAGTTCGACCAACCTGCATCATGTGCCACACAGCGGAGCCGAACAGACGCTCTGTGCCCATGCGGATTAGGGACTCGTGGTCCCGCGGTAGCATACAATACTCCGCTAAGCACACCGCCACACCGGCGTCCTCGAATATCGACTCCTCACGGCCTATCCGATAGGACGGCCGGTGAAGACTATCGCTTAGAAGTACCTCGACCTCAGCCTTGGTCCTCTTAAAGTGGATGAGAGCGTTCTCGCAACTCGGATTCGTCGCCCTTCCCATCTCGACACAGGGGGATTCCGTAAGGCCACTTATGGACCGGTGGTGCCTTGCGAGGCTTGCCCACCTCGGGTACTCGCGTAGGGACCGGGAGGACCACCCCCCAAATGGGTGAACCCTCAGGGAGGCCCTCGCCAGCCCGACTGGAAGAGGCACCTGATTCGGGCGTCCTTCGCTCTTGGTTTCCCCCCTCCTCACCCGGGACCTCGACACCCCGCTTTCGGGACGTCTCCTTCACATACCCCTCCTCGCCCATCGCTTTCTTACCCTTGTCACAAGGGTTGGCGCCCTCCCCGACCGGCACTTCGGCAGTCCTTGACGCCTCCTCCGACGAAAATGTTGCGTCTCCTCCTGCGAAGGATAGAAAGATCAGGGTATGCTTACTTAAAGGCTCGCCAAGCTCAAATTACCTTGGGACCAAAAATCCTGTGTGAGCCGACTGTCCTGCGTCAGGTTCGCCAATCGGCGGTATGCCTCGGGAAGCTCGGCCAAGATCTGCACCTTCGCCAGGTCTCACCGTTAGCTTCACCCTCTCATTCACCAGAGGGTTCAGCGCCCCCCCAGTTCGACATCAGCACCGCGTCGACCGGCATCTCAACAAAGACAAAATCCTCCATCCACCTACCAACATCGGCGGGCACCCCGACGATAAGCTCATGCCCCCTCCTCGTGCAGATGCAGTGGTACATCCCCCTCTTCCGAACTGCGAAGAAGTGATGGAACAACGCCAAAGATGGACTCAGGGAGTTGGCGAAGCACAGCACGATGAACCCCACCAGCAAACCCCAGGAGCGGGGTGCCCAGGCGAAGATCGGCAGCTCTAGGAAGTTCATTAGGTGTATGAGGTAAGGGTGGATCAGGAAGCGAAGCCCCAACTCGAAGGACTTGGTGTAAACCCCGACTTCGTTGTCCACATGCCAACACACCCTTTCCTCTGGGCCTGGGACCCGCGCTTCACAGGGCGGGCGCACAAACCGCACCCGAATCTCCCTAATGTTGATCCTGTCTGGCCTACATCTGGAGGCCTCAATCACCCTCGGTACGTCAGTGCGCCACGTCCTCCTTCTCTGAGGCCTCTGCACCCACCATCACCTCTCCTCTTCCATCGACTCCTCTGTCGCCGTACTACTATCCCCCGGAGTCAAGATGAGAAGCCATCGATAAAAGGATGTAGGGATTACCTAGCAGAGTAGCCGAGCTGAGAGGATGATCGGAAACAGATCTCTGGCGAAGGCAACAGCGACGATGTTGGCAAACGATTGACAGAAACTGAAAAGCGTGAAGACAAGTTGGAAGCGAAAGAAAGTTTCCACCGATCTCCTTCTCCCCATATTTATAGAGGACAACCGGCCATCTTGACCGTCGATACACCACCACGAGGCACCCATCGGAGCTTCCCTGACGCCTCGACTGGCGTGAAAGTCACCTCATCCATGCGTTGCAAGCCCAACAGTGGAGGCGCTTCGATTTTCCCCTTGCACTTTCAAATCGCAATAATGGCCAACCGGGCAGGAATTCTAAGACCAACACCGCCACTCTCGAGCGCGGATCAGGATCCGAACCGCAGTTTCAAGGTAGGGGAAGTGATACGTCTTCCGAGTTGAGGTGGGCCTCCACCTCGAACTCGAATACCGGTGGGCAATTGTTACGACATCAAGATCGTGATAGTCCGACCTTCCATCCCAGACCTCCGAAACACCCCGCTGACTCGTCCCTCCCGCCAGAAGGGAGGCCGACCCAGCGACAGGGTGCTCCATATCCAAACGACGGAAGGCCGCAGGGCACCTATCAATCCTAGAGTCCGACAGGACTAGGGAAAAGGCGCACTTCGCCCCAGTCGCTGATAGGGATGCTCTCCGCCACGGTCAAAGAGGGACGTGCTCCCGTTCTCCCTGGCCCGCCGGGAAGATCGCACAAAGTGTATGTCCGGACTGCTCATCCTCAGTTCGGGCCGGACCCGCGACCCATGGTAGGGCCCCGCCCCTGGGAGGTGCTCCGACCGTCCATTGGCACATCGGACACGACAAACAACCTAGTACAAGGATGCTACTGATACTCACGCTGCCCGGCAACCTGGCAAAGTGCACCCTGGCCGCTGCGCCCCCTGCCATTTAATGCTTTCAGCTTTGACACCCTGACAAAAGCGTCACTGGCCATTGCACCGCCTGACAACAGCATGGATGACACGCTCAGCTCTGACATCCTCGACCGAAGCTTCCACTGACGGTTGGGCCAGCTCAGTAAGTCGAGTGAGCATGCCAGGTCAGCCTCACCTAACCGCCTCCCGTCAGGTATAAATACCCCTTCGCCTCCAACGGTGGAGAGGTTGGCTAATTTACTCTCTGTCTTATTACTCACACACAAGAGCAAAGGTCGCCCCTATCTTTGTTCTTCCACTCATAGCTTGTCACGTACGGTCGACTCATCCGCAGTTCGACCTGAGTGCCTAGCCCCCGCTTTAAGTCCTATTACTGACTTAGGCATCAGAGAGGCTAAGGGTTGGATCCCAACCTGGCCTTTCTGACGAGTTGCTCCTTGCGTAGGTTGGCTCGTCACCACCGGTCGTCCTCGCCCTCGCCCTAGGCAGTTCGGTCCTTCCACCACATCCTACCGGATTCGATACTGTGGTCAGCTCCGCAACGAGTTTAGCCTCTTCTACCCACTAACCACTTGTCAAATTGCCTACCCTAATCTCAGCACTAGCATAACCATCGTGCCCTTGGTTTCCCTTAATACAAATTCATTGTACGCAAGTTCTACCCTGCAACAAGATCCAAATAGAAATATAGCATAAAAATAAGAAATTGCAAAAGTTTAGACAAACCAATGATGTTCAAACTCCAACCAATATGAAAATTAAGATCTTACACTTCAATCCTCTCGCAAAATGAGATAGAACAAATGCGTTTTCCCTAAGAACTATAGCTATGTCGTCTCTCTTTGACGGCTCTCAAAACTAGCTATTTATACTAACTCAAAACATCCAAAAATCCTGACAAAAATACCCCTAGACGGCTGGAAAACTAGCTAGGTCCTTAAAACTTGCTAGGTCAAAACTGGGTCGACGACGCACTCGACCGAGTGGAAATGTCACTCGGTCGAGTGGTCTCACTTAGTCGATGAGCTTCTCACTCGGTCGAGTGGGGTCTTCTGAAGAACTCTCCAAAATCGCTGTTTTGTTCGGTAAATTTCTGTCTCCACTCGGTCGATTGGGCTTCTCACTCGGTCGAGTGGGAATTCCACTCGGTCGAGTAGATTGTCTCTTCTTCTTTCATCTAGAGTTGGCCGTGTCAGCGCTACTCAGTTGAGTGAGCTGTCTCACTCAACCGAGTAGGCTGCTGCTTCTTCATAATCTCCTCCTTCTCGCTCCTTTCTCCATTCTCTTACATTTCTTCCTCTTCTTCTCATCATCAAGCACTGTTAGCTCCTAGATATCATCGTGATTGATGCTCCAGCACGCGTGTTTGTGCCCATATCTCCAAATTGCTCCTGATTGCTCCGTATTTCTTGAAATCCAACGAAACATAGAAATAGTGAAATTCATCTTAAAATCGTTGTTTAAACGTTAAATATGCGATTTGAGCAATCGTTATGGCATGGAAAAATGCAGAAATAAAGTGCAAAATATGAGCATATCAAAATCTCCCAAGCTTACTGACGTCCCCCTCGTTTTTGTGCATGCAAGTGTGCAATATATATGATTGGGGGCGTGAGATTTAAATATTTATAACCGTAAGCGCACGGTGTTGTAGTGTGGCTTGGGGGTCGAACTCAGGGAGGCGTGGTTATGCTTGTATCAGAAAGGACCGGATTCACCCCATGGGTGAGCTAGCCCGAATCGGATGATGGTTTGTCACAGAAAATAGAATGCGAGGGATAAACAATATAAAGGGAAACCCGGGACTTCGTTTTCCACCCTATCGTGCGATTCTCGCCAATGCGGCCTACGGGTAGGATAACGATCGAAATTAGGGTCTAATGGTGAGACGTTGCCTCTAAGAGTGATACCGGCGTCCCGTGGGCCCGATATTCTGGTCGGTGCCCAGGATGATACACCGGACTACCCGGGTTCGGTCAGTGGGCATTCCCATGTCCATTAACACTGACCGACTCTGGGAGCACTAAGCTCGCAACGATAACTCCCAACATCTCATCTTGCCGCTCCCGCACGCTAGGATTCGATGTCTACGCTAAGGGCGTGAGCTATGGCTAGGGAGTCAACCGCCAAGTTTATTCCCCCTTGGCCCAACGGCCAAAGGCGGTCTTTTTCCCACCGATGACAATGAAACACCCCGCGTAACCGATAGATTTCTAATCCCTATCGATTTTCTAGTCCTATGGATGCATCGGAGAGAACCCACGAAGGGGTTTCCACCAAAATCCCAGATTTGTGAACTACTCACACATATTTACTAAAAAGCAATCTAAATGAAAATCGACCGTTAAAAGCATGATCAGGCGATTGAAAAGTAGTAAGAGCAATGTAAATAACACTATATTAAAGTTTTGTAAAGATCAGACAACTTACAAATGTCTAGAAAATTACAGCCGTCAAGAGAGAGAGAAAAAACAGCAAAAATAACAACTCCCGATTTCTGGAAACCTAGGGTCTCTAGTTATAGAAAAGGACATCACCCGATCGGGTGAAGAATCACCCGATCAGGTGAACTGCTACGAACTTCGATAGCAATCTTCAAAATTTCACCCGGTCAAGTGACACGGTCGGTTGGCAGAAGCTGCTCATCGTTTGGATCTTGAGCGTCGTTGGGTGGAATTGTTGCCCAAAAAGACAGAGACTTTGGAAGTTTTGGCACGGTTAGCCGGCCGTTGGGTGAGCTCTCCGGGTCATCTCCTTCGAGGAAACGGCTACAGGTGAACTGATCGGGTGAAGGTCACCCGATCGGTTGCGTTTCAGCTCCAATTTCCAGAGAGAGAGGTCGGGTTGAACCGGTCGGCGACCCGGTCTGTTGACACTTTCGTTGCTTCAGCGGCTGACCGGGTCGTGCACGCATGCATCACCCGATCGGTTGGCCTATCCAACCGATCGGGTGGGGGGCTGAAAGATGGCGATCTTCGTTGCTTAACCCCCTGGATCACGCGTGACTCCTCCCGTTTCTCCGGGGACTCATGATATCGTCTTTTATGTCCCCTACGCCGACAAACTCCTACAAACATACAAAAATACGGAAAAGTGAAAGAAAACAAGAAAACACGAGAAAACGAATACAAGACGGCAGAAAATAGCGGAGAAACACAATAGAAGACGTGCGTGCATATATGAAATATAAACGCACGTCAAAATCCCCCAAGCTGAACCCTTCCTCGTCCTCGAGGAAGACGAGTGAGAGTAGGAGCTCGGAGGGAGAAAATAGAGAGAAAAGAGAGAAAGAAGAGAACTCTAAATCCTAAATCGCCTGTCAGGGCCACAAAATCCAAAAACGATACACCAAGTAAGCAAACGCCAAATCACATCACTAAACCAAGGAATACGAGTCCAGACAAGTGCCGTGGGCCCACGTCGTGAAGCGCGAGTGAGTGTGGTCGTGTGCTAGCAGTCGGTGTCACTATCTACATCGTGCAGTAAGCTCCATATACACAAATCTAAGAATTGACCCAAATATCGATTCGATTCAGAAATAGCGGTGAACATATAGCTCAAGCATGCATGAGAAGAGTATGAGAATAGAAACGCATCATGTGTCAGGGACTCCACAGCTAGGGATTCGGACATCACCACACTATCGCCTAGATAATAGCTAGAAATTCCATATTCCAAGTGTTTTCGAAAGCGATGGGGGTTGGGATGATGTGGAGTAGAACACTCGGTGCAAACTCTCGCCTTCCCTTTATTCTCGATAGGTAGGGAAATATTCACACACATTTTTTTGTTGGGTTTTGGATATATGTATTTTTTTTTGGGTTTTTGGATATATATATATATATATATATATATATATATATATATATATATATATATATATATATATATATTTCTTTCTTTTCTCTTTTCTTTTCTTTTTGGTTTTTCTTTTCTCCCTTTTTTTGGATTTTTGGATTTTGGGATATATACATGTGTATTCTCCCAAGTGGGAGAATAGTACACGATGAGGGGATTTGCACTAAGTAAAATAAAAAAGAAATCGGATTCTAAACACTTGGGCAAGAGAGATATTTCGCTAATCAGAGCATAGGCTAATATGGGTTATCCTGGTCCTAACTGTGGAATCCCGACACATGCGAAATGAAGCATACAACATATATATATTCATGCATACAGAAGCAGATATGAGAAGCAAATACCGCATATTCAAATCGAAGCATGATAATCTAGGGGTCATTCCTGGACAGGTATATAAATCAGAATCACAAAGTAGAAGCACGCCAAACATCTAGGCACGACAGACGACTCACATAAAAGCTAAGTAGACCCACGAAGCATGAAATGCATGAGGACTCGGCTTCCTAGGGCTAGTGAATGTGATTATCGAAGCCGTGCTAGGTGTGTGTGTGATTTTTGTGGCAATTCATCATAGGGTTCATCTCTAGGCCAGAAAGAGATAAAAAGAAGAAAAGAAGAAGAAAAAGAAAAACACGAAGAAAAAAGACTCACAAAACGAAGAAAAAGACGCAAATGACGCACAAAGTGCGACTCCCCCAAGCTGAAGCTTGCATTGCACTCAATGCAATAAACGTGAATACGGGAGGGCAATGAAAATGGGGGGGAATGCGCACCGACACAAAAAGACATGAAAAACAAGGAAAACACACAAACGAAACCGAAAAGAAGAATAAGTATAAAAAATCACACCACACGACATATAAACAAAAAAGAAAAGTAGAAAATCTTACGACAAAACATATAAAACGAACACACAAAGAAAACATCACACGATAGCACACAGAAAAATTTGACTTCCCCCAAGCTAGACGTACAAAGCTATCGAAATGATGTGATCATGAATATGCATAGATAAGCAAGGGGGAGGTCAGAAAACAAAACGAAATCAAAAAGCAGGAGAGGAAACATCCTCGTTCTCCTCGGCGGAAGAAGTGGGGGATGCGGTGTGGGTGGGTGAAGTGACAGGTGTGCGGAGAAGCGGAGAAAGTGGTCGAGGTGATGGATCAGTGGGTGTGGAGGAAGTGTGGACGATGGGTGGTGTGGAGGTGATGACGGTGAGTGGGAGTGAAATGGCGACCAAGGTGGTGGAGGGTGGTGGAGGTACGGGGTAGGTGAGGATGAATGGGGAATGGGGGTAGGTGAGGATGGTGGGGGAAGTGATCGAGAACACACTTGCAATTTCTTACGGCGTACGTATGGAGTGACGGAAGTGGAGGGTAGTGGAGCTGAGTGGGCGATAGTGGAGGGAATGGAAACGATGGGAGTAGATGAGGTAGTAGGGATGGAAGTAGTGATAGGAGGGGATGGTCGCCTAGGTGGTGATGGTGGAGGTGAAAATTGTCGAGGCGGTGAAGGTGGGGGTGAGGGGTGTGGTGTGGGGGGGGGGGGGGTGGTCCGTGGACGTGAGTGAGAAGACGGAGGATGGCGGCCACGTTCCTATCAAGTGCGAGGAAGCGTGGGTGAGAGAAAATCGAAGGGGGTGGGTCCGAGGGGGTGGAGGATGCAACGACAGCGCGAAGAGAATCCAACTCAGTCTCGAGAGCGAGACGAGCGGAAGTGGCTTGACGAAAGGAGGAGGAGGAGGTAGTGCGGATAGGAGAGGTGGCGACAGTGCTGATCGGGACGGAAGCTGGGATGACATGACTAGGACCAGTCCTAGGGTCATCACGGTGAACAAGGATGTCCTGCTCGCCCAAGTGGGAGGCATGGGAAGGTGGTTTATGTGCGCCCGGGATGAATGAAAGGCGCAACCCCCAAAGAAACTCAGGATCAGGCAGGAAGGTCCAGTCTGCCACAAGATGGATGGTCATGCGAGCGAGGTTGGGCAGAATGGTGTAGGGAGCTGGGGGGTGGCCGTAGTGGAAAGTGAAACGGCCATCGGGGCGGGGCTTAATCATGTGAATATGCCGCATGACGTCGAGATCTAGACGTGAGGGTCCTGCGGCAGCGGGAAGATCTCGGGGGATGAAAATATTATACCTGGGAGCAGAAGCTATGATCGTTATAAGGCCCCCGCAACAAAGCTTGCCCTTACCGGCTCGGCTAATCTCAATAAGCTTTTGTATAAGCCATTCGCCGGCATGGACGGGAAAGGTAGGGGCCCTAAAAGAAATCCCGTCATCCCCGTGGACAAAGGGAAAGGTCATGGCCCATAGAATGAAGAGATCAGGGATGGTCACGGTACATGACTCATCCCTGGGGAAAAACGTACAAGAAATGATACGGTGGGCCAGACAGAAGACGGTGTGAATGATGGAGGAGGCCTTGGCCTTACCTCGGGGGTAGCGAGGGTGCAGGGTGAGGCAGAACCAAAACTGATCGACGTCAAATTCGGGGGGATACCCGTAAGAACGTATAGCGTCGTTCCCCAGGATGGGGAAACCAAAGATGTCATTGATGGTGTCCAGATAGGTGCGAATGGTTCTATTGCGGACCCTAAAGATGACGATCGACCCCGACTCACGGACAAGTGTGGATAAGAATTCGAGTGTGAGGGAGGGGTAGGACACCGCTGAGGCTTTTAGGAAAGCCAACCAACCTAAGTTTGCGAAGAGGGTCTCGACCTCAGTGAATACACCGAGATCGATAAGCGATTGGGTGTGGGCAAACTTGGTCGATAGATGCCCCCAAGCATCAATTCTACGGTAAAAGTCTTTGTGCTCCTGGTTCCTAAAGTGGTAGCCATGCGGGCCCATCAATGGGTTCTCAACTGGGACGACAGGTTGGGGTTGGGGTTGGGGCTGTGCAGGCTGTGTGGAAGGAGGGTGTGTGTGGTGGACGTGTAGTTTTGCGTCTCTTGCGAGATGATCCCTCCTCTCACATGATGGCCTTACCCTTATCCTTATCTTTGGCCATGTGAGAGTGTGTGTATGTGGGTGAATGCGAAATGTGATGAATGCACACTAACACAAGCAATCGAGCAAATCAAAATTCTAGGGCAAAATATGAAATTAAGCTAAGGAGCGAAGTTACCCAAGCGAGATGATGATCCTTGCTCGTAGATGTCCCAACGCTACGCAACGGGGAGAAGTATGAAGCCGCGGCAACTCATTTCAGCAATTTTCGAAAATGGGGGGGGGGGGGGGGGGTTGGGTGAAAATTAGGGCTTGGATACAGGTGAAATCGAAGAGAAAGGGGGGAAGATCAATGGAGAGATGGAAAAAGAGAGAGAAGAGATCGATTTGGAGGGGTTTTGTGACCGGTTGAAGGAGAAATGAGGTCGGGCGAGAGAGGGGAAGTTGAAATGGCGAGAGATAAATGAGATCGGGCGAGGGAGATGAACGGGTGGGGTGCTGGATTTATATAGGGTTTAAGTCGAACCGGTCGGGTGAAATGTCACCAGATCGGTTGACTTTTAGGTCGAAAAATTTGCCGAAAAGAGGTGTACCACATCAGTCGCATACCCATCCTTGCCTAGATCCTTCATTTTAGCAAGTTTTGCATTTGTGTACATGGACGACTGACGTTGGTATCCCAATCGCCTACCTATGGCACAAGGACCTGTGGATACCACATTAGTCGCATGTCCTTAATTCCCATAATTCTAAAGTTTCGTTTACATTCGCACTTTTCCACTCAGACGCCTGTTGAAGGTTTCTCATGTGCCTGTCTGTTTTCAGGTGCATGTCTAACCTTCATTAGTTGCATGTCATATGTGGTAAGTTACCATTTGAATTCTCACCTACCCTCTAACATAGTGTTGCAGGCGATTGGCTGCTCTTCAGTAGTGGCATGTCTTACCTATAAAATCAATTCGTTGGCTCTTTCCACACAGATTTTAGAGGGCTTTTGAGTAATTCGTTTGAGGGTTTGAAAGAACTTATAAAAGGGCTTGCTACTGTTCCATTAAGGAACTCTTGGAACCCCATTGATTCATCTCTCACGCTTAATCTCTCACAAGCTCTCATTTCATTCAAAACCCTAGAATTCCAATTCTTATCTTTTTTTCCAACTAGAACAAACGCTCATCCCCTAGATTTGGTGAAGATAAGTGCAAGGGCTATTCTCTCTTCTAGGAAGAGATCAACACACTCCAATCACTTTTCTCCTTCAAGTTCTACTTGAAGGCATAGGTGATTTGTAAGTGTAATTTCGAATTTCAAAAATTTCCTAAATTGGTTTTACTCTCGGTTGTGAGAGTGGTTACTTGATCCCAAGTTGTGAGATTTAAGGATATCAATCTTGTATTAATTACACTTGTAGGGTTGCTACAAGTAGTTTGGAAGAAAAACTCAAGCTAGGGTTTTAGCTTGAGTATCTAGGTGGTATTCCAGGTGGTAGGGACGTAGGATTATTGGGAACAAGTCGGGTTTGACTTGAGTAATCCGAACCCTTGAACATATTATGTTTGCTTGTTCATTACTGTTTCATTATAATTCCGCATCTTTGTTGGTTAGGATTTTAATTAGGCGTAATTGTCTATTTAATTTTATTAACACTATTTAACCCCCATTCTAGTGTTTTCTTCATAGCACATGGTCCTTACTATTGGTATCAGAACTCAAGTTTATATCTATGGCATCCAATAACAACAACGTTCCTCCACCTACTTCCTACAACAATCATGATCGTGATGGTGCTTCTTCAGTCTTTGAAGGCCAATCTATGGTTCGTCCTCCATGCTTCAATGGCATGAATTTCGGCTATTGGAAATGTCGGATGGAGACGATCCTTAGGAGTGCTTCTCTATGGAGAATCCTTCACAAGGAATACGAAGAGCCTACGAAAGAGGACTACGACAAATGGACTCCCGCCGAGAAGTACGCAAAGGTGAACAACGCCAAAGCAATGAACGGTCTTCATTATGCTTTGGAGCCCAATGAGTTCAATATGATATGCACATGTAAGAGTACACATCAAATTTGGAATCATCTCATTGTCACCCATGACTTGACCAACAAGGTAAAAATGTCGAAGTTATATGTTGACGTGCAAAACTTCGACATGTTTCAAATGCAGGAAGATGAGAACATTGCCTCGATGTATGCTCGCTTCACCGACATCACCAATGTGCTTGAAGCTCTTCGAAAGACATACACACAACAAGAGAATGTGAGGAAGATCATCATATCAATGACCTTAAAATGGGAAAGAAGAACAATAGCGATTGAGGATATCAATGACATGAAGAGCTACACCGTAGTGACCCTCATCGGTACTCTCATGTCATATGAAGTGAGAATGGAGAACTGATTGAAGATAAGGGGAATGATGAAGCCAACAGAGGCAAAGAAGAAAGCTATAGCATTCAAAGCTACTTCTTCATCCTTCGATAGTGATGAGTCCGAGACGAGATGGATTTGGACGCAATAATGGTGCTCATGGAGAAGAAGTATCAATGCTTTGTTCGCAAAGGTAAATTCACATCTGTTGCGTCAATGGGTCGGTGCTCGAGGGGGCTTGTTCGATGAGTGACTAAAGCCCGTAAAGCCCACGAAACAGGCCTGAAGCTAACTCAGTCAAAGCCCACGTACCATTGTCACGTTGCACTCCCACCAATTGAACGTTGGATTGAAGGTGAGCTCATAAATAGTGGGGACATGATCGACGGTTTCCCCTATTAATGGGAAAAGATCATGGCACCATAATTGGTGACCATTATCCTCCCAATGTCACTGAAGAGACCTCGAAGGTCTATATATACACTGGAGATGAACATAATATAGGGAGGAGGTACGAGATCCAATACTCTGACATTTTATATACTCCAACTAATTCTTCTTCCTCAAAAGATTTTGCGACGCTAGACTTGAGACGAGCCTCCGTGGGTCGATCTCAGCTGCTCCAAGCTTCCTCCCTTAAGTCCCGTTCTAACTTAAGCATCAGAGGGGATTTGGGTCATGACCCAAATCTGAACCCCCTGACACTTTCTTGTGGTGCAGATCATCGAGGGCCGATCAAGCAGGAAGGTCGTGCCAGTTCTTCTCAATATCAATCGACCGAGGCTAGATCCATTCGAGGGCCAAACGAGTATCACAATCCGACCACAAACTGTCAACAACCCCGGTTCTACTAACCTTGGGTCCCATTCAACTAGCTGACGAGGCTCCAACTTAGCAAGAAAGGGTCCACGTTTACAGTTGAATGACCCGACAATGGATTATCGAGGCTCCAATCCATTCGTTGAATGACCGGATAATGGATTAACAGATGACTATGTCGGGTCATTCGACAAATTGTCTGATCTGTTTTGTAGGAAATTTGTCGTGGGTTGTCACCCCAAGAGAAATTCATCACACATCTTCACTTTTATGTAGAAGGAAAAAGATTCAATCCGAGCCCTCGTCCAGCGATTCAACGAAGAAAGGCTTGAGGTAGAGGACACACCAGATGTAACTGTCATCGCGGATTTTACTCAAGCAGCACAAAATAAGTATTTACGGAGGGTCCTTCACCAGTTTCCACCTAAAAACCTCTTGGAGCTGTTCAATATAACAGATTGGTTCACCGTCTCTGAAGAAGTGGAGGAGAGAACTGAAATTACTTAAAAAAGCACTCCTGCGGACTGTGGAGACGCCAAATGAGAAAAGCAGTCCTAGGGAACCCCTTGCCAGGATCATCGGGATAAGAGACAGAGGGAAAGGAGCCCTCAAAGCAAGGAGCGTCCAGCTTATGCAAGACCAAATGCTCCCAAGGCACATGTCCTAGCTTATGCCCTTCGAGAGGAGCTTATTCAAGAGTCTGGCAAGAAGGGCAAATATGAAAAAAGGGATGACCTCAAATTCTACAAGTACCTTAACGATTATGGGCATGATACCAATGATTGTTGGATACTTAAAAAAGAAATCGATGAACTGGTCAAGCGTGGGCACCCCAAGAACCCAGTCGACGACCAGCCAAGCAAAGAAGGGGCCTCAAAGAAATATGCAAGATGACAGGGTCACCTGTCACCAAGGTGATCAATTAGTGAGCTCCTAAGTCCAAGATCAAATAAAGGCTTGAAAATAAAACGATCCCTGGCGAAAATCGAAAATGCGTGTATGCCTTTTTCTTCATTTATTAAACATGTTTGTCTTTCATCAATACAAGTCTGCTTTCTTTTCGAAACAACTTTCTTCGATAGAGCATTTATGAATTTTGTGGGAATTACCCCATCAAGCTCTTTGTTACAAGGATCTGATCCTTAGGAAAATATAGATGGGCCACATTCATTTAACAATCATATTGATGAAAATTGACTTATGCACTTTAACGGGCGTCAGCCGTAAGACGAGTGGGCCATCCCCTCGCCAATTAACGACCCTCTCGAGTTGTCAGCCATAAGACGAGGTTGGCCACCCCCTCGCCACTGAACGATCCTCTCACGTCGTCAGCCGTAAGTCAACGGGACCACCCCCCCTCACCACTAAACGACCCTCTTCCATTGTCAACGGTAAGTTGAGGGGGCCACCCCCTCTTGTGTCGTCAGTCGTAAGATGAGGGGGCCACCCCCTTCGCAACCGAACGAGGTTGTCTAAATTGAATATGATTCAATGACTTAACCACTGCCATCTCGAGCAAGGGTTTAACCCGTCGAAAGGGGCCATCAGGCACTACGACCACTCATACGAGAGATGACAAACAAAGAGATATACATCAACTTTTCTGGCATTATACTACATTACAAAATTGTCATCGTTTATATGGAAATTACCCCCTATACATTCAAAAATCTCAGTGGGATAAGAAGAGCATCAAGATTCTTCAACAATTCACGATGCCCTTGGTCTCCCTCAAGCACAACAACATGCTCTTGATCCCCCCGGAGTACCAACATTTGCATCGTCACCCGTCGTGGTGATAATTTCGCCAATAGGAGTGGTCCCTTCCGTGCCTTGACTTAAATCATCGCCATCGATGACCGAAAAAAGCATGGGGATCTGGTCAATCTCAGCGGTGATATCAGGGAATCGATCCTTCACTTCCAATCGACATCACTCATATCCCTGCATATACAGTTCGTCGAAGTCGTGCAATGAATCCTTATATTCTTGGACCGCCTTCTCTGCTATGGCCTCTCTGCCAACTACTTGAAAGCTGTCGGCAAGTCGGGTGAGGAGCCCGTTCTCCCTGACTTCCTACATTGATTTCTCCTCCAGCAGTGTCTTTTCCACTCGCTCCTTCGAGGCAGCTAGGGCAGCTTCCTTCTTACGAGACTCACTTAACTCGTACTTTAGTACAAGCACCTGTGATCATCTCAGTTTACATAGAAGTCCCAGTCTATCCAGCTCCACCTGAGATTTCTCTACAGCCTTCTTGACAGCCCGTAGGGTGACTTCATGGTTGGCCATCACCGATGCACGTCGACGCAACGTAGCATTGGCCACGAGAGCCTGCATACAAGTCATACGATCAACATCCACGCTTGCTTCATGATGCGTCTGAAACTAACTCCGAAACGATGTCGTTTACCGCAAGCGCACGGTATAGTGGCAAGCAGGTATCGAACACGGGAAAGCGGTGCTATACTACCTATCTAGTCCTAGGTTGAGTTAGACTTGCGGGTTTATTGGTGGATGTGAAGTGCGGAGGGTTGTGATGGTGATGTATGCGAACGTCGTGTCACTCGATGTCGCAAATATGGGGTTCCACACAAAGAAAGAGAGAAATAAAATGCAAAAGACTAGGGCTTTAGGACTCGCCACTAGGACCGTCGGATGTCGACGCTAGGTTAAGACTCTTACGTTGCGTTGGTTTTATTGGGGATTGTAGCATCTAGGAAGTGAATTCATGGTTCTAAGCACCATGAATCTAACGTATCACATTAGCCCGTAGGCGCATACAATACATGCATTAAGGATCTACGATAATCTCACCACTCTCGTGGTTCGAATGCTCTCAACTCGTACCACTCTCGTGGGTTAGAGCTTCGAGGTATTTTAATGGCTCTTATTGACGCAATGGCGGTAGCCGTCAATTAGTTATATAGTTCGTTGGTGGATCCCCTCAAGGCACGAGCCGGGTATGGTCACGTGCCTCGGTTGAATCCACTAACTCCCTAATTAAATCCGTAGGATATTCCATAAGCTAATCGATTCCACCGACCATGGGCACGATCTCAGTATGATTCTCATAGGGATCTTGATAGTTCAACCAAAATACAACCCCATTTATACCAACGCACCATAAAAATCCCAACTTTGCAACTAAGTCCTAAGATCCATGGGCTAATCCCTTAGCCCTAGAAAATACTACTCATGCATCATAGGAAGAACAATAGAAGATTCAATAATAACAATAGAATTCATCCTAGCATGCATCAACGAGATATTCAACAAATAATCACAAAGAAATAACAAATAAATAGAATTAAAGAGACAAAAGTACTTATCTTGATACAAAGGAGGGGCCTAGGGCATGGCCAAACTCTCCAAAAGATCGTCTCTACAAAAGTCTAAGAAAGCTTTAAAAGTTCTCTTTAGAAAAGTATATAAAAATCTCTCCAAAAATCTCCCTAAAGAACTCCCCCCAAAAATCTGTCCAGAACTCCCCTCCTGGCGGCTCAGAACAAGCGCTCCAAAAACCCTCACATCGTCCCAAAAATCCAGGCGCAGATCAAGTTTGGGCCCACAGTGACTCGGCCCGAGCTCAAAGCTGCTCGGTTGAGTCGTTCGGCAGCTCGGGCCGAGTTGGAGGCTGCTCGGTCTGAGTTTTACAGGGAATCAAAACACCAAAATGCGTCACGCTGCCAACCCGGGCGCTGCTCGGTCGAGTAGGAGGTTACTCGGGCCGAGTAGGAGGCTGCTCGATCGAGTCAGACACCAAAAACAACATTCTGAACGTGTAGTACACGACTCGGGCCGAGTAGAGTGCTACTCAGCCGAGTAGGCTGCTGAGAACAATTTCAGCACTGCACCATCAACTTGCAGAAATTCCATAGGGCTCATCCGACCTCCGATTTGCACGTTCTTGTGGCGTTGGAACCATATTGAACTCTACTACCTGAAAAAAAATATCAGAAAAATAGTGAAAAATCCTAGGTGATAGCAGATTTAGAAATAGTGCACGGTTGTCCTGTTTTCAGCACTTCGGGTCGCTCGATTCCTTTGTTGCATCATAGTTCGATCGAGCGACCTTCTCTCTTGCCTCTTCCTTGCTCCAGTATTCTTCTTTGGCACCTCAAACATGTCATCATGGGTCTCATTGGTGCTCTCACGTCGTCGACCGTCTTATTGGCTCCAAATTGCTCCAATATCGCCCAAATCCCTGAAATGGACATAAACGCTCCGAAAGTCATATTATTCAAAATAATAGCATAGAAGCGTATAAAATATGTAATTGAGCAATCATTTTGACGTGTAATCTTATCGATAAAGTGTGGAATATAATGACTGTAACGACTGATTTTCATGTATTTGGATTATATATATATTATATATATGTTTCGGTGGATTTTCTCCTTATGTGTGGTTTTCGTCTCCGTAGCTTTTGTTTTCGATCGTTTCGTCGTGATTTTCTAGATTCTTCCTTAGACTCGTCGATTTTGGAGTAAGTCATTCGTGACGGGCTTCATATCGGTCATATCTTATTGTTAGATCAAGCCTAGGAGTCTTAGGAATCGATCCCGGAGCTTCGCGCTCCATTTCAAAACTTTCTGTGCACGTTAGCCGATTTAAGAAGGGGAACCGACCGACTAGATGACGATTTAGTCGGTCGACAAACCTTCATGGACCGACTAGTGGGCTTTGTTAATTTCTCAGGAGTTACTGTTTATCGTTAGTCGGTCTAAGAACATTTGTCGACCGACTAGGTTACAAACTAGTCGGTCAGCAATCGTTCTTTAACCGACTAGCTCTATGATCATTTTTGATATCAAGTACTATTCATTCTTAGTCGGTCTAAGAACGTTCGTCGACCGACTAGATGATAAACTAGTCGGTCAGTAGTTGTTCTTTGACCGACTAAATCTAAATCCTATTTTATACAGGAGTTACTGTTTACACTTAGTCGGTCTGCGTTGGTCAACCGACCGACTAGTTCCCGAACTAGTCGGTTAGTGGTTGCTCTTTGACCGACTAATTAGTGTCGAAACCCTAATTTCTGGGCAGCCACCGGATTCTTCCTATAAATAGACCCGATCACTTTCACTTTCTTTCTTTTCTCCTGAGCCATTGTCTTCCCCAAATCATTCTCCATCTTCCCCAAACCCTTCCTCCTTCATCTCAAGCCTATCTCCACCATCCCAAGCTCCATCTCACCTCCATTGGCCAAGCTTCAATCTCCTCTTCAAAACCCCCTTTAATCTATTTTTCTCCAGATTTTCCCCGTCATTTCAGATCTGAGCCGTGGTTCTCGGATCGTTCATCCGTTGCCGTGGTTGCTCGGCGTCGATCTTCCGCTTCTATACGGTAGTGTTCGATCCTTTAATGTTTTCACAACCCACATTGATATTGTGAAACCCTAATAAAAATGGTTATTATACATCATAGGATTCAATTAAGAAACCGGTTCTAGATATCTTTTCTAATGTTGTTTCTCTATAGCAGTGGTCCATTCACCGTAGATAACATTTGTGTGACGTGCTTATCGACCATCCCCGTCGGTATCAGGCAAGTGAAACTTGCATCTCTTGAGTTGGGCATGTCTTAGGCCATTACCTTGCTTTAGCGTAAAAGAGACTAGACGGTGAAAGGATAGCCGTCTGGACGTCATTGACCTAGCTTGACAACGAAGCTTGGTCCGTCACCTTCATCATGCTTATATGTCACGTTTAATTTCACTTAACGGTACGCGTATTAACTGTTCATGTCATCCATGCATCTTTAACTGCCATGTTTAATTTAAATTAACGGTACGCGAATATCTGTCAATGTCATCGCATTTTGCCTGTCATGTTTAAATTCAATTAATGGTACGCGAATATCTGCTCATGTCATTGCATGCTTGAACACTTATCGTGATTGCGTAGCATCGCTACATACTAGTGCTACTTGCTCCGGCTAGGCACCCGTTTTGCGGGCACAACCCTAGGCCAATTACAAATCTGGCTCGTGGTCCAGAAAACGAGCTCAATACAGCCTGCGGGCAATAGGGCACTCGCCTGTGTGTGAGTGATCCCTTGTACTTGAATACAGCCTGCAGGCAATAGGGCGCTCACATGTGTGTGGGTGATCCCTTGTACTTGTTACTTGACAATTCATGTCACACCTATCACTTGTTACTTGCTACTTGTACTTCACTTGTTACTTCCATACGATACTTGCCATGCCATGCACCATACTTTAACTGCTAGGTTGTTAGTTTATCTTTCTTTCAGTTTCCTTGCACAAGTCTTTCGACTTGCTGACATGTGCCCCTTTTCTCTTTTGGGTGACGCATGTTAGATCCCGAGCCTGAGTTTGTCGCTGAGGATGTGGTGGTTGCTGACGCTGAGTCAGGTCCCGCGTTGATCGAGGACTTCGTGGACACTGGAGATCAGTCTTAGTGTCCTCGTAGAGCTTTCCCTTTTGTTTTAGACTGCTTTTAGTTATCGGTGCGTAGCACCCATACTTTGTTATGTTTGTCCTTGTTGGCCTTGTTCTGGGCCTTTAGACTCTTTCTTTTAGCCTGGTGGCTTTTCTGGATGTTGAACTTATTTTTAATGTTGGACAAATTCTGAGATTTGAGATTTTCTTTCTGTCTCTCCTTGTGTTATTATTGTTGTTTCGTTTGTGGTTACAGGGACATGCTTATGTTTTATTGACGCTTATCGGGTTTGGGGCTTCATAGCTCCACTCTCGTGCGGGCCTTTTCACGTCTCGCCTCCATTTTAGGGAAGTGGGGCGTGACAATGACACATCACTTCATCCATAAGGAAGGCTAATGCAATAGTTACCTGTACATTCGTGCAAATGGCAATTGAAGTGAGCCTCTCATAATCGACCCTCTCCAGAATGGCTCTACACCACGGATGGGTCATATTTTTTGGGTTCCTAGAGGCTGTCATGTAATCTAGAAGAGCAGAATCGTCTCTCTTGATTGGAAATCCATCTGAAGGAGCTCCTCTGCGGAACAATCAAATGGTGCTTGAGGCAATCGACTTTCCAGTAAAAGTGATCTGAACTCTTCAAGAATATCCTTAGCCAGAGACACTGGAGGGAATAGGGAAGCGGGGCGTGACAGGTTTTGTTGGTGGCCCATGCAGGTCCTCTTCTATAACTGCGATTATCGGAATAACGATAATAATATTAGAATGTCCAATAAACTCAGTTTGACTTCCGAGTCATAAGCTATGAGTCTAATTTGTTTCGTTTTCTATGTCATTAGATGGCAGGAAGGCGATTCACCCGTGGTGGAGGTAGTGGTGCGCCCCCTCATAACGAGGAGCTTGAGCGGGAACCCACCAATGGAGAGATGATGCTGATGATGCTTCAGATGATGCAGGTGCAGCAGGGCGTGCTCCTGCAAGTCCAGAATGCTCCACTTGCTCGAGCTGGTCGGGCAATCCAGGATGCCCCTCGCTCCGAGCCGGAAGCGAAACAGTTTCGGGAGCTGGGTCCTGCTTATTTTGATGGTTCTGAAGGTCCTTTGGCTGCGGATGAGTGGATGAGGAACATTGAGGATAACCTGGCGATGGTGAAGATTAACCCGGCTGGATGGGTTGATTTGGCTAAGAGGCAACTGAAGGATAATGCCAGAAACTGGTGGGATGCTGAGGAGAAGATGTTGGAGGTGCATATAGTTTGGGCTACCTTCAAGACCAGATTTGATGGAGAGTTCTTCCCGAAGGCTCCTAGGCAGGTGATGCTGCAGCGCTTCATAGATCTGAAGCAGGGGAGCTTGTCGGTGGATCAGTACCACCAAGAGTTCACGAGGCTCAGTCGGTTTGCACCAAAGATGGTGCAAGATGCCGATGAGAAAGCTCAACAGTTCCTGCTGGGACTTGCTTTGGAGCTTCAGAGTTTTGTGTCTTCCTCTGATCTGGAATCTTACCAGAAGGTTCTGGTCACTGCGAGGTGTTGGATATGGAAGACGTTTGTACACCCTTGTGGGGGATGTACGAGGGAATACGGACCTCGAACGTCGCGCACACGAAGTCGTGTGCAAAGGGAATCTGTTCCCTTGCGGAGAGGATCTCTGTATGAGTGGGAAAGTCGCATTATATATGCATAAATGCATGCGACATATGGCTAATAAAGGGGGAATATCTTAAGCTTATGTTGTACCATGCATATGGTACAACTTAAGCTTATAATGTGCCATGCATCATGGTACACCTTAATTAAGTTGTTCCAAAGGAACAACTTACCCTAAAATAACTACCTCGGGGGCTATAAATAAGACCCAAGGGTAGCCATTTTCCTTACACTATTTGCATGAAATTCATGCATGCATCTTCTTCATAGCGAAGCTCTGCAGAAATATTTCCTCTCCCTCCATCCAAGTTCTTAATCTAAAATAGAGATTTAGATTGTGGATTAGTAGCCTTACTCCGTTCGTGAGAAGACTCGATCCGTCGTGGCGAATCCGAAGGCAAAGTTCCGAGACTACCGCTCCGCATACGCTAGCGTAAGTCTCCACTTTAATTATCGATCCTAACTCTGTTTTGGCAGGATCCAACATTGGTATCAGAGCCATATGGGTTCGCCCCGGTCAAACCGCCACCCCGTCGAAACTATGAACGAGTCGTTGTCTTTTTCACGAATGGGTCTCCTACTATTACGGATATAGTAGGAACGCTTCGTGACGGAGAGAACGCAACGGTTGTTCTTTTCACGTTAGGGTCTCCTATCATTACGGATATGGTAGGAACTCTCCGTGACGGGAAGAACCGACCGTTCACATAGTAAGTTATTTTTCATTTTTGGCACACGGCCATTAGGAAATAACTAATTTCTCGACGAACGGGTGCTTCATCGACGAACGGGTGCTTCATCGAGGAAGATGATGGTAGTTATTTCCATCGGGTAAGAGTAAACTTGGTGCATGTGCACCATGGCCAAATGGGCTATGAAGGCCATGCACCTCCTCTCCCCATGCAGAGGGGGTTGGCTACGGCCAATAACCACCGGCGACCACCCCATCAAGGGGGAGGAATAAGTGCGGCAACCCCATTCAAAGGGGGTGGCCGGCCATGGCCAAAAGGGCCATGGCTGGCCAACGCCGAATGGCCTTGGCCATGACCGGCCATGGCCAGGCTGGCCATGGCCGGCCAAGGCCAGGCCGGCAATGGCCGGCCTTGGCCAAGGCCTGCCGGCCAGGCCGGCCCTGGCAGTGGCCAGGGCCGGCCCTGGCAGAGGCCAGGGCCGGCGCCCTGGCCACTGCCAGGGCCAGGCCGGCCCTGGCAGAGGCCAGGGCCGGCCGGCCCTGGCAGAGGCCAGGGCCGGCACCCTGGCCTCAGGCCAGGGCCTGGCCGAGGCCAGGGCAGGAGCCCTGGCCCCGGCCAGCGGCCAGGCCGCCCTGGTAGAGGCCAGGGCGACGCCCTGGCCTCAGGCCCGGGCCTGGCCGAGGCCAGGGCAGGAGCCCTGGCCCCGGCCAGTGGCCTGGCTGGCCGGCCCTGGCAGAGGCCAGGGCCTGGCCGGCCCTGGCCGAGGGGGCCAGGGCCCCTGGCCGGCCAGGGCAGAGGCCCTGGCCGGCCCTTGGCCAAGCACCGGCCAGGGCAGAGGCCCTGGCCGGGAAGAAGTTGCATTCTGAAAAATTGGTCGACCAATTTTGTGTTTTTGGTCGACCAATCTGGCAGAAGGCCTGTGTCGATTGCAAACTTGCCTACTGACCCATACGGGGTGACAAAGGGCATTGGTCAAACTCGAATGTGTCGATTAGCCCATACGGGGCTAACCACAGTGCCGTCTAGTTCATACAGGACTAACGTTTTAATGAAGTTTTTTGGGCTCTACTCCTTGAAGATTAGCCATAATGCTCTACTTCATGCGAGATTAGCCATGTCATTATGCTCTACTCTATGGAGATTAGCCAATGTACTTGTGACGTTGTGTTCTACTCTACGGAGATTAGCCAACGTGCTTTCAAATTTTTGGAAAAAGATGTTTTTCAAATAGGTTATGTCCCGTCCTTAAATCGGGACAGCGCAATTTAGAATTCCAAGTCCTACCACGATCCGGCCATGGTTATCTAACCCATGGGTGTGTAGAACAGGTCTCGTGGCTTGGCAATTGTTGCGTTAAAATTCTTTGCGCTAATTCTCACCTATTCTATTTTGAAAGATATGTTTTTTAAAGTAATTTTCCGCTGCTAATACCATACGGGTATTATTTCTGATTTCTTTTTACTTAAGATAAGTAAGAGGGATACTTTGAAAGTTACTTCTAGATGGTAGTTGGGAACGTAGTGAACTTCTCGATTCTAGAGTAACATTTCAACGCATCCAAGGAACTTATCAAGTGTTTAAAGAATCGAAACTTTATGCATTGAATTTTGATCGTGTTTTTTCATTTTCTTTGCAGTTTTTTGAATCGAATATGTCTACCGCTTCTAAGAATATTGTCGCAGAGCTTAACAAAGGTGAAAAGCTCAACGGCGACAATTATAAACTTTGGTCAATTAAAATCCAATATGTTTTGGAGGAACAAGATGTGCTCGAAACACTCCAAAACATAATGGTAGAACCTGAGTTGGGCAATACGGCCCAACACAAGAGGGACCGGGAAGCTTATGACACTTGGACTCGAAAGAACAAAATAGCACGCATTACGTTACTGTCCGCGATGGACAATGACATAATGCGTCTATTTCGGGAATTCGATCTAGCCAAAGACATATGGTCTGAGCTAGAAGTAAAGTTTGGTGGAACTTCGGTTACCAAACTCCGCTCCTTGAATATTCAATTTGATTCGTACAAGATGCGGCGAGATCATTCTATGAAAAAGCATCTCCGCCACATGGCGAATCTAATATCTGAATTAAAGGATGCGGGTGTTACGCTGTCTGACGAACAGCAGATCCAAGCAGTCATTCGTTCACTCTCAGATAGCTGGGATAACATGAAAATGCACCTCACTCATAATGAGTGCATTAAAACTTTAAGCGATGTTTCGAAACACCTCGAACTCGAGGAAGAGCGGATTCAAGCCGCAAAACCAAGTGCAGAAGTGCACGTGGCCGCTAGTTCCTCACATGGAGGAAATAAGCGGAAACGCTTAAGGTTTGTGAACGAACGAAAGCAAGAACCGGAAACCTCAAAGAAGACTAAGAACAAAAGGTGGCAAAAGAATGTGCACTCAAAGAAGAAAAACTTGAAGAAGATCAAGTGCTTTAAGTGCAACAAGTACGGTCACTTCGCCCGTAAGTGTACGGATGGAAGTGATAAGGTAACTTGTAGGGCTAGTTACATATGTGTTTCTAGTTCCATGTTTCTTGCTGAATCTAACTATTTTTGGTTGATTGATTCAGGGGCCACAGACCACGTTGCGAAGGACAGAAGGTTCTTCGTAGAGTATCGAAGGATAACTCAAGGAACAAAGTGGATATACGTCGGCAACAACACTCGTGTTGAAGTCAAAGGCGTCGGAACATGTAAGCTAGTTCTCGACAACGGCCGGACATTATTATTGCACGACGTCCTCTTTGCTCCAGATATTAGAAGGAATATCGTTTCCGTGGTCATGTTAATGTCTTTAGATTATGAGTGGAGGTTCTATAAACAATATATTGACCTTGTTTGTAATAATTCTTTGATTGGTTCTGGTAATGTTTGTAATGGATTAATTGTTTTAAATACAATGTATGATGATTCTTCTTCCATTAATGAAAGTTTCCATTTAACAAATGTTTCTAACTCAGAGTCTGAGATCATTTGTTGGCATGCAAGACTTGGTCATATTGGACCAACTAGAATGGATAGACTTGCCAAAAGTGGCTTGCTATCTAATGTTTCAAAAGTTGAAATGTCAACTTGCGAACATTGTCTTGTAGGGAAAACTTGTCGCAAGCCGTTTGGAACTGGCACAAGGGCCGAAGTTCCATTACAGCTTATCCATTCGGACATTTGCGGTCCAATGAATGTTAAGACAAGACGCGGGAAGTCCTATTTCATCACATTCATTGATGACTTCACCCGTTTCGGACATATCTATTTGATATCCCACAAAAGTGAAGCTTTGGCTTGCTTTAAAAACTATATGAGTTTAGTGGAGAATCAATTAGATCGCAAGATTAAGGTTTTGCGAACCGATAGGGGTGGTGAATATCAATCAATAAGTTTTAAGGAACTTTGTGATGAAAAAGGCATAGTACATCAGGTAACTATGCCTTACACTCCGCAACAAAACGGTGTTGCGGAAAGAAGGAATAGGACATTGATGGAAATGGTCCGATCAATGATGTCTCAGGAAAATTTGCCTATCACCTTTTGGGGTGACGCATTATTGACGGCATCATTCATCTTAAACCGTGTACCCTCGAAGTCGGTAAGTTCCACTCCTTATGAGTTGTGGAACAATAGAACTCCAGACTTAAACATTCTAAAACCTTGGGGTTGTGCCTCATACGCACATTTATCCTCTCACAAATATGGCAAACTTGGGCCACGTGGGAGGAAGTGTATCTTCATCCGATACGCTGAAAACTCCAAAGGATATGTTTTCGTCGGTCAAGAGGACAATGGGGGTCTAATAGAATTCGAATCGAGGGATGTTGTCTTCTTGGAAAAAGAGTTTCCAAGACAGGGTGAGATAAGTCAAGACTTATCCTTGTTTGAGACTTGGGATCAAGAAGGATCGGAACGTTCGAGTGGGAGAATTCTTGGTGAAGAAGAAAATACGTTTCAAACTTCACCAATGGATGATACGAACGATACCAATCCTATTCCGAGTGGGAGTGATGTTATTCCAAGTGGGATCGATGTCATTCCAAGTGGGAGTGATCAAACTCAAACAAGACGTAGTAATCGAACGAGGCTAACACCTCTGAGATTTGAGGATGAATTTCCTCAAACATTCATGACATTACTACAAGATGATGACGAATCTGCAAATTTCAAACAGGCCGTCACATGCCCTGCTAAAGATAAATGGATAGCGGCAATGGAAGAAGAACTTCAATCCATGAAAACAAACCAAGTCTGGGACTTGGTTAATTTACCTAAGGGACGTAGAGCCATTGGGAACAAGTGGGTTCTCAAAATCAAGCATAAGGCTGATGGCTCCATCGAGAAATATAAAGCTCGCCTTGTTGCGAAAGGTTTCACGCAACAGGAAGGAATAGACTACGAAGAGACTTTCTCTCCTGTCGTGCGTTTTACCTCGATTCGCTTAATTCTGGCAATGGTGGCTTGTTTGGACCTCGAGTTACATCAGATGGATGTAAAGACTGCTTTTCTTAACGGAGAACTAGATGAGGAGATCTACATGGAACAACCAAACGGGTTTGTACAAGAAGAAAACAAACATAAGGTTTGTAAACTTCGTAAATCCATATATGGTCTTAAACAATCCTCAAGGCAGTGGTATATGCGCTTTCAAGAAGTCGTCTTGTCGTATGGTCTCTCCATGCTCGACGAAGACAACTGCGTATATATTAAGAGGATTAAAAACAAGTATGTAATTATGTCTCTTTATGTAGATGACATACTTATAGCCGGAAATGATAAGCGTCTTATCTTGGATATCAAAACTTGGCTTTCATTCGTCTTTGAGATGAAAGACATGGGTGAAGCTGCATATATCCTTGGGGTTAAGATCTCAAGGAATCGTTCCAAGAAACTTCTTTCTCTCTCTCAAGAGACATATATAAAGAAAGTTTTAGAACGGTTTAATATGCAGGATTGCAAGCCAATTGATACTCCAATAAGCAAAGGCGAGGGTCTATGTTTGGAGATGTGTCCCAAAGATCCAAAAGAAAAGAAAGCTATGGAAAAAGTTCCATACTCCAGTGCTGTCGGGAGTCTGATGTACGCCATGATGTGTACCAGACCGGACATTTGCTATGCTGTTGGTATGGTAAGCCGTTACCAATCCAACCCAGGACAAGCACACTGGAAAGCGGTGAAGAGGATATTAAGATACCTCAAAGGGACTGCGGACTATGCGTTATGCTATCAAGGCAATACCTTGAGACTCGAAGGCTATACCGATGCTGATTGGGCGGGTGATCTCGACGAGCGAAGATCTACCTCAGGCTTTGTTTACTTGCTCGGGAATGGTGCAATATCCTGGAGCAGCAAGAAGCAAACCTGCATCGCCTTATCAACCATGGAAGCCGAATTCGTAGCATTCAGCATGGCGGTCCAAGAAGCTGTTTGGCTTAGGAAATTCTTAGACAGGCTGACGAATGCCTCTGACTCGAGCACTGTTCCTATATACAGTGATAGTCAAGCTTCGATTGCCTATGTCAAAGATCCTAAATTTCATTGTAAGACCAAACACATTGACATTCGATTCAAGTTTGCGAAGGATTATGACAAACGGAAGGAAGTAGACATAGGATACATATCCACGCATGAGATGATAGCAGATCCCCTTACTAAGGCGATCCCCAGAGATGTGTTTTTCAAACACTTATCATCTATGGGAATGCGTAGGTGCTGAGCTGTATCATGTAATATTTCCCATGTCTATAGAAGATCAAAGTTTAATAAAAGAAAGAAGTTCTTTTATATATTGCATACAAGTTTCTTACAAATGATTTTAAACATTTGTGTTTAAGTCTCAGCTATTTCATTGTGTGTATGTCGGACAGATTAAGGTTGGCTCTCTCACATGAGCAACCGCCTTATCTTATCAGATGGATAAGATAGAGATGAGACTAGTTTAAAGTCAAAATCATTAGACAAATGATTTAGAGTCATGACTTAAACAAGATAGTCGAATAAAAGATCTGCATCATACGGATGCTTACAAAAGATCTGAGATCTGTATCACAAGGATATAAAGATCTCATTGGATTTTTTAAATCCTATCTGTCTTATGCAGGATGAGAGTCCGTGAATATTTCACGAGTAGTAAGGGGACTCAAAAAGATAGGCACTGTGGTGTCTGATCTTTCATCCGTACAACATCATTAAGATATACTCTCCCTGGGAAAGGAGCGATGTTGTAATACGTGTTCATACCACGTATGCATTTCGACCACTGAGTTAGTAGCAATAGTGTTTGCTATTATGTGAGACTCAAAGGCCATACGGGTCTTAACTCTTACCCTCAAGGACTCCAATTGGTTCCTTTAGATTTGACGAGATGATCGCTATCTTAGCGTGTTACTAATGGGCTATGGTAATTCGGCTCGGCGGGGCACGTTAGAAAAGCGAATCAAGTCAAGATCAGAAGGTTCGCAAGAAGAGGAAGATTGATTTCATATTCGCATTTGGACTTTAGTGATTCAAAGCTGGCCAGCCAATTGTAATCTAGATGGGATTCAATTGTTGAATATAAAGTATAAGAAAATGTGAAGAAATAATCTAGGGTAAAGCATGCGTTGAACTACTCAACTTTGCACCTTCGAGGTCGTTGTGTATCTCTAACAAGTGCACAACAACAGACTCTACGCGCATGACGGTCGCACGGTCTATTTCTCGGTATGATAGATGAAAGAACTAAGGGAAAGACGTTCTCTTACAATCCCCTCAAGTGTGAGTGGGAGATGTTGGATATGGAAGACGTTTGTACACCCTTGTGGGGGATGTACGAGGGAATACGGACCTCGAACGTCGCGCACACGAAGTCGTGTGCAAAGGGAATCTGTTCCCTTGCGGAGAGGATCTCTGTATGAGTGGGAAAGTCGCATTATATATGCATAAATGCATGCGACATATGGCTAATAAAGGGGGAATATCTTAAGCTTATGTTGTACCATGCATATGGTACAACTTAAGCTTATAATGTGCCATGCATCATGGTACACCTTAATTAAGTTGTTCTAAAGGAACAACTTACCCTAAAATAACTACCTTGGGGGCTATAAATAAGACCCAAGGGTAGCCATTTTCCTTACACTATTTGCATGAAATTCATGCATGCATCTTCTTCATAGCGAAGCTCTGCAGAAATATTTCCTCTCCCTCCATCCAAGTTCTTAATCTAAAATAGAGATTTAGATTGTGGATTAGTAGCCTTACTCCGTTCGTGAGAAGACTCGATCCGTCGTGGTGAATCCGAAGGCAAAGTTCCGAGACTACCGCTCCGCATACGCTAGCGTAAGTCTCCACTTTAATTATCGATCCTAACTCTGTTTTGGCAGGATCCAACACGAGGAGGCAGGAGTTGAACCTGAGCCAGAGGAGAGGACATGTTTCTGGTGCTGGGAAGAGGCCTGTGGAGCAGGTCAGAGCGGCGGTTAGACCTGGATTCAGGCCTATCCAGCCTGTTCAGTTCAAGAGGCCAGGAGGGCCTATTCTGAAGACTTGCCATTTCTGCGGCAAGATCGGGCACCTTAGGGATCAGTGTAGGAGGTTCTTGGGGCAGTGTATTGTCTGCGGAGATCCTGCCCATACCATCAGGGAGTGCCCCAAGTCGACGCAGCCTTGGCGGGCACCTATTGCAGCACAGCAGTTGCAGCAGCGAGCTCATGTGCCCGCTGGACGTGGAGCGCCCCTTGTTCCACAGAGACAAGCCTTTCAACAGGTTGTTCCGTCGAGAGGGCAGGCTTTCCTGATGACTGAGGAGGAGGACATGGCCATGGATGAGGTTATCACAGGTAACTTCCCTCCTAGCTGTTTCTTCCTTAGTTATGTTTGATTGTTATATTATGTTTGGTTGCTTGCTCATGTTTGTTGATAGAATAGGATTTGATTGTTAGACTGTTTGTTAGGTGTGGTTTTGGTTTGCACATTTCCTGCATGAGTCCTCTTTGACTCAGGTGTGTCGATGTGCATTTTGGCCCGGAGCTTCGTGGAGAAGCATTCCTTGTCGACGTCCCCTCTTTCCAAGAGTTGGAATATCGTTACTGGGAATGGCGTGGTCTCGGTGCATCGTGGTTGCAATTCTTGCCCGTTGGTGGTTTGTGGACATGAGCTTTATGCTGATTTCATTGTCCACGACATCATCAACTACGATGTAGTTCTTGGGATGGACTGGCTTGCGAGCTTATATGCTACGATCGACTGTCGAAGGAAGACGGTCGTGTTCGAGATTCCCGGACACCCAGTGTTTGAGTTCAGCCGTGGTAGCAGTTCGCTTGGCCCTGTCAAATTTCGGGCCAGACTAGTGGAGGTTGTGGCTATGCAGGTGGAGTTGGAGAGGCCAGCTGTGGTGCGAGATTTTGATGACGTCTTCCCCGAGGAGATGTCTGGACTGCCGCCTGATCGGGCTTTGGAATTTTCTATTGATCTTATTCCGGGAGCACAGCCCATTTCGAAGGCACCATATTGTATGTCACCAGCAGAGTTGGAAGAGTTGTGTAGGCAGTTGGATGAGCTTATGCAGAAGGGTTATATCAACCCTAATGTGTCTCCGTGGGGAGCACCGGTGTTACTGGTGAAGAAGAAGGATGGTTCGCGTCGCATGTGTGTGGAATATCAGGAGTTGAATGCGGTGACCATTAAGAATAAATACCCGTTGCCTCGCATCGATGATATCTTTGATCAGCTTGGAGGATCGAGGGTGTTTTCTAAATTGGATTTGAGAAGTTGTTACCATCAGTTGAAGGTGAAGAAGGATGATGTTCCGAAGACAGCTTTCAGGATGAAGTATGGACACTATGAGTTTGTGGTTATGCCCTTCGGCGTAACTAACGCCCCCGCAGTTTTCATGAATCTGATGAACCTTATTTTCTATGACTTTTTGGATAAGTTTGTCGTTATCTTTATTGACGACATTCTGATCTATTCGAAGTCGGAGGAGGAGCATGCCTCGCACTTGAGGACAGTGTTGGAGATTTTGAGGAAGCATCGGTTGTATGCTAAGTTTTCGAAGTGCGAGTTTTGGCTGGACAGAGTTGCTTTTCTCGGGCATGTGGTGACTGGAGATGGTATTTCAGTGGATCCCGAGAAGATCAGTGCCATCAGAGAGTGGCCTGTTCCGCTGTCAGCATCTGAGATTCGGAGTTTCCTTGGTTTGGCGGGATATTATCGGCGTTTCATTAAGGACTTTTCCCGTATTGCTGAGCCGATGACCAGATTGACGTGGAAGAATGTACCTTTTGTTTGGTCGGGTGATTGTGAGGATGCCTTTGGTGTTCTGAGGGAGAGACTGACGACTGCCCATGTTCTTGCTGTGCCTGATCGCAGTGGAGGATTCGAGATCTTTTGCGATGCTTCTGGCAAGGGTCTCGGTTGTGTTTTGCATCAGCATGGACATGTGGTGGCTTATGCTTCACGTCAGCTCAAGGTTCATGAGAAGAATTACCCGACGCATGATTTGGAGTTGGCTGCTGTTGTGTTTGCTCTTAAGATTTGGAGGCACTTTCTGCTGAGTGAGAAAGTGAAGATCTTCACCGATCACAAAAGCTTGAAGTATATTTTCACT
Organism: Scilla litardierei; assembly: GCA_030789695.1. Classification (NCBI taxonomy): domain Eukaryota; kingdom Viridiplantae; phylum Streptophyta; class Magnoliopsida; order Asparagales; family Asparagaceae; genus Scilla; species Scilla litardierei. The sequence continues at coordinate 577,732,302 of CM061142.1, forward strand.
CAGAAGGAGCTCAACATGCGACAGCATCGATGGTTGGAGCTCATGGCGGATTATGAGATTGATTTGCAGTATCACCCTGGCAAGGTGAATGTGGTTCCCGATGCGCTGAGTAGGCTTCTAGCGGTGATGATTTTGACCTCGCAGTGGAGATTGCAGCAGGATTTTTGCGAGTCTGGTGTTGAGATCGTTCTTTTTGGAGAGGCTTCTTCGTTGATGAGTATGCAGATTCAGTCGATGATCGTGGATCGGATCAAGGCTGGCCAGGCTGAGGATTCGAAGCTGGTGAAGATTCGGGAGTAGGTGGAAGCCGGTCTGCGGACTGACTTTTTGATTCATGAGGATGGCTCGCTGAGGTTTGGAGCCAGGTTGTGTGTACCAGCTAGGGATATCAGAGAGGAGTTGTTGGTGGAGGCACACAGTTCGCCGTATTCTGTGCATCCTGGTGGGACCAAGATGTACAAGGATCTTCGTTTGAACTTTTGGTGGCATGGCATGAAGAGGAGTGTGGCTCGGAGTGTAGCCAAGTGTTTGGTTTGCCGGCAAGTGAAGGCGGAGCATCAGCATACGGCAGGGTTGCTGCAACCGCTTCCGATTCCGGAGTGGAAGTGGCAACACATCACTATGGACTTTATGACTGGACTGCCTCGGAGTCCGAAGCAGAATGATGCGATTTGAGTGATCGTAAACCGATTGACCAAATCCACGCACTTTATTTCATTCCGAGTAGGACAGTCCACTGAGGCGCTAGCGAGGAGATATATGGAGGTAAATTCTTTTACTCTCCGCTTCCATTTCCTTTTTCCTAGTTTAGATAGTGATGTAACGTGAATCGTGCAGTAGATCGTACGACTTCACAGAGTCCCCGTGAGTATCGTGTCAGACAGAGACACGAGGTTCACATCTCAGTTCTGGCAGAGTTTACAGAAGAGTTTGGGTATGCGTCTGAGTTTCAGCACGGTGTACCATCCACAGACGGATGGCCAGTCCGAGAGGACGATTCAGATCTTGGAGGACATGCTGAGGGCGTGCATTTTGGATTTCAAGGGTTCGTAGGAGGACCATCTACACTTGGTAGAGTTCTCTTACAACAACAGCTACCAGGCGTCCATTGGCATGGCGCCTTTCGCCGCATTGTATGGGAGGAAATGTCGATCGCCATTGAGTTGGGATGACGTTGGCAATAGGGAGCTGTTGGGACCTGAGATGATTGTGTAGGCTGTGGATGTTGTCAGGAACATTCGGGAGAGGTTGAGGATTGCTCAGGATCGTTTTAAGCATTGGGCGGATGCTAAACGTCGTCCTTTGGAGTTTCAGCCTGGGGATCATGTGTTTCTGAGGATTTTCCCGAATTGTGGAGTGATTCGCTTTGGGAAGCGTGGGAAGTTGAGCCCGCGATACATTGGACCGTTTGACATTCTGGAGAAAGTTGGCGAGGTAGCCTACCGCTTAGCCTTGCCGCCGTCTTTGGAAGGAGTTCACAATGTTTTCCATGTGTCGCAGCTTCGTCGATACATTAGCGACCCATCTCATGCTGTGGATTTCTCGGAGATTACCGTTCACCCTGATATGACGTATGACCAGCAGCCAGTGCAGATTTTGGACAGGCGTCAGAAGTCACTCCGGAACAAGGTTGTCAATCTTGTGAGGGTGATGTGGCGACACGGCTCGCCTGGAGAGTCTACTTAGGAGAATGAGGATGAGATGCGAGAGCGTTTCCCACTTTTGTTTCCGGACACGTGAGTGTTGGGAAATTCCGAGGACGGAATTTTTCTTAAGTTGGGGAGGATGTAACGACTGGTTTTCATGGATTTGGATTATATATATATATATTATATGTTTCGGTGGATTTTCTCCTTATGTGTGGTTTTCGTCTCCGTAGCTTTCGTTTTCGATCGTTTCGTCGTGATTTTCTAGCTTCTTCCTTAGAATCGTCATTTTGGAGTAAGTCATTCGTGAAGGGCTTCATATCGGTCATATCTTATTGTTAGATCAAGCCTAGGAGTCTTAAGAATCGATCCCGGAGCTTCACGCTCCATTTCGGAACTTTCTGTGCACGTTAGCCGGTTTAAGAAGGGGAACCGACCGACTAGATGACGATTTAATCGGTCGGCAAACCTTCATGGACCGACTAGTGGGCTTTGTTAATTTCTCAGGAGTTACTGTTTATTGTTAGTCGGTCTAAGAACATTTTTCGACCGACTAGGTTGCAAACTAGTCGGTCAGCAATCGTTCTTTAACCGACTAGCTCTATGATCATTTTTGATACCAAGTACTATTCATTCTTAGTCGGTCTAAGAACGTTCGTCGACCGACTAGATGATAAACTAGTCGGTCAGTAGTTGTTCTTTGACAGACTAAATCTAAATCCTATTTTGTACAGGAGTTACTGTTTACACTTAGTCGGTCTGCGTTGATCAACCGACCGACTAGTTCCCGAACTAGTCGGTCAGTGGTTGCTCTTTGACCGACTAATTAGTGTCAAAACCCTAATTTCTGGGCAGCCGCCGGATTCTTCCTATAAATAGACCCGATCACTTTCACTTTCTTTCTTTTCTCCTGAGCCATTGTCTTCCCCAAATCCTTCTCCATCTTCCCCAAACCCTTCCTCCTTCATCTCAAGCCTATCTCCACCATCCCAAGCTCCATCTCACCTCCATTGGCCAAGCTTCAATCTCCTCTTCAAACCCCCTTTAATCCATTTTTCTCCAGATTTTCCCCGTCATTTCAGATCTGAGCCGTGGTTCCCGGATCGTTCATCCGTTGCCGTGGTTGCTCGGCGTCGATCTTCCGCTTCTATACGGTAGTGTTCGATCCTTTAATGTTTTCACAACCCACATTGATATTGCGAAACCCTAATAAAAATGGTTATTAGACATCATAGGATTCAATTAAGAAACCGGTTCTAGATATCTTTTCTAATGTTGTTTCTCTATAGCAGTGGTCCATTCACCGTAGATAACATTTGTGTGACGTGCTTATCGACCGTCCCTGTCGGTATCAGGCAAGTGAAACTTGCATCTCTTGAGTTGGGCCATGTCTTAGGCCATTACCTTGCTTTAGCGTAAAAGAGACTAGACGGTGAAAGGATAGCCGTCTGGACGCCATTGACCTAGCTTGACAATGAAGCTTGGTCCGTCACCTTCACCATGCTTGTATGTCACGTTTAATTTCACTTAACGGTATGCGTATTAACTGTTCATGTCATCCATGCATCTTTAACTGCCATGTTTAATTTAAATTAACGGTACGCGAATATCTGTCAATGTCATCGCATTTTTCCTGTCATGTTTAAATTCAATTAATGGTACGCGAATATCTGCTCATGTCATTGCATGCTTGAACACTCATTGTGATTGTGTAGCATCGCTACATACTAGTGCTACTTGTTCCGGCTAGGCAACCATTTTGCAGACACGACCCTAGGCCAATTACAAATCTGGCTCGTGGTCCAGAAAATGAGCTCAATACAGCCTGCGGGCAATAGGGCACTCGCCTGTGTGTGAGTGATCCCTTGTACTTGAATACAGCCTGCGGGCAATAGGGCGCTCACATGTGTGTGGGTGATCCCTTGTACTTGTTACTTGACAATTCATGTCACACCTACCACTTGTTACTTGCTACTTGTACTTCACTTGTTACTTCCATACGATACTTGCCATGCCATGCACCATACTTTAACTGCTAGGTTGTTAGTTTACCTTTCTTTCAGTTTCCTTGCACAAGTCTTTCGACTTGCAGACATGTGCCCCTTTTCTCTTTTGGGTGACACATGTTAGATCCCGAGCCTGAGTTTGTCGCTGAGGATGTGGTGGTTGCTGACGCTGAGTCAGGACCCGCGTTGATCGAGGACTTCGTGGACACTGGAGATCAGTCTTAGTGTCCTCGTAGAGCTTTCCCTTTTGTTTTAGACTGCTTTTAGTTATCGGTGCGTAGCACCCATACTTTGTTATGTTTGTCCTTGTTGGCCTTGTTCTGGGCCTTTAGACTCTTTCTTTTAGCCTGGTGGCTTTTCTGGATGTTGAACTTATTTTTAATGTTGGACAAATTCTGAGATTTGAGATTTTATTTCTGTCTCTCCTTGTGTTATTATTGTTGTTCCGTTTGTGGTTACAGGGACCTGCTTATGTTTTATTGACGCTTATCGGGTTTGGGGCTTCATAGCTCCACTCTCGTGCGGGCCTTTTCACGTCTCGCCTCCATTTTAGGGAAGTGGGGCGTGACAATGACACATCACTTCATCCATAAGGAAGGCTAATGCAATAGTTACCTGTACATTCGTGCGAATGGCAATTGAAGTGAGCCTCTCATAATCGACCCTCTCCAGAATGGCTCTACACCACGGATGGGTCATATTTTTTGGGTTCCTAGAGGCTGTCATGTAATCTAGAAGAGCAGAATCGTCTCTCTTGATTGGAAATCCATCTGAAGGAGCTCCTCTGCGGAACAATCAAATGGTGCTTGAGGCAATCAACTTTCCAGTAAAAGTGATCTGAACTCTTCAGGAATATCCTTAGCCAGAGACACTGGAGGGAATAGGCCCCCCAAGGCAGGAATCCTGCTGAAGAAGGGGCTCCAGAAGAGGTTTCCCCTAAATCTCCCTCTAAAAGAGCTCCATGTTCCTGCTCGTGAAGATGGGTCTCGCCACGTAATTGACTCACATCCGAATGCAAAGGCTGACCCACGGCATCAGTCGACCCAGACGGCTCCGAGTCACTAAGACGAAGTTGTCGCCTCCTTTTCTTTCCCTCAACTGCAACCACCTGAAATTCAGTGTTAGGCTTTTCATTTTGCTTCCGCTGGAGACGAGCCAGCTGAGGAGCCCCATGAGCGACAATGGTAAAATCCTCTGAGGTTCATGCCACTCCTTCCTCCAAAAGGGGCACTCGAGGAGATAACATTCTCACCTTAACTTCTCTGATAGAAGCCTCGACCCCCTCCCTTAACACATGGTCCAACTGGTACTCCTGACGAACCATGACTGCAAGTAAAAAAACATGTTAGGAAATAAAACGAAGATCGAACGGTTGGTGGGCAAAATTGGATCGACCTTTCGTCCATACAGTCCGCACAACACCAAGTCGGACCACAAGCATTTTGTCTTCCTTATACTTTTTGGCAGGTTCGACAATGCATCGGTGGCTTCCTTCTCCGCTTCGGATAGAGGCTTGTCCTTGGCCAAACCCAAGTCAGGCACACCCCATCCGGTGCAAAAGCTCACCTCGCCTTGAAAGCCCACAAATACAAACTCATCTTTCCAATTTAAATTCGAGGTAGGGAGATCGTCAAATAGCTTCCTGACTCGATGGGCTGTTATTGTTAATTTTTGCTGCAAGAAACTTCAATGCATTATCATCATGGGGCCCTAGCACATGCTAGTGTTTGGGGACTTGAAGGCAGTCCTTTGGCCTGCCGATAGTAAGAAAAAAGGAGTAAAGGAGCTGCCCTTTGTTTGGTAGTGCATGCCATCCATTTTCCTGAGAGCAGAGAGTTGCTACAGTTTGTCTTTCAAGGAGATAGCTTCCATTTTCAGCAAGCAGAGAGCAAAAGAAGGAGAAGCTGCTGCATCCATTTTCAGAGGTGAGAAAGTGTGAGAGCTTTAGAGAGTATAGAAGAGTGTAGATCTTCTAGTGCTTCTCTTTCTTTTCTTCTTCCTTTGTGAGATTTGTGGGGGCTTGGAATTGCCAAGTTGTTACTTACAAGAGTGTAAAGAAGAAGGTATTGGTGTAAGCTCGTATGCTCACCTTGATTAGTAGTGGATCGTCTCGGAATATTGGAATAGGTTGTTTGCAACCGAACCAGGGTAAAATCCTCCGCCTCATTTATTTTCTGCAAATTGAGTTTGTCGTATTTCATTTACTAATTTGCTTACGCAAGATCCGAAGAGGGATTAGTTGTTTGGTTTGTTGTGTGACCCAATTTTTCAAGCTTTATCTCCCTAGCCAGTTGGTAGGGCTTGTTGTTCCGCGGGGTGACAATGTTTTTTATTAACAAGTGTTATCAAAGCTCTCGGTTGTTTGTGGAGAAATTGAGTAGCAAAGATGGTTAGTTTGGCGACACTCAACATTGAGAGGTTCATCGGCCGTAATGACTTTAGGTTATGGCAGTCGAGGGTGAATAATTATTTGAGGCAGACGAAATGATTTTAGATTGTGTTCGATGAGAAAAACATTGAGAAGGATGTGACGGCATCACAGAGGACAGAGATGGAGAGAATGGCGTATAACACCATCCAGCTATCGTTAGTCGACACCGTCTTGGGAGAGGTATTGAACGAGGCTACAGCCAAGGATATCTGGAAGAAGTTAGAGGGTTTGTATATGAAGAAATCCTTTACAAGCTGCCTCTACTTATTACAGCAGCTGTACACTTTGAAGATGAAGCCCGGATCCGTGGTAAAAGACCACATAAATGAGTTGAATCAGATTGTGATGGAGTTACAGGGAATGTATGTCAAGATCGAAGATGAGCAACAAGCGATGATCTTGTTATGTTCGTTGACAGATGAGTTCTCCCAATTTGTTTGATCCATGATTTATAGGCGAACGACGCTCACCGTGGAAGAGGTGAAGGCGGCGCTCCATTCCAAGATGTTATATGAGAAGGTCCAAGTAGAGACTTTAGAGGAAACCGTGATGAAACATTGCATGTGAGAGGAAGGCAGGGCAGGCGAGGAGGTCAAGGCCACTTCAATAAGAAGGACCGCTCAAAGTCCTGTCATTCCTATGATAGGAAGGATAGCTCATGTTTCATATACAAGCAGAGTGGCCATTGGAGGAACCAATGCCCTAATAGATTTGGGAATAAATACAATGAAGCTTCCGGTTCCGCTTGATTGGGTTTGGAGGACATTCATATTCGTGATGACATAGACCACGGTGAAAGTGGTAGGGATCCAGAGATGTTCACAGCGGGGGTGTTCGGTGGAGCACAAGTTGCGTGGTTGATGGACAGTGGGTGTTCTTTTCATATGACTCCACATCGGAGTTGGTTTTCCACTTACCATTCCTAAGAAGACGGAGGCTCTATTCTCATTGGGAACAATGCAGCGTGTAGGACCGTGAGTATTGGAACTGTCCGGATCAAGATGCATGATGGCATAATGTGTACCCTAGTAGATGTGAGGCATGTCCCCGATCTTCAAAAGAGCTTGATATCCATAGGTGTGTTGGATAATGTTGGATGCAAGTTAGTTGTAGAGAATGGCCAGCTTAGGGTATCCAAAGGAGCCATGGTTGTGAAGAATGGAAGAAAGGTAGGAAATCTATATGCCCTACAAGGTACCACAGTAGAAGGCGAAGGCGATGCCACCTCTACTAGCTCGAGTGACAGAGATTCAGCAAATTTATGGCATTATTTTTTCGGTCACCCATGTGACAAGACCCTCGATGTTCTCCGTCGAAGAAAATTGATTGGAGCTAGTGATGAGAGTGTGGAGCCTTGTGAAAGCTGTGTGTATGGGAAAAAGACAAAGGTGTAGTTCAACACGGGGAAGCACACTAGCCGAGGGCCACTGGATTACATTCATTTCGATGTGTGGGGGCCGTGTCCTGTAGCGTCAGGAGGTGGGGCTAGATACTTTGTCCTCTTCATCGATGATTATTCTCGAAAGGTTTGGATGTACTTGATGAAGACAAAAGATCAAACCTTTGGGATGTTCAAGCAATGGCTTATGATGGTTGAAAAGCAAACTGGCAAGGCGGTGAAAGTCCTTATATCCGAAAATGGAGGCGAGTACACCTCGAGGAAGTTCACAGGATTCTGCAGATCCCATAGGAGCCGATGTCATTTTACTACACCAGGGGATCCTCGGTCGAACAGGGTTGTAGAGAGAATGAACAGGACGTTGTGGGAGAGAGTGCAATGCTTGAGGCATTCAGCTGGTCTGGAGAAAGAATTTTGGGGTGAGATACTTACTATCGCCGTGCACATAGTGAATCGAGTTTCGTCGTCGGTGATTGACTACCAAATTCTAGAAGAGAAGTGGAGTGGGAAAATTGGTGACTACTCTTATCTACGCATCGTTGGTTGTCCTGCATATGCACATGAGAGGGGCGACAAGTTGGATCCGAGGGCCAAGAAGTACATTTTCCTTGGATATGGCGATGTCATGAAAGGATATCTCTTGTGGGACCCGGTGGGCCGCAAGGTGATTTTGAGTAGGCATGCCACCTTCGATGAGTCTATGATGCTTAGGACGAAGCATACTTATTGAAATGGGGACGAGTCACCTGAGGAGACCATGCTAGGGACGATTGATCTCCCGATCCCATTCCAGAGGCGACCCGACAAGGAGCCGATGGTCGAGGTCCCCGTTGTGGGACATGATGAGGTCCATGTTGAGGACCATATACAGACGCCAGTCCAAGCTCAGTTGCATGATGAATTTGTTGCAGATGAGATGCGGAGGTCTAAGCAAACCAAGAAGGCACCCGAGAGACTTGGAGCTTGGGATTACACGGCGTTCTCCTTTGACGACATGGCGTCGTATGCCTTAAACATTGAACACGAGGAGCCTATAACCTACAGTGAAGCCATTAGCTTGAGTGATACGGCGAATTGGCAAGGAGCTATGGAGGAAGAGATGGAGTCTCTCCACCACAATGACACGTGGGAGTTAGTTCCTCTACCACATGAGAAGCGTGCCATTGGATGTAGGTGGATCTACAAGGTCAATGAAAGCTCGTCCGAAGATGGTGGTAATGTACGGTACAAAGCAAGGCTAGTGGCTTAGGGTTTTGCACAGAGGAAGGGAGAGGACTATAATGAGATATTTTCTCCAGTGGTAAGACACACTTCCATTCGTGTTTTGTTGGCACAAGTAGCATCCATGGACATGGAGTTGGAGCAACTCGATGTCAAGACTGTTTTTCTGCACGGTGATTTGGATGAGGTGATTTACATGCACCAACCAGAGGGGTTCTTAGTGGAAGGCAAGGAGAGGATGGTCTGCAGGTTGAGGAAATCCTTGTACGTGTTGAAAAAGTCACCCAGACAGTGGTACAACCGATTTGATAGCTTCATGATGGGTGTAGGTTTTGAGCAGAGCGTGAATGATCAGTGTGTATATGTACGCACATTGGATGATGGCTCGCGCATCTACCTCTTACTTTATGTTGACGACATGTTGATTGCTTCCTCAAACATGTCGAAAGTCAATAAGCTAAAGGTGAAGTTGGGCAAGGAGTTCGATATGAAGGATTTGGGCCCGGCGAAGAAAATCATAGGGATGGAGATATCCCGAGATAGTATGAAGGGTGAGTTGAGGTTGTCGCAGAAGGGGTATATTGAGAAGGTGCTCGTCTGTTATGGAATGGAGAGTGCGAATCCCGTAGGGACACCTCTTGGAGCTCACTTTCAGCTTTCGGCGTTGCAGTTGCCGAGCACCGAGGATGAGAGGAAAGCTATATCTCAGGTGCCATATTCTAGTGCAATTGGGATTTTGATGTATGCGATGGTTGGCACGTGTCCAAATATTGCACAGGCTGTGGGAGTAGTGAGTAGATATATGACGAACCCTGGCAAGGAGCATTGGCAGGCCGTTAAGTGGATACTATGATATTTGTGAGGTACAGGTGGTGTCGGTTTGCACTATGGCAGAGGTGACGGTGTAGTGCTAACAGGGTACTGTGATTCTGATTATGCTGGTGACAGGGACTTGCGGAGATTGACCAGAGGTAACGTGTTCACGTTGTGCACCGTAGCAGTGTCGTGGCGATCTGTCCTACAGTCAGTGGTTGCGTTGTCGACCATAGAGGCCGAGTTGATTATCGCAGTGGAAGCAGTGAAGGAGGCCAAGTATTTGAGATGTCTGCTAGAGGATTTGGGGTTGCCACAGAGATTGTCGTTGGTTTTCAGCGATAGCCCGAGTGCTATTCATCTTCTGAAGCATCAGGCTTACAGTTCAAGGACGAAGCATATAGAGGTCCGTGATTACTTCCTAGAGGAGGAGAGCAAACAGAAAGAGCTTCAGAAGGTCCCAACTGAGAGAAACCCAGCAGACATGTTCACCAAGCCCGTTCCTGCCATCAAGCTCAAGACCTGCTTGAGCTTGATCTATTTGGCTTGAGTGTGGCACCGAAGGGCGCAGATTCCAAGACGACGTGTAGGTCCGTGGAGTGACCGTGGTGTTTTGATCAAGGTAGAGCTTCGATGGAGTTCTGAAGATTTTGTAGCAAGGTAGAGTGTTAATTTTTGTTGCAAGAATCTACAATGCATTGTCTTCATGGGGCTCTAGCACATGCTAGTGTTTGGGGACTTGAAGGCAATCCTTTGGCCTGCCGATGATCACTCCATATTTTACACTTTTTTCCCACATGTTTGCATGCCATTTAGATCGCTCAAATCATGTTTTTCACGATATATCGACGATATTGCGATACTTTTCACGATTTGTTGTTTTTGTCGTATTTCAGGTGATTTGGAGCGATTTGGAGTGATCCCGAGATACGCCTACTCCAGAGTGTCACCGATGACCTCCCCGAGTGGTATTTCGCCATTGGAGAGGAGCGGAAGAAGAAAGAACGTCGCAGGAGCGACGAGGAGGCAAAAAGAAGCTGTTTGGGCATTTTTGGTGTCTCACTCGGCCGAGTGAAGGAGTCACTCGGCCGACCAGCGAGACCCCGCTCGGCCGGCCAGATCGGACACGCATCATATGTGCACTCGGCCGAGCATCGGAAGCCACATCGGCCGAGTGACGAGACTCCGTCCGCCCGAGTGGCATTCAGATGACGCCCATCCAAAAGAACCGACTTACTATTTTTCGTCTGCCTGAGCTTCAGAAGACCCACTCGGCCGAGTGGAAAATGCCGACCGCCCGAGTGTATAGAAGCCATCGGCCGAGTGACTACAACTCACTCGGCCGAGCGACCCCCGAAGAGAAGACCCCCGAAGACCCAGACTTACTGGAAATTTTCAGGGTTTCTTACTCGGCCGAGCGACTTTTGTCACTCGGCCGAGTGAGCCGCGCTGCCTGTAACGTAAATTGTGATTTTCAGGCTGCGCATGGGCATTTTGGTCACAGTTTTTTGGACGATTTTGGGGGGTATTTAACCCCAGTTTTTGACCTAGGTTAGAGAGCTTTTTTCTTTACTTTTTGCAGCTTTTTAGATTAAACTTTTTAGCTTTTGATTATTGTGATTGGAGAGGAGAGAAAAGTTTATTTTTGTTGGATTCTTGGATAACTCTATTGGTTTGTCTCTCTCTCCTTTAAAAATACTATTTTTATTGCTTATTTGAATATTGTGATGAATTCTCTTGTTAATTCCATTGATTATTTTTGTATTTGTGCTATGAATTGTGAGTAGTCCTTACGTCTTGGGGCGTGGGGATGAACCCTACGAGCCCAATTTCTGATTTGTGATGATTTGGTAGAAATATTGCTAGAATTGCTATTAGGGTTAGTTTGGGATCGATTTAACACGGATAGCTAGGTGTTCATATCAATTGGGATTTGCAAGAGATTGGATCCCAATTCGATAGGAAACCCTAGAAATCCGAATTGGGTTGAAATTGAATTTCTGTAGTATCGGTTTGCAAGAGATTGGGCCGATACTAGGGTTCTCGGTTGCAATTCCATGCCGATACCCGTTTGCAAGAGATTGGACGGGTAGGAACTATCCCAACCTAGGTCGCGGACCGAGTTTGCACGAGAATGGGCTCGGGACGCGATTGAACGATGATGTTGATCCTAATGCTAGCTTGCCTAGGCTAGGGTTTGCAAGAGATTGGACCCAACCCTAGGTTAGCTATAGACCGGCAACAGCGCGAGAGCGTGAGCTAGGTTCTACATTCAGTTGCAACTAGTTCATCCGAAATTCTACCCTAGCAATTGAGACGCCAATGAATTACATTGACGAGATACGGTGAGTAGCGGGGATTCCCCATTCCCTAGGCGTCCTTTATTTGATTTGATATCTCCATATTTTGTCTGATGATTGTGACAGGATCGCCAAAGGCAAATTCCATCTTTTCTGTTCTTAATAGCCAGGTTGTTCGGAGAAGACACCGTCATTCGTCCTCCCTGTGTTCGATAACCCGCTCGCTGCTACACCGTGCGCTTGTGGTAAAACTACACGGTCGCTCTTTTTGGGTGTATATCCGGAAGCGATCAAGTTTTTGGCGCCGTTGCCGGGGATTCATCTCCGTGCATTTGCGCCATACTAGGTTGTGCTCTTGGGTTACATTTTGGAAGCGATCAGCCGACAGTGAGAAAAAAGGAGTAAAGGAGCCGCCCTTTATTTGGTATGCATGCCATCCATTTTCCTGAGAACAGAGAGTTGCTGTAGTTTGTCTTTCAATGAGATAGCTTCTATTTTTAGCATGCAGAGAGCAAAAGAAGGAGAAGCTGATGCATCCATTTTCAGAGGTGAGAAAGTGTGAGAGCTTTAGAGAGTATAGAATAGTGTAGATCTTCTAGTCCTTCTCTTTCTTTTCTTCTTCCTTTGTGAGATTTGTGGGGGCTTGGAATTGCCAAGTTGTTACTCACAAGAGTGTAAAGAAGAAGGTGTTAGTGTAAGATCGTATGCTTGCCTTGATTAGTTGTGGATCGTCTCGGAATATTGGAGTAGGTTGTTTGCAACCGAAGCATGGTAAAATCCTCCGCCTCATTTATTTTCTGAAAATTGAGTTTTTCGTATTTCATTTACTCATTTGCTTTCGCAAGATCCGAAGAGGGATTGGTTGTTTGGTTTGTTGTGTGACCCAATTTTTCAAGGTTTATCTCCCTAGCTAGTTGTAAGGACTTGTTGTTTTGCGGGGCGACAACGGTTTTTTATCAACAGTTATCATGTACCAACCCAGATTCTTGAGGGGAGGAATTGATAAGAAGTAATTAAACAACCCCATCGACGGTTCAACTTTCTTCATCATGCACAGAACGATGAAACCAACCAACACACCTATGGCATTTGACATCAGCTAACAAAGGAAAAGGTTCAATGTACTCAGTACGTAGCACATGAAAGGATGCATAGGGAATCGAAGACCACGTTGGAAGGCTTTGACGTAAACCCCCCACATCCTGTTTGTTGGGACGATGCACCCTTTCATCCCGCTTCGGCAACTGGATCTGGTAGTCGAGCTGAATATATTTTTTCTAGAATGTGGGGATTTAATCGGCTCCAACTTTGGATATTTGGGTAGCAATCAAGCTGGGCACCCGGCTTCCTCCTTATTCTTTTGCATGACGGAAGCCGAGCATCTCCCAGAGGCATGGACGGATGACAAAGCCATTTTCGAAAGGAGAAAAACTAAGTTAAGAATGATGAAGACGATGACTCTAACTTTTCCCTCCAGAATTGTCTTATTTTGACAAGACGACCACAACGTATTGAGTCACGTGTCGGAGATTCGAGCATCTCAGTATCTTGGATTTCGAACAGGCGAATCATTCAAATCAGGAAAGAGGGCACTTTGGTTCCAAAAACTCAAGTATTAATTCCTTGAATGTTGTGTACCATTAATACGATGTAACATCGCCTGCCCCCAATAGGCGAACCGTCTGAGGTCTAGCGACGTGGGACCATTGTTGTGTTATCAGGTCGACACTCGAGGGGGGGCTCGTTCGATGAGCGACTAAAGCCCACAAAGCCCACGAAGGAGGCCTGAAGCTAACTAAGTCAAAGCCCACATAACATTCGCCCATTGCACTCCCACCAATTGAACGTTGGATTGAAGGTGAGCTCATAAATAGCAGGGACGTGGGCGACGGTTGCCCCTATTAAGGGGGAAAGATCGTAGCACCATAATTGGCGACTGTTATCCTCTCAACGACACTGAAGAGTCCTCGGAGGTCTATAAATACACTAGAGATGAACAGAATAAAGGGAGGAGGTACGAGATCCAATACTCTGACATTTTATATACTCCAACTAATACTTCCTCAGAAGTGCGTGTGATGCTAGCCTTGAACGATACTCCCTGGGTCGATCTAAGCTGCTCCAAGCTTACTCCCTTAAGTCTCGTTCTAACTTAAGCATTTGAGGGGATTTGGGTCGGGACCCAGATCCAACCTCCCTGATGTTTCCTAGTGGTGCAGATCGTCGAGGCCCGATCCAGCGGGAAGGTCGTGCCGGTGCTTCTCAATATCAATCGACTGAGGCTCGATCCATTCGAGGGTCGAATGAGGATCGTAAGCTGACCACAAACTATCAACGACCCTGGTTCTACTAACCTTAGGTACCATTGAACCGGCTGATGAGGCTCTAACTCAGCAAGAAAGGTTCCATATCAGCATCATCATTTTTTCGGTCATTTTTGGCCTTAACATCATCCAAATCCAAATTCGACTCCACTGACAATTCTTCTTCTCTTAGTTTTAAGTGCAATAAGCCGTGGCTCATCAAGAAGGATTTCCCAATTCTAAATAATAAGGAGAAGTGAAAAGCACTGAAGTACCACAAGTCCAACAAATACAAGAAGGATAAGAAGAAAGGACTCGTTAGCACTTTCAATGATTGGAGTGAGGATTCCTCAAGCAAATTCGTGGATGAGAAGGGTGGGAGTGCACAAATGTGCTTTATGGCACGTGAGGATACACTCTCCGATGGGAGCTCTAGTGGGAGTGATAAACCCGAGGTAACTATGGATGAACTTAGTATAGCCAATGAAGAATTATTTTCTAAGTATAAATGTCTTATGCTTAAATATATTAAGTCTAAGGAGTTAAATGTTAGTAATTCATCCATGCCATTCATCACCAACAATGACACCATTGTTGAAACACTCACACTTGAGAAAGCTAATTTTGTTTCTTAAAATAGCACATTGAGAAATGAGGTGAATACCCTCAAATCTCAATTAGATCATGTATCTGTTGAAGATAGTGATGATCTTCTATCTCAAAACACACAATTGGGTATTGAGAATAAATCTCTCAAACCCGAAGTGCACGAGCTCACCATACGTGTATTCACCTTGGACACTACTATTTCTTCCCTTAAGGAGAAATATGAGCTTATGTCCTCCCATAATAAAAGATTTAACAAAGGGAAAGGACAATTGGATGAGTTTCTTTCAAACCAATTTCTGGCTACACATCGTGTTGGACTTGGTTATTCGGAAGCAAATGCATCCAAATCAAGCACCTCCTATAGTGGTGTCACTATAGATTTTATGAGGCCATCCTCTGGTGCATCCATGAGTAGTGACCAAAACACTTTAGGTAGCAAACATACTAAGAAGGTCACTACTTCACACACTCCCTCTTTTGGCAAGAAACCTATCAATGGTGGAAATCAAAAGAAGGGACATGCTTTCATACACACCAACACACACCCATGTAAGAACACTCCTGCTACATGTGTGAACACATATGATGATTTTTATGCACCACACCCATGGACACGTGCAAACCCACACATGAGAAATACTCATGCATGTGCTCCTACACATTCATATACTCATACACATCATCCTTATATGTATGCTCATCCATATAGACCACATCATTTGCATGCTCCACATTTTTCATTTAACCCTTATATGTCGCATGTGCATCATGCTCCATTTCCCTATGCTAGACCTCATGCTCCTAAGCATCATGCATCACATAGAAAACAAACTCATATGCATGCAACTAGGAAAAGGAATCCCAAAACATACATAATTTGGGGTCCTAAGGACACTAGCATTCATGCTAGGAATGCTTATGTAAAATCATATTTTGAAGATGTTGTAAATTGTGATAACTATGTTGGGAAGCCAAAGTCCACTTGGACTTGGTTTCCAAAGGGCTAATCTCCTTGGACCCAACAAGCTTGTGTACCATGAGCTTATGGTATAACATGTAGGTACCCAAGAAAAAGAAAAAGAGCAAGAAAAGCAATATTAGCTCTAAGAAGAAATGATGGATTTTCGATAGTGGATGCTCCAAGCACATGACAGGAGATCCCTCTTTGCTCTCCGAAGTGTTCCGCATCAAGAATGGTGCAATAATGACCTTTGGAGGCGATGAAAAGGGAACTATCATCGGAGTAGGTAAAGTCGGTAATTAATCTAAACATTTAATTGATAATATACATTTAGTATATGGTTTAAATCACAACCTTATTTTCATAAGTCAATTTTGTGACAAAGGTTACAAGGTTAACTTTGGAGAGGGTTTGTGTAGTATCATTGATAATGATTCTAATGTTTTATTTCCCGACATTAGACATAAAGATATTTATATTTTAAGTATGCCTTAATTTTTAGAACATTGTTTAGTTGCACATTCAAATGAACAATTATTATGGCATCGTCATTTTGGGCATGTTCATTTTAAGCATCTTTATAAATTACCTAAGCATGATTTAGTTAAAGGTTTTCCGAAAATAACTTTCAATAAGAAAAGCTTTTGTGATTCATGTCAACGTGGAAAACTCCATAAATCGACATTTAAACTTAAAGATGGCATTACTTCTAAGAGACCCCTAGAACTACTTCATTTAGATTTATTTGGTCCTACTAGAATTGCATCTTTAGGAAATGCACATTACGGATTAGTCATTGTTAATGAATTTTCTAGATTTACATGTGTATCATTTTTTACTAATAAAAATGAAGTCTTTGATGAGTTTACCAAATTTGCTAAGAAAACTCAAAATCTCTTAGGAACCACCATTATCACTATTTGTAGTGATCATGGAGGGGAATTTGAGAATGAGCTTTTCACTAAGTTTTGTGTTGACAACGGTATAACTCACAATTTTTTATTCCCTCGCACACCACCACAAAATGGTGTTGTTGAGAGAAAGAATAGGACTCTTATTAAGTGTGAATACACGATGCTTCATGATAGTCATCTTGGACTTCAATTTTGGGTGGAGGCAGTGCACACATTATGTTATGTGCTTAATAGGATCCTAGTGAGGCCACATAAAAACAAAACTTGTTTTGAACTATTTTACGATAAAAAGCCTTAAGTAAAATATTTTCGAGTTTTTGGTTCAAAATGATTTTTTAAAAACACATTTGGTAATCTTGAAAGTTTGAGCCAAGATCCGATGAAGGGATTTTTGTTGGATATTCCACACGTAGCAAAGCCTACCTGATATACAATAAAAACACTTCAACGGTTGAGGAATCACTTCACGTCTCTTTTAATAAAGATTTTGATGTTCCTCATATCGATGATGATAATGTAGATGTTTTATGTGATTCAATTAGAAATGTTAGACTTAATGATGTTATTTAGACTAACAATACTAATGAAAATATTGAGACTGTTCCTAGTGATCAAGGTATTCCCAAAGCTTATCCAACCGTTCGTGACCATCCACATGACCAAATAATTGGAGATATTGGAGTGGGTGTCCAAACAAGGTCACAGATTGATGAATTCTCTCATTGTACCTTTGTCTCCACCATTGAGCCACAGAACATCCAAGAGGCATGTGAAGATTGCTCTTGGATC
Source organism: Scilla litardierei (assembly GCA_030789695.1). NCBI lineage: Eukaryota > Viridiplantae > Streptophyta > Magnoliopsida > Asparagales > Asparagaceae > Scilla > Scilla litardierei. The sequence continues at coordinate 577,749,694 of CM061142.1, forward strand.
GTAGCAATGCAAGAGAAACTCATGCAATTCGAAAGGAAAGAAGTTTGAGAGCTCGTTCCTCTACCTAGTGGTCATCAAGTCATTGGAACCAAATGGATATTTAAGAACAAGACGGACAAGAATGAAGTCATCATAAGGAACAAAGTGAGGTTAGTAGCTCAAGGCTACCGACAAGAAGAAGATATTAACTTCGAAGAATCTTTTGCTCTCGTAGCTAGATTAGAAGCCATTAGATTGTTATTATCTATTGCATCGTATAATATTTCAAACTTTATCAAATGGATGTCAAAAGTGCATTTTAAAATGGTTTTGTTAGTGAAGAAGTTTATGAACCTCAACCACCCGGTTTTATTCATGAAAAATTTTCATACCACGTTTTCAAACTAAAGAAAGCCTTATATGGGTTGAGACAAGCTCCTAGAGCTTGGTATGATCGCCTTACGACTTTTCTTTTGGATTTAAATTTTAAAATGGGTGATGTTGATTCTACTCTTTTCACTAAATATTATGAAAATGACATCCTTCTAATTCAAGTTTATGTAGATTATATTATTTTTGGATCTACTGACTATGATCTTTACCAAGAATTTTCTAAGTCAATGAATAAAGAATTTGAGATGAGCCACATCGGTGAGCTCAATTATTTTCTAGGACTTCAAATTCGGCAAATGAAAGATGGGATTTTCATACCCCAAACCAAGTACACCGGGGAGCTTATCAAGCGATTCGGGATGGAATCGTCTTCAAGCAAGAGGACTCCCATGAGTATAACTACACATCTTCACAAGGAAGAAAACAGGAAAGTTGTAAACATTCGTCTATATCGAGGTATGATAGGTAGCTTACTTTATTTAACCGCAAGTAGGCCCAATATTAATTTTACCATTTGTTTATGTGCTAGATATCAAGAACGACCTAAGGAATCACATTTGATTTTGGTTAAAAAAATTCTGTTACCTCAATCAAACACTAGATTATGGATTACTTTATCCTAAATCTAGCACATATGAGTTAATCTCATATAGTGATGACAATTTTTTCGGATGAAAATCCGATAGGAAGAGTACTAGTGGCACTTGCCATTTTCTAGGAAATTCCCTTGTATCTTGGTTTTCCAAGAAACAAAACTCCATATCATTGTCTACGAATGAAGCAGAATATTTTGACGCAGTTCTTGCATGTGCACAAGTCCTTTGGATGAGACACACTCATAAAGACTACTGTATTAATTGTGATACTTGCCCTATTATGGTTGATAACCAAAGTGCAATTTGTCTCTCTAAAAATCTGGTACATCACTCCTGTACCAAACACATAGATGTGAGACGTCATTTTATTAATGATCATGTAGTTAAGAAGGACATCATCTTAGAGTACATTGAAACCCAAAAACAAATCGACGACATCTTCGCAAAACCTCTTAAAGAAGATTCATTTGTGAGGTTGCGTGAAGAAATAGGGATTATGGGTGAATCAGAAATTTAGGACTTCATTTTCATTTGTTATATCATGTTTTGAGCTTATATGAACATTTTCATATCTCATGGCTATTGTGTGTATTTTCTCCCTATGTTTTATATGAGATTTATTGGAGAATTTGATGATTTTATGATTGGATTGATATATTTGATATGTGTATTAGTTTGTATGTTTATGAGAGTGATTTAATGTCATTATAGTGTTTAGAGTATATGTCTAAGGGTGAGAAATCTCAAAACTTTGATTTTGCCTCAATTCTGGATTTCAGAACCAGGACAGCCGATTGTGTTTCCTTCAACAGTCGCCTACCTAAACTTCATTTTGTTGTCTTCATATCACATCTTTATGTCAGGTGACTGATGTTCATTATACATACACCTGGTCTTCAACCAGGCGACTATGTTTTTGTCATCAGGCACATGCCTAAATGTCCCTCATTTTTCCGAGAACAAACTCAAATTTCTTGTATGTAGTAGGCCCATGTAAGTGATTTCACAGGCGCATGTCCATCGACAAGCGGCTGAGATTTCTTCTACAGGGGCCTGTTCATCTGCTTCACCATTTTTGACTCAAGTCTTGCCAGGCGGCTGTGCTTTGTGCAACAGTCGCATGTCTCATTTGGCTAGCGGTTCGTAGTCTTAAATTTGATCCGTTCATTTTGATCCAACAGCCCAGATATCTTTAACTCTTCACCTATAACCGTTGATAGTGGGTCTCTCTCTCCTACGATACAAATACACATGCATCATCATCATCTTCCTCTTGACTGCTCTGATCTCCTCCTTTGACGATCAAGCTCTTTCGACGGTTGATTCCTCCCTCCGATTAGTTTATCTCCATTGTATCTTCCTCCTCCTCCTCCTCCTCCTTCGCCTAGGGATACTGATTTCGACTCATTTCATTTTATGCCCTTGTTTCGATTCATTGTCTAGATTAATGGCACCCTAGTCCGGCACTTCCAAGGGAAAATCCCTTTCACTTAAGAAGCCTAGCGAGCCTAGGGTTAGGGTTCCCAAGGTAGCTCCGACCAAAGTTCGTATGAAACGGGCTCGGTCACCATCCCCTCCTCTTGTCTTCACTACTCCCTCGGATTTCGAGGAATCAAAGGCTAGTGAATCTGAGCCTGAACCTGAGCCGCTTCATCGTAAGCACAAACAGCCTTGCATTGCATCTTCTCAGCCCCTTGCTATAATCCATACTGAGCTCAAACTGAAATTCCCCATGCCGAGCTTTCAAATCCTAAAGCTGAAGCCCAAGAATATCCTCCAATGCCTCCTCCTCCAACTCTTGCATCCTTTGTCCACACTTGTCGTGACGACAAGTGCTTGGGAAAGTATAATGCATGGATCAATGTCAAGCTCCTCAAGGAGAGATTCATTTCCTATCCCGCTTTCCAATCTAAAAACCTCTCCCAGCTTATGACCACGACCAAATTGGTCGATCTCTTCAGATATTCAACTGTTGATTCTCCTAAACCTTATCCTATGTTGCGTCAAGCTATTTTGTGCTAACTGCATTCGTGGTGAGTATAATGATACATGGATCCTTGACATCGTAGTTCAGGGGACATCCATCAAGTTTGACCCCAAGCTTTTAGGATCTATTTCTTTCAATTCCCTCTATCGGATCCCTTCCTGCTAATATCTCCATTTCTAAGTTTTTAAGCTTGATTAGAATGTCCTCCAGGACATATTCATTATCATCCCTTTCATTCTCACCTCTAGGGTAAAGACATCCATGTTTTCCAAACGTGGTTGGGCTGTCCACCACGTTGTTAAGTCCAATATCCTACCTAAATATGGATCATCTAATCATATTTCACACGAAATCCTGAAGTGCATGTTTGTTATCTTCTCTGGGATGGAGGTGAACTTGGCAGGTGTCATTCTTGATAGGATGGACCATGTTGAGATCACACCCACTATCTCTCACCTTCCATACACTTGCATTCTCACTAATGTATCCAGACACTTTCAGATTGACATAGCCTCCTATGAGCCTGTTCCACTTGGCCCCCTTTTGGATGCAGCTGCAAAGTTGAAGTCTTCTTCAGCCCTGCAGACTGCAGCCAAGAAAAGGCTATCTGTGTCTAGTCCCTCCTCATCTTCTGTGCCTCTACTGCTACCATTATTCCCACAACTGATGTTCCTTCATCATCTTCTACTTTGCCTCATATTGATCCCTTCTTTGTCCAGTTGGACAAGAAGGTGACTGTGTTGTTTGAGTTGTTCCACACTTCGTTTGTGCATCATGGTATACCCAGTCCTATTTCCCTCCAGTCACTACTTCATCCTTCTGAGGATATCCTATCTCCTGCTACTTCTGGTGTTGCTCAGGCTCATTCTACTGACGTCACCCAGTCTACCCCTCCAGCTGTGATCACTCAGATTCCAGAGCATGCTACTGATGTTCAGCCTGTTGAGGCTACCCATATGATAACCCTTTCAGATGCTGTTGCTGCGACTTCTTCTGAGTTGGAGACTCAGGGCTTCTCCATAAAGATGAGAGCTCCTGAGGATGCCTCCAATATCGTCCATGTTGATGACTGATGCTACTTAGAGACTGCTCACCCTAACGTAGAGCCAAGCCTTAATGTAATCCAGTAGTGATTAGAAAGTTATCAGCTATTAATTCACAAGTATTCACATTAGTAGATGTTCCTTGATACATGTCTTGAATAAGAATAATATACTTTAGACTGATCCACTTCTTCATTAAGACTTACCATATGACATTTTTTGGGAGTCTATCATATGCTTTCTTCACACATATGCTAATTAAAAAAACTTCAAATATGAATAAGATTCCCTTTTTTTTAAAACCTGTTAGGGAAGAAATTGAGTAAGAACTGGGAAAGTTGGCTCGATTTGAGCTGCTAAGGGGAGCTGGAGATGTGTAGGCAAGTAGTCATGCAGAGCTAGCTTGTCTTTGCCTTGGGTTCTGTGTATCTAACTCTTCATGGCAAGATATGTAGAATTAGGGCTGAGCTAAATCCTACATGCCTAAGTCCCCAGTTCAAACGATCGGCAGCTTAGAAGCTCAGCAACTCAACGGCTCGGCTTTCGATAGCATGGAAGATCACCGACTTGACAGCCTAGTTTTTCGATACCTCGGTAGCTCGACTCCTCGATAACTCGGCACCTCGGCACCTCGGGTAACTTGGCACCTCGACACCTCAAGTAACTCGGCACCTCGGCACCTCGAGCTCCAGCATAGAGCCCGACAGCTTAGAAGTGTCGACCGCGGGATGTGAAATCCTATTCGAGTTAGTGTTGCTCTCCAATTAGAATTTTGTTTGAATTCGAATTTCTAGAATTCTATTTGGATTAGAGTTCCTCTCCCATATAAGATCGATTTGTGCCCATGTCCTAGAGGCTACAAAAGGGGTGTTTGGGGGAAGGTTTGAAGTGAGGTTTTTTAGCATTGAGAAAGCTTCAAGCCACAATTGTTGAGAGCCAATTAAGAGATTGTATTGAGAGCTTATAGGAAGATCTTGAGTGATTTTTCATCATTTAGAAGTTGAAGAGTTGTATTTGTTCTTCCTATTGAATAAAAGATATTGCGTGTTACATGGCCGGTCGATGGCTTAAAGATTCAACCTCTATTGTGCTTGTGCTACTGTTGATTGTTGCTCGTCCCCTCACCACCGGATCGTCTAAAGATCAAAAGCTTTCGCACCATTGAACACAACATACTAGTATCAGAGCTACGGTTTAAAGATCTACATAGGTGGTGAAGATGAGTCAAGGTGACGATGACACCACTCCAAAGATGACATCTAAGGAGGAACCTCCAGTAGCTCGAATGATCGTATCCAACACGAAGTTTGAGATAGAGAAGTTTGATGGAAAGATCAACTTCAGGATGTGGAAATGTTAGGTCTTGATGTCTTCAACTAGTTAGGTCAAGCAATGGATGAAAAGCGACCATGTCGGATCAGGAGTGGAAGACCTTGAAACGAAACACATGCAGTACAATCCAATTATACTTAACAAAAGAGAAGATGTACCCTTTCATGGAGGAAACCAACGATAAGGCATTTTGGGAACAGCTCCAAAGTAAGTACATGAAGAAGAACTTCTAAATCTCTTGGATATAAAGAAGAAGTTGTTTGCCTTGAAGCTCAAAGATGGAATATCTATTAAAGAGCATCTTAATTATTACAACAAGATCTCAACCGACTTAAGTAATGTTGTGATCAAGATCGATGATGAAGACAAGGCGATGATTCTTCGTAACTCTCTACCCAAAGAGTATGAGCACATTGTTTCGGTCCTTACATATGGCATGAATTTGATCACGTTTCAAAAGGTGCCCAATGCTATTACAAATGATGAATTCCAGAAGAACGACGAGCTAGACATGAGGAGCTGAGGTAAATTGTCTCTTACCATGGTAAGAGGCTGAAGAAATGAAAGGGGTGGATGCCGAAAAGGGTATTTCCGATCCAAGTATAGGGACAAGAGCAGTGGACCTTCATTCAAGGACTTACAGAGGACCAATGCATATTTTGTCGAGAGAAAGGGCATTAGGTCAAAGATTATCCAAGGGCAAAAAATAAGCACGATGCTACAGCCAATGTCATCAAGGGTATTGATGTCAATAAGTGAGTATTGGTTGGTGCATCAGAGGGCATGACGTTGAAAAGTTGGGTACTTGATTCCATATGCTCCTTTCATATATACGCCATATAAAGAGTACTTTATGACCTTTCATAAAGATGGTAAGAGTACAGTCCTACTTGGAGATGTCTGAGCTTGCATGACGTCAGGCATTGGCACCGTTTGGATAAAGGTGGATAATGGAGTCACATAAGGCATCGATGAGATACGTTATGTTCCTAGCCACAAGCGAAACCTCATTTAGCTTGGGTCACTTGAAGCCAAGGGGTGTGGAGTGACTGCGGAGAACGGAGCTTTAAGGGTGACTCATGGAGTAATGATTTTTACTAATAGGAAACGTAAATGTAACCTCTACTATTTGAATGGTTTAGTGGTGACTGTCACTACATCTCTCTCATGTGAGGTTGACAGAGATAACTCGTTACTTTGGCACATGCGTCTAGGTATGTTGGAGAGAAAGCTCTGGAAAAGCTTATTGAGATAGATCGCATACAAGGAGCCAAGACCGAAAACGAGCATTATGTCTTTGGCAAAAGACATGTGTATATTTTGGGACCGACATCCATAATAAAATGGGAGTAATTGACAATGTCCACACCGATGTGTGGGGACCGACGAAGACGACCTCATTAGGAGGTGAACACTATTTTGTATCTTTCATTGATCATTTCTTACGCATGGTATGTGTGTTTTCTCTAAGGTCTAAAGAAATGGTGCTATGTAAGTTTATAGAAATGAAGACATTAATTGAGAAATAGACTGATAGGAAAGTCAAGAGACTCTAAAGTGACAACAATGGAGAGTATAGGTCGGACTCCTTCCAGAAGTACTACAGAAAGGAAGGGATTCAAAGACACTTTGTCATTACTAGTACACTACAGTAGAATGGAGTAGTTAAGAGGATGAATCGAAGCTTGCTGGAGAAGGTCCCATGTATATTATATATAGCTGACCTATCAAAGGAGTTATGTGCAAAGGCCCTGGCTTATGTGACCTATCTTATAAATCGGCTACCTTCAGCTGCATTGGAAGGACGACCTCCTTTCGAGGTTTGGTTGGAAAAGCCAGTTTTCGACTATGATTATCTGCATATATAGGGTATGTATGACCTACTATGTCATGAAGGAGGCCAAACTCGAGCTAGAGCCAAGAAAGCCATCTTCTTGGGCTTTAGCAGTGGTGTCAAAGGATACAAGCTGCGGTGTTTGAGAGAGAGTAATGTGATCTTGAGCAAGGATGTGATGTTTGATGAGTCAGCATTATTGAAGAGATATGGACTGACAGTGGAGCCTAAAGAGACACAAGTAGATCATGTTCATATGAAGGTGTCGAAGGTGCCTGATAGCTCGGCTATTGACTCTACCAGAGTTCACTAGAGACTATAGTTGAAACACTCCCGATAAAAGGTGATGACAGTGGTTCAGGTCCAGATGGAGGAGATACCTATTCTCTATGAATAGCACGGTAGATGGATTCCATTACGGTCTCAAGACCTGTGTGTATGATATGGAGACTTGCGAGGTTTTCAGAGATGGTCACATTTGCTTTCCTCACAGTTAGTATTGATATACATATGTCCTACAGAGATGTAGAGCATTCTGAAGACCCAAAGAGGTGGAGGAACGTAATAGATAATAAGATGGAATCATTGTGGAAAACGATACATGGGAATTGGTGGAGCTCCCGAGTGGAAAGAATGCAATTAGGTGTAAATGGGTCTATACCAAGAAGGATGGAGCCGAAGATGGAGATGTTTGTTACAATGCTAGACTTGTGGCAAAAGGATATGCTCAAAGAGAAGGCATTGACTATAACAAGGTCTTCTCTCCAGTATTCAAGCATTGCTCTATTCGGATCCTATTGGCATTGGTTGCACAGCTCGACCTTGAATTGGTGCAATTAGATGTCAAACCCGCTTTCTTGCATGGGGAGTTAGAAGAAGATTTCCACATGACTCAACCCGATGGATACGAGAAAGGCAACAGACTTTCATGTAGGTTAAATAAGTCTCTATATGGGTTAAATAATCGCGTAAACAATTGTACAAGCATTTTGCGCAGGTATTCATGAAGTCCATATGACCATTGTGTGTTCTTTCGAAGACTAGATGATGGGTCCTTCATGTATCTTTTACTTTATGTTGATGACATGCTTATAGCATCTTCAAATAAAGTAGAGATTCAAAGATTGAAATAGGAATTGAGTTGTGCATTTGAGATAAAAGACCTAGGTGAAGCATGGATGATTCCAAGCATAGAGATCTACCAAGTCTGAAGTAGAGGTATTATACATCTTTCACAAAGTCGTTATTTGAAGTGCAGTATTCAAATGTTTGGTTATGAAAGCATGAAGTTCATAGCTACTCTGCTTGCACCTCACTTCTAACTTTGTGCAAAGCATTGTCCAAAGAATGAGAAAGAGAAGAAGTTTATGAAGGGTATACCGTATGCCAATGTGGTAGGTTCCTTGATGTATGGCATGATGTGTACCCGACCTGACCTATCACATGTCGTGAGCATGGGGAGCCAATACATGCACAATCTAGGGAAGGTACATTGGAAATAAATACAATAGATACTACGATATAACAATGGCACCATTGATGTAAGATTGGCATATAGCCAATGTGATGACAGTCCACGAGCTGTAGGCTATGTCAATTCTGATTTTACAAGCGATCTGGATAGAAAGAGATCTATGACGTGCTATGTCTTTACCCTATCAGGAGCTTTGGTTTGTTGGCAGAGTATACTTCAGCCTACAGTGGCCTTGTCTACTATGAAGGCAGAGTGTATGTCATTGATTAAAGAAGTAAAAGAGACGATATGGCTTATGGACTTGATGGACGATCTAAGATTATACCAAGAGAGGTATGACCTGCATTGGGATAGCCAAAGTGCAGTGCATGTAGCTAAGAATCAAGTCTTTCATGCACACATCAAGCATATCGATGTTAGATACCACCAAGCATATCATGCACATATTAAGTCTTTCTTTGTGACAGCGCGGGTTAAGAAGACGATGACATCAACTTGTTGAAGATCAAAACTGAAGATAACCCAAAAAACATGCTAACAAAGATCGTATCCAGAGTCAAGTTCAAGCATTGCTGGGTTTTTCTCAACCTTGTTACGAGATGATATCGATGGTGGCCCCAGTGGGGGCATTGAGGCTCGTAGGAGCCAGATGAGCCTCGGTGGGGGTATTAAGGCCCATAGGGGCCAGGCGATCTCTTCGGAGCAAGTTAAATGGAACACAAGTTGATTGTCACCGAAGTGAAGCATTGAGGGTTGATTGTGTGACATTGGCCCAAATCTCGCCAAGGTGGAGATTTGTGAAAGTTGGCTCGATTTGAGGTGCCAAGGGACTTGAAGATGTGCATGTAAGTAGTCATACAGGGCTACCTCGATTGTGCTTTGGGTTGTGTTTATCTGACTCTATATGGCCAGATATGAGGACTCAAGGCCGAGCTAACTCCTACATGCCTAAGTCCTCAGTTCAGAGGATCAGTTGATTAGAAGCTCAGCAACTCGACGGCTCGGATTTTGATAGCTTAGAAGCTCGAAAACATGATTTTTCGATAGCTTCAGAGCTCAGCAATTCGATAGCTCGACACCTCGACAGCTCGAGCTCTAGCAGGGAGCCCGACAGCTCGGAGGCACTGACCACAAGATGCATAATCTTATTTGAGTTAGAGTTTCTCTCAATATAGAATTCTGTTTGAATCCGAATTACTAGAATTCTATTTGGATTAGAGTTCATCTCCCTTATGATTTTGATTTGTGTCCATGCCCTAGAGGCTATAAAAGGGCATTTGGGGGAGGGTTTGAAGAGAGGTTTTTTAACATTAAGAGAGCTTTGAGCTGCCATTGTTGTGAACCAATTAAGAGATTGTATTAAGTGTTTTTAGGGAGATGTTGAGTGCTTCTTCTTTGTTGAGAAGTTGATTGTTGTTCGCCCCCTCACCATCGAATCATCCAACAGTCCAAAGCTTCTGCCCCATTCTGCACAACAAGAACGAAAATACATGAAAAGAAATAGTGAGATTATGACAGAAACAACTAATTCGAGTGGAATTGGTGCCAAACATGATACCGTTTTATAATTTAAAAAATAAATTTTCTCTTTCTTGTCATAATCTTGGAGTATAGATTTTAAACCTTTGTACTACAATTTGTTGGCTGATTTAAATAGAAAATGTTACCATAATAAAATAAAACAATAGTTTTAGTTAGGGTTGGCAAAATGAACCCGACTTGACTTGACCCAAACCGAACCCTGCCTTATAAACCGGGTATAGTTAATGATTTAAATGGCTCGGGTAAAATCCAGATTGAGCCAGCTCTGGGTCAGGTGCAGGGTTGACATGCTGAATTCTACACATTTTACATTATATTTGTATTTATATTTATATTATAACTATTGGAAAATATATGCCCTCGAGGCAATTTATCTGTAGAACATCTTGTTCGAACTTAAATGGTACCAATTATCCAAGTATGAATAAATCATGTTAAATACTTAGATAATTTTCTTAGACTTAAAGCAAGGTCATACACGTATCTAGATAGATATCTTGATTATGTGAAGTGTCTGAATGATAGGAACTTGAGTCTAAAAGCATTCATGGTCATAGATGTGTCATGAAAAGGATATCAGTACATCGGACAGACCATTGTGTCTTTGTCTTGACCAAAAAGGTGATGATGATCTCATAATCATTCGAACTGGCAAAGTCGAAGACGAGACACATGTGCTTATTAGAGAATGAGTCCACTGAACGACCTAATAAAGAGTTATCAAATGGTTAATATTAACTAAACTGTCATTGATAACTCTATAGTGATAATATGCAAGTTGATCCTTAAGACTTGAGGTCATTGTACGAACCTGGGCGTGAACGGTGTCACTTAGATCTATGACCTAACTTCGAGGCAAGGCCTGCTGAAAGGTCTTAGGTTGGGTGACACTTGAAGTGTACGAGTTAAGTAGTGATCAAGAGAGGATTCGTCTCTTCCGTTAAAGGGAAGTTAGTGTCATAGGCTCTGTGTGGTTCTTGGTGAAAACCCTTGGTCGGGGTATGTTGTAGAAAGTACAACATGGACATACTAAAGATCGGAGGATACTGACCATTGCAAGCTAGTAGGGTTGACAATTTAACATAACATATGCTATGTAGTGACATAGTTATGACGAATGGACTAAAACTGTGGTAATCATCACGGGCACAGCCAGAGTGATCATAACGATACTTATGTCAATAGGTCAATCACGTAATAATGATACTGAAACAGGGACGACACATACTTCTCGCGGTATTGTCGTCTAAGGGTTTCGAGCCCCAACTTGTAGTAGGGTCAGGTTGTAGGGTCTCACATCAAGCACGATTTGCGTCTTAGTAAGAGAAAGGATATAAGAGGAGTGCACTCAGGTGCTTAGGAATAATTAATGTCACTAAGGGTCTGTGACAATAAAGTGTAAGATAATGAGAATTAATTGTGTCGCAAAAGGTTTGCGAATAAGCATTAGAATAATACAATGTGAGATTATGCATATGATGTAAAAGGATTTAAATATGTCGTAAAATGTTTGCCAGCGTATTTTATACAATAAAGGCATAGAAAAGGGTTACATTGATTTTGGGAATGTCACGATCAAAACCAGTGTTCAAACAGATCTAAAAACAGCTCAGAAAGGTGCCAAAAATCACAAAAAAGGCCCAAAAATCCTGAACTAGGCTTTGGCCCAGTTCTGAGCCGGGCCCAGCCTGCCTAGCGGGCACCTGACCCACCTAGGCGAGTGGGTACGCCCGACCGCATGCCCGACCCGTGGGTGGGCCCTACGGCTAGAGCCCATGGTTTGTGGAAACTCTGTTAATTTTTGGAGGCTGCGTTTTTTTTCCAGAAAATGAGATTTTGGGCCAACTTTGAACGTTTGTTTAAGGGGTCAAACAAACTTGGAATTAATCACCATTTTTCTATGTGTTCACCTTTCAGTGCTCTTCGATTTGATATGAGATATCATTTGCGAAGCTCAACGGTAGGAGGGCAAACTTGCAATTGATTTTCCACTCAAATTAATTAGTCCCACATCGCTTATTAGATGAGAAAGGGTGGCCAGCACTCTATATAAATAGGGGCTGAGCCTTCCCCTTGTTTGTGTGCCAAGTCTTCGATTTCGGATAGCTCCAAAAGTTTTGAGCACGCCTAGACATAGACAAAATAATTATTCCCTCCTAAAAATTCTTATGTTCCTTCGTTCATGTCCTAGCAAGACAGCAAGGAGGTTTAGATTGGATCCAAAGTCTTTGATATATGTCCTTCTCAAGTAAAACTTTCTTCGACCAGTGGTTGGCTTGGAGGCGCAGTGTCGGCTCGCTTCAGGCGGTCAAAGAAAAGTTGCTGAAAATGATGCTTCACTTTCTGCGAAAACGAAGTAACCATTGTGTCTGTTTTATAATCTTATACTTTTATATATGTTGCAGTAGTTTAGATCTACCTTTGGGGATGGTCAGACCCACCCCAAGGCATTAGATTTTCCTGGTTATTGTTTATGTTAATCCTTAGTGCACGCATTAAATTTTTTTAATGATTTTATTCTGCTGCTTAATTCTATTTTCGTCGTCCATCTGACGTATGACGGGCAATGAGGGTCTATGAAAATCAACATTGGTATCATAGTGGGGTGTACTATGATCTATTTTCTGCAATTGAAATAAAATGCATATGATGTTTACGTTTTTAGAAACATGTAAATAATTTGATTATTTAGATTTTAATAATTATGTGATGATTATTAAAATTGTTGTAACTTGAACTTTATAAGATAATTTAAGTTGCTTATTATTATGCTAAAGTTTTTATGAGATAAATTTTTAGTTGCTCTTTATCATGCTAAAATTTTTATGAGATAAAACTTTTAGTTGAAATTTATGGTTATTTCATTTCTTGCTCATTATGTGATAATACAAAAAAAAAACCTTTAGTTTAGCCATTAAAAGCTTTCTAAAAACTTATAAGATAAGTTTTAGATGGATGCGCAATGATTTAAAATTGTTGCAACCATTAAATTCCGAATATTTGATTACAGTAGTCCTCTTAAATAATACTTATTATTTAACTTAATTGTTGTAATAATAATTTTGAAAAGGCTACGATTTAATTTATTACAACTTGAACATTTAAATACCTAATACATGATTAGGATAACACCCTTAAAAATTCCTTATATTTGATAAGGACCTTAATAAAGGTGAATAACCATTACTAACAATTTTGAAATTTAGGATTCTACTAGTTGATAGGATTAACTAGTTTATTGAAGCAATATTAAATCTATGTTACACATTAAAATAATTAGCATCCATAAAGGATCATGAACCGGTGTCCGTCAAGTTTGTAACTAATGTTGTGGATCACCTCCACTTTATTAACTGGGGATTGTGATCCTGGCCTAGCCAAACCCGCCTGCTCGTGTTCTGCTGGACCACAAGGATGCAAATTATTATTATGTGACACCATTGATTACATCTAGTAAAATACGTTTAAAATCTTCTTCAAGATTAATCGTAGGCCTCCTTGTTTTGGGGTTTGGCAACTATATGTTCTGTGTTGTAGTTATTGAGTACACTCAAGCTGTGTCATGGCTACCTTATGGAAACCAACTTCCAATTACATGTGCTGTAGTCTTGGCTTAACCCAAACCGTCCATCATGCATATACCGAGCATCGTCGTAAGCTATACTAGACACGAAAACAAGGGTTCGACTAGGCTAGTCATTATGAATTGGATAAGCACACTCATGATCATAAGTGGCTATGGGTAAAAATCTATAGGGAGTCATATATGATATGATTGATGAAGAGTTCATCTATCGATTGCCGAGTCAAACAACTTGTTGAGCACACTCATGATTGTGAGACTCAGGGTGGTTGGATTCCTATCCAACTAAATCTAATTAATGAATTCATTCATTATTATGGTTTAAACTGATTATTAAAATAGTAGGAGAATATAGTTTAATGAAAACCTTTTGAACTATAATAACGAATATTAATTCTAAATTTATATCATATGCAGTATGGAGTCAGGATTGAAATTTATCATTGAGAAGAATATGTTGAATGGGGGCAAACTATAAAGACTGGGTGAGGAATATCCTTTCATTAGATAGGATTGGTTATATACTGACAAACCCTGATCCTGGCAAACTAGATGAGAATGCCATTAAAGAAGATAAAGAGTCCTACATGATAGGGCAGAAGGATGCAGAGAAGGCAATGTGTCTTACTCTAGCCTCGAAGAACAACGAACTGCAATGAAAGCATGAACATATGGATGTTTAAAGCATGCTTTTGAATGTGGAGTAGTTGTATTGTAAGCAGTCTCGGGCTGCAAAGTTCGAGGCTACATGCAAGCTTTAGGGTACGAAGATGCCGACCGACCGTCTAAGACCACATGATCATGTTGATCAGATACGTTAAGGATGCAGGTGAGCTGGGATTTGTCCTGGATCATGAGATGTCAACTGACATTATCCTGAAGTATTAGACTCCTGCATTTGGCCTGTTCATTACTAATTTTATAATGAACAACACTGAGGAGTAACTCCCTCACCGTCGTAACATGCTCTGGCAGTTCGAGGAGAGGATGAAGACTGAACCACCAGTGTTGCTCATAAGCTCTGCTTCTACCCATCAGCCCAAGGGCAAAGGTAAGACGAGGAAGATCTCTTAACCTGCTAAGCCAAATAAGGAGAAAAAGAAAAGGGTTCGTCGTCTGATTCGGTGTGCTTCCACTTCCATAAACCCGGACATTGGAAAAGGAACTACAAGACTTACCTGGCAAAGAAAAAGGGGCATGTTGATGCCTCATCTTCAGGTATAAATCATGTTACAAAATATTTGTATTTCCATCAAGTTCAATACATGGTATTAGATACCAGTATATTTACTAAACATATGTATAATGTCTACATGTGCTTAAAGCTATGGAAAGATGAATATCCTCATACGACCAGCAAAGGAGCAATTGTTGCCGTTGGGGCCGTTAAGGACTTCAACAAGACATCAAGAAAATGGTAGGGATATTATTTGAATAAATGATGCATTTTTAGCACTAACATAAAATGAATGTCATTTGGAAAAGAAATGTTATAAACAATTTCTATTAATAAAATCATTGTTTGATTTCGAAATATCATGATGCGTATACTCTATTGGCATTTTATGTTGATTATATTATAATGTGAGTATGCGATTAACATGAGCAGGCAGAAAATAGTTAACCAATCTAAAGTAACAAGTCAAAATCATTTTCACGTGCATATATATATATTAGATACGATCTTTATAATGTGCCCACGAGAAAATGTCTTCTTTAGCTGCATCTGAAACTTCTAGTTAGAAGATTAATGCAGATGAAAGGATAGAATGTGTGGGTAGTTATGACTGAGTAAGTTATCGTCAAGATTCCTATAAACGGATTTTGATATAACATACTCGTCAAACGACCAAACACAAGCCCATTCAAATTTAACTCACTCTACACAAAAGGGTCTGGTTAATACTTTTATAATCAACATTCTAAATGAGATTTAGAAAAACAAAGTGAAGTAGTATGAACAGAAAGTTCTCAAAGTCAGTGGGAGCTAGCATGTTCCTTAGTTCCATTTTAGGCTAAGTAAAGCTCCAAGGTTAAAGAACATCTATATGTGAAATTCAATCAAAAGGGTATGTTTATGTTAGAGATATAGATAACTTGGTGTCATTAATATGCTGGACAAAAATAACACAGAACTGTTGGAATATGCTATAGTTTGACTGACGAGTATAAAATGATAAACCTAAGATAAAGATGTGTATGCTAATCGGTTAGCTATAGAGAGGAGGAAGAACTTGTTGGATGAGATCTAAAGACACCTTCGTACGAATCACTCATGTATGATCAAGGGTGTATAATATATGGACTCTGTAATACTACATAGTAGAAACATTTTAGCAGATCCATTCTCTAGGCTCTGACATATGAATGTTTGTAAAGACTGATATGTTATAGCGGTATGAGATACCGAGATAAATAGCCTGAGTACAAGTGGGGGATGTTGGAATATATATGCCATCGAGATAATTTATCTGTAGAACATCTTGTTTGAACTTAAATAGTATCAATTATACAAGTATGAATAAAATGTTTTAAATACTTAGAAAATTTCATTAGACTTAAAGCAAGGTCATACACATATCTAAATAGATATCTCTATTATGGGAAGTTTCTGACTGATAGGAACTTGAGTTTTAAAGCATTCATGGTCATAGATGTGTAGAGAAATGGATATTGACCATTGCAAGTTGTTAGGGTTGACAGTTTACCATACCCTAGGCTATGTAGTGACATAGTTATAACGAAAGGACTAAAACTGCGGTATTCATCACGGACACAGTCAGAGTGATCCCGACGACACTTATGTCAATTGGTCAATCACGTAATAATGATACCGAAACAGGGACGACACCTGCTAATCATGGTCACTGTCGTCTCGGGGTTTCGAGCCCCAACCTGTGTAATAGGGTCATACTGTAGGGTCACACACCAAATAGGATTTGCATCTTAGTGATATGAAGGATAAATGAGGAGTGCATACGGATGCACGTGAGTAATTAATGTCTGAAAGGGTTTTGTGACAATAAATTCTAAGATAATGGGAATTAATTGTGTCGCAAAAGGTTTGCGATATAAGCATTAGAATAATACAATATGGGATTATTGCATATGATGCAAAAAGATTTAAATATGTCGTAAAATATTTGCGAGCATATTGTATACAATAAAGGCAAGGAAAAGGGTTACATGGATTTTGGGAATGTCCCAGTTAAAACCCGTGTTCAAATAGATCTGAAAACGGCTCTAAAAGGGGCCAAAAATCACTAATAAAGGCCCAAAGGCTAGAAGTGTGCTCTAGGCCAGCCCAACCGCTTTGGGCGGGCAGGGCCCACCCAAGCAGGCGGGTGGGTTAGACCCTCCCTCCCCTGAGCGGGCGGGCCTGACCATTAGGCGCACCCGACCCATGTGTGGGGCCCAAGGTTTGTGAAACCCTGTTATTTTTCGGCAGCTGCATTTTTCCAAAAATGCGATTTTGGGCCAACTTTGAGCGTTCGTTTGAGGGGTCAAACATAATCAGAATTGATCACCGTTTTTTTATGTGTTCAATGTTCATTTCTTTTCGATTTGATATGAGATATCATTTGCAAAGATCAACGGTGAGGGAGGAATAATTCGTTAAAGTTTGGCCTTCGTAGAAGGCAAACTTGCAATTGATTTTTCACTCAAATTAATTAGCTCCACATCGCTTGTGAGATGAGAAAGGGGGACCGGCTCTCTATAAAAATAGGGGCTGAGCCTTCCCCTTGTTTGTGTGCCAAGTCTTTGATTTTGGTTAGCTCCAAAAGTTTTGAGCACGCCTGGACTTAGACTAAATATTTATTCCATCCTCCTAAAATTCTTTGGTTCATCCATTCGTGTCCTAGCAAGATGACGATGATGTTTGGATCTGATCCAAATTCTTTGACATGGGTCCTTCTTAAGTGAAACTTTCTTCGGCAAATGGTTGGCTCGGAGGTGCGGTGTTGGCTCGTTTCGGGTTGTCAAAGACAAGATGCTGAAAACACCGCTTCACTTTCTATGGAAACGAAGTAACTGGTATGTCTGTTTTATAATCTTATGCTTTTATATATGTTATAGTAGTTTAGATCTGTCTTTAAGGATGGTCAAACCCACCCAAAGACAGTAGATTTTCTTGGTTATGGTTTATGTTAATCCTTAGGGCACTCATTAAATTGTTTAATGATTTTATTCCACTGCTTAATTCTATTTTAGTTGTTGGTCCGACGTAGGACATGCATAGTTTTTAATGCCCCGAGGGTCTATGAAACTCAACAATAACATGGAAGCATAAGGGACAACGGGAATTTTGGGGGTGGAGTATCAATTGTTTCATGTACTATTAGGGGTATGGGTTTGATACCTGTCATAAGCAAGGCCATTGGAACAGAAACTGCAAGGACTACTTGAAGTCGATGAAGAACAAGGGGCATGGTGATGCTGTTGGACGCAGCGATCTAGGACCTCTAGTTTGATGATGACAAACGTGTGCGAACTATTTGACGTGTGTGTTAAGTGTGTTTCAGGAATGGCAAAGTCATTATTCTAAGCGTTGGGGGAATTTCTATCCACAAAGCAAATTGGACTTGGTCCAATATGGGATGAGATGGAGGCCAATTTGAGTTCAAAAGGGATTTGATCAAATCATTTAGCTAGATTTGCAAATATTTGATTCTACCCAATTCCTATTCAAACTCCTAATCCAATCCCATATTGATTGGGTCAAATATCAAAGCGGTTAGCAAAACCCCATCCCTTTCAAAACCCTAGCTATCCCTATATAAACCAAGCATCAAAACTTAAGAGGGCGCGGCAAATCCCAAAAAGAAAAGACACGGCAATAAAAAAGGGGGTGTCAGCCATTTTTTTCTAAAAGGCTAGGAACTCACGCACGAGGGTTTGAGTTGGCCAAGAACATTAAAGAGAGATCAAAAGAACATTATGCAAGGGTAGAACAAAGTGAAAGGCAAAAGGAGATCCCATCATCAAGCCAAAAGCAAGAGGAAACATCTTCATCATCGTAAAGACCAAGGAGGGAATCTTCATTGACATCCAAGCCCATAACAAGCTAATGTCTCTCTCTTTCAAAACAACTCTTCTCATGCCCAAGCTGCAAACAAAACCCTACAGAATCCTTCCAAGCCTCACCTTCAAGCAATCATCATCGAGGGAGATCAACTCATGCAACCACCGCTCTAAGCTTATCATCGAAGTTCCATCACGCTGCCGTCGTCATCATTAAGCATCACGATGTTGTTGCGTCGCCTAAACACCGTCTTCTAGGGTTTGACCTCTTTGTCATCTCCCTCTATATGTTGCTGTAAGCATCATCAAACCAAGCGACGCTGAGAGCTCATTGCCAGAGGGACGTCGTTGCCATCGACGTAGGAACAGTCGAAGTCTGTTCGCTGGTGTTTGCATCACCTCATCAGAGTTCTCACTGTCGTGTCGAAGTGCTGACTTGAGGACGAATCATCGCTGATCAGAGAATTGCTGCATGCCCTAGCGATCGGAGCAGTCGTAAAAGATCATGCCTACCACCGTCGAAGAGGAGACAACGTTGCCGAAGTCATCGTGAAGTCGAGGAAGCATCAACGAGGGATTCAACTCCTCCATCTACCGTCGTTAAAGCACCCACCGAGGATCATCGTTGTGACGTCGATGCATCGCTGATACTCGAGTCACTGTCGAAGGGAAGCAACGTCGGAGTTAAGCGGAGAAGTTGGCTTACGCTGTTGCATGCCCTAATTTGATAGGAGGAGGCCGACGTGGAGACACCTGTGACCCTGCGTGAGAACGAAAGAAAAGAAACATTCAACTGACGTGGATTTGGTGATTTAAGGAGTTGATATGCGCATAGACCATATTTTAACTGTTCTGAACTAGGATTTTCTTACGCACAGACCAGTGTGCTATTTGAGAAAGATTGACATCCATGAGTAAGATCGAGATACCGTTTGTGTCAGATTAGAGCTGACGACGTGCTGATTGACAGAGATGACTACACTGACACGAACATACCCTTTAATCTTTATATTCGTGTCTTAGTGTAACGATCTCTGCAGGGGAAACTTTACCTATATTTTGTGACTATTCTGGACTTGTCTGGTTGGGCTAGACAAGAGGGTCTTGACGTGTTGTTGCAGTCAAGATACGCAATTACTAGGTTGATAGGGTTCTGCACTTTGTTGAGTGTGGTATAGTCTAGGTGGGGAGTTGGAGCTAGGACCCCATTGTAGGTGTACAGAAGGAACTTATTAATGCTAGTATTTGCTTGGGGCTGGACGTAGGTCGTTGTTGTGACCGAACCAGGGTAAATCTATATGTACTCTGTAGGGGTGGGCATCCGAATATTCGGATCGGATTATGCCTCAATCCACCATCCGATCCGATTGAATCGGATGATGAAAAATCTGATCCGCATCCACTAATAAAAAAAGTTAATTTGAAAATTCGGATGATTAGAATTTCGGATCGGATACGATTCGGATCGGATTAATATTAGCTTTATTGAAATTTTAAAGTTATTGATGCCACAATTTGTAACTCGTTTCATTAGATTATGAAAGTTTAACTTTTAAAAAGTGAAGTCAATTCCAACGTCGAAACGAAATATCCTTACAAAATACAAATTGCTAGAATAACATAAAGAAGCTACCTTCTATAAATTTAAAAAATCAATGAATCATAATATGATAATATCATATTGCTTCTAGCTACTACAAGCCTACTATAAGGCTACAACAGAGCTCAAATTTTAAATTTATATGTATGACAGTATGTGTACCTGAGGAATGAGGATTGCTATTTTCTAGCCTTGAGTCCTTGACTGAGCATTCAAATCAAAATTAAATACGATTACTTTGCTTGCTGACAATCTTCAATTCTTCATGCGTAAAAGCTTTGTTGCTTGGCAAATGGTAATGGCCCAATTTCATGTTGAGACGAGGAGAGCATGCTTTATTTGTACTGTTGTATAGTACATGAATGAAAACTGAACAGACGTGAGAGAAGAGAGAGACGAGGAGGCACTGCATCAGCATGGGTCTAGGGAACCGGATGGGACCGATGGGGAGATGCAATTGAGTCTGTTATTCTTCTTAACCAATAGCTATGATGCATTGATTCAGGGGCTTTTAGGTAGTAGTGAAAAACAATCGGATCGGATTGAGAATCGGATATTCGGATGAACTTAGACAATAACACAATCCGCTCAAAACATAATCAGATCGGATCACATTCTTTCGGATGAAAACTAAAATCCGAATCCGAATTAGTTTCAAACGGATCGGTCGGATCTGCTTATTAATAACAAGTCACTTTCATCGGATCGGATATCCGATCTACTTTTTCGGATCGGATCGGGTGGATTCAATCGTTTAATCGGATCTTTGTCCACCCCTAGTACTCTGTGATTGTCTCTTATTTACTCTGGTTGTGCTTTTAACTGCGTGTGATTTCTCGTTGGTTGCACGGGAATATTTTTATAAGCCTATTCCCCTCTCTCTAGGCTAGGATCCAGATCCAACAAGTGGTATCAGAGCAGGTTTTAGGATCTAGCCTAGGATTGACCATGGATCTCATTGATAGTGCTTTTGCTGAGGGTCAGTTTATTTCACATCTCCCTAGATTTAATGGAGTAGATTATACTTATTGGAAAAGTCGTATGAGAATCTACTTAATTTCTATTGATTATAAAGCTTGGCAAATTGTTGAAAAAGGATATAAACCACCTGTCATTAAAATTGAAAATGTTGAGATGCTTAAACCTGAAGATAAATGGGATAATAATGATTGGAAGCTTTATTCTCTTAATGCTAAAGCTATGAATGCTCTCATTTATTCATTAGATAAATCTGAATTCAATCATATCTCACATTGTCTAACTGTGGAGGAAATAAGGTATAATTGGAGGTGACGCACGAGGAAACGTCACAGGTGAAGGAGTCTAGACTTGCACTTTTGAGCACAACGTACGAGAAATTTCGCATGCTACCATCAGAGACCATATCAGAGATGTTTACGAGGTTCACTAACATCGTCTACAAGTCTAGCTTGCTCGGTAAGCCATATTCTAGCCTTGAACAGGTGAGGAAGATATTAAGAGCACTGCCAAGCTCTTTCAGGCCTAAAGTCACTACCATCCAAGAAGCGAAGGATCTATCACAGATGTGGGTGGAGGACTTGATAGGTAATCTAATGTCTCATGAGCTTGAATTGCAAAATATTGAAGAAAGAGAGAAACCTGAGGAGAAGGAAAAAGCTTCAAAGCCACTTGCTCTGAAAGCTAGCGAAGATGATGATGATGATGATGAGATGTCGCTAATGGTTAGAAATTTCAGAAAGTTCGTCAGAACTCCTCAAGGAAGATCATAAATGCAAAGATGGTTCATTCGCTCTAACACTTTTAATTACGATAAAAATTCTTCTGAACAAGATACTGCTAATAGAGTTGAATGCTTCAAATGCAGATAAAAAGACACTTCGCGAAGCAATGCAGACAAGAGACTGCTCAGGTTGCTAAAGATAAAGGAAAAGCTAAGATGCTAACTTGTGACATGGACAGCGAAGCTGAGGATGAGGATGAAGAGGTGGTAGCCCACTCCGCTGTCGTCTGCTTAATGGCAAACAACGATGAGGTAAATTCCTTCACTAAAGATGAATTGTTAGATATTTGTAAAGGAATGCAAAATGAGATTAATGAGCTAGAACTCACGTTGAATGATTATAGGGATGCTAGCTTTAAATGGCAAAAAAACTGTGATATTTCTGATGAAGTGGATATTCTTAAATAGAAGCTTATTGCAGGTAACGCTAAAATTGTGTCATTAGAAAAAGAAAAAGCTAGCATGCCTGAAAAAGCTACTTATCTTTCTTGTCCTTTCTTATTGAATGATATTAGCATGCTTAAGCAAGACATGATTAAGCTCGAAACTGAAAAAGACTATGTGATTAGAGAGCTTGATGATAAATTATGCATGTTGGATAATGACTTTAAAAGAAAGATGATTGAGTTTGAAAAGAAGGAAGAGGAAAACAAGAGAGCTTTTATAAGTAAATGTACTTTGCTTGTGGATGAAAAAAAACTGTTAAAATCTAAAGTTTCTCTAATCTAGAATTGTCATTAAGAAAATTTTCAATTGGTAAACATTCGTTGGATACCATACTTGAAAATCAACTATATGGCAATAATAGAAGAGGACTTGGATTTGTTTTGAAAAACGTTGAAAAATCCAAATTTAAGAAATTCCACAATGTGCCCTCTATTGTGAAAAATATGCATGCAAAGTGTTTTATGTGTGATACTGTTGGTCACACATCCTATAATTGTAAGTTTGGGAACATAAACATAAAGTTCAAACAAGTGTGGGTTCCTAAAACTTTATTGGCTAACACTAGCTGACCTTGTTGGATTTCAAGGTCACACTTAACACCTGTCATGTAGGTGGGATGGAGATTTGACAAGGAGCAATAAATTGAAAGTTTCATTCTTTTAGCTCCTTAGTCAAATAGCGACACAAACGTATATTTCCTTTCCCTCCTTGCATTCATTGCATACCTTCATAGTTTTTGTATGTGTGCTTGATTTAATTTTTGTTTGTTTGCTTGTTTGTTTGCTTTTTAGGCTTGTTTTTAGTTCTTTATAAAGGAAAAAAAAAAAACATGAAAAACCAAAAAAAATTGTGCTTAATGAATACCTCTTTATGAATATTTATAAGTGGTATTATTGAATGTTCATTCATATCCTTTGTAGAAATCATTGTATTATTGTTATAGCTACATGCGCATGTTAGAAACTATTTGGTAGCTATGACATGATTCATGAAATGATTACTTTGATTTCTACATCTATATACACACTTCCACGAATATTAAACTTGTTGTACTTTTGGAGATTCTTTTTATGAATATTGGAAAGTGAATGTAGGTTGATAATAATTGAATTATCTAAGGGATATGATGTGTATTGCCATAAATAAAAATTGAGCACGAAAAGAAATGAATATGAAAAAAATTAGATGAAAATTGCTCCGTATGAAAAATGGATACAATTCATGGCAAATACCCACGAGTATCCAACATATGCTTTATGGGTAATCTTTAGCGTTGGAGTATTTTACTCGTCAAGCAATACCACCCCAAATCTAAGAGTCCTTATAGGCTATATTTTGGGGTTTGGTACCTTAAACTCATTTTTAATGAGGTGGAAAAAATCAATCCTAGTGAAAGTCATGTTAATCGAAAAATGTGGATTGTTTTGGTTGATGTTCTAAATTGAATCTCCCTTTGTACTTCAATGTTTATATTATCACACTTACACATTGGTGGTGAAGTTTAAATTTTTAGTTTCCATGAACTTGGATTGTCTACTTTATGGAAAATGATGTGCAAGTGCTAGCTATACTCAATAATCCTTTATTTTTGCATGTGGTATTTGATGACTTCATTAATCCACTTTTGATGATAACAAAAGGGAGAGAAAAAGTGTTGGAATGATTTGGTAGATTTGCTATTATTTATTGAAGGGGGAGCTTGCTCTATGGAATACATGTTGGAATACATGTTCAAGGGGCGCTTGGAAATAGGGGGACCATGCTTTTCATCATTGCTATATTGTGTGCATGCTAGTAATGCTTTGTCTCATTGTATACACCATAAGCATTACACCCATCATCATACTTCACACACATCTATCTAATTGCTCAAATCTTTCATTGGTTTGTCATCATCAAAAGAGGGAGATTGTTGGACGCAACGATCTAGGAACTCTAGTTTGATGATGACAAACATGTGCAAACTATTTAACATGTGTGATAAGTGTGTTTTAGGAATGGCAAAGTCGTTATTCTAAGCGTTGGAGGAATTGCTATCCACAAAGAAAATTGGACTTGGTCCAATATGGGATGAGATGGAGGCCAATTTGAGTTCAAAAGGGATTTGATCAAATCATTTAGCTAGATTTGCAAATATTTGATTCCACCCAATCCTATTCAAACTCCTAATCCAATCCCATATTGATTGGGTCAAATATCAAAGTGGTTAGCAAAACCCCATCCCTTTCAAAACCCTAGCTATCCCTATATAAACCAAGCATCAAAACTTAAGAGGGCACGGCAAATATCAAAAATAAAAGACACGGCAATAAAAAAGGGGTGTCGGCCATTTTTTTCTAAAAGGCTAGGAACTCACGAACAAGGGTTTGTGTTGGCCAAGAACATCAAAGAGAGATCAAAAGAACATTGTGCAAGGGTAGAACAAAGTGAAAGGCAAAAGGAGATCCCATCATCAAGCCAAAACCAAGAGGAAACATCTTCATCATCGTAAAGACCAAGGAGGGAATCTTCATTGACATCCAAGCCCATAACAAGCTGATGTCTCTCTCTTTCAAAACAACTCTTCTCACGCCCAAGCTATAAACAAAACCCTACAGAATCCTTCCAAACTTCACCTTCAAGCAATCATCATCGAAGTAGATCAACTCACACAACCACCGCTCTAAGATTATCTTCGGAGTTCTATCACGTTGTCGTTGTCATCATTAAGCAGCACGCTGTCGTTGCGTCGCCTAAACACGGTCTTCTAGGGTTTGACCTCCGTGCCGTCTCCCTCTATCTGTTGCTGTGAGCATCATCAAACCAAGCGTCACCGAGAGCTCATTGCCGAAGGGATGTCGTTGCCATCGGAGTAGGAATAGTCTAAGTCTGTTTGTCGACGTTTGTGTCACCTCATCGGAGTTCTCACCATCATGTCAAAGTGCTACCTTGAGGATGAATAATCGCTGATCGGAGAATTACTGCATGCCCTAGCGATCGGAGCAGTCGAAGAAGATCGTGCCTACCGCCATCGAAGAGGAGATGACGTTGCCAAAGTCGTCACGAAGTTGAGGCAGCATCAGCGAGGGACTCAACTCCTCAATCTGCCGTTGTTGAAGCACCCACCGAGGATCATCATCGTGACGTCGACGCATCGCTACTGCTCGAGTCGCTGTCGAAGGGAAGCAACGTCAGATTCAAACGGAGAAGTTGGCTTACGTTGCTGTATGCCCTAATTTGATAATAGGAGGCTGACGTGGAGACGCCCGTGACCCTGTGTGAGAACGAAAGAAAAGAAACATTCAGCTGATGTGGATGTGGTGATTTAAGGAGTTGATGTGTGCACAGACCACATTTTAACTGTTCTGAACTGGGATTTCCTTACGCACAGAATAGTGTGTTATTTATGATAGATTGACATCCAGGAGTCAGATCGAGATACCATTTGCGTCAGATTGGAGCTGACGATGTGCTGATTGACAGAGATGACATACACGGACACGAACTGAGCATTTCTAAGCCCTTTACTCTTTCTATTCGTGTCTTAGTGTAACGATCTCTGTAGGAAAAACTTTACCTATATTTTGTGACTATTTTGGACTTGTCTGGTTGGGCTAGACAATAGGGTCTTGACGTGTTGTTGCAGTCAAGATACGCATTTACTAGGTTGATATGGTTCTGTACTTTGTTGAGTATGGTACAGTCTAGATGGGGAATTGGAGCTAGGACCCTATTGTAGGGGTACAGAAGGAACTTATTAATGCTAGTATTTTCTTAGGGCTGGACGTATGTCGTTGTTGCGACCAAACCAGTGTAAATCTGTGTGTTCTCTGTGATTGTCTCCTATTTACTCTGGTTGTGCTTTTAACTGCGTGTGATTTCTCATGGGTTACGCGAGAATATTTTTATAAGCCTATTCACCCCCCTACCCCCCCGCTCTAGGCTAGGATCCAGATCCAACAGATGCATCATCTTCAGGTGCGTATGTTATTCAAAACATACTTTCCATATCTAATACTACTTGGGTATTGGATACCGAAGATGGTTCTTATATCTGTAATTATTTATAATGACCGAGAAAAAGTAAGAGTCTGAAGGAAGGTGAAATGACTCTACAAGTGGGGAATGGAGCAAGTGTTGCTGCATCGCCGTAGAGGAATTCCATCTTAGCTTGTCAAATGGAAAGATTTTATTATTACACAATTGATACTATGTACCGAGCATGATATGTAATATTGTATCCATATTCTTATTACATCAGAACTGATACAACTTCATTGTGAAGAATAATGTTATGAATATTTTCAATAAAGACATATCTTTTGGCTTTGGTACTCTATGCAATACTGTATATGTTTTAAATGCAAGCATTGTATAAAATGTTAACAAAAAAAGACTCCATGTAAAAATGAATTCAATCTTTGGCATTGTAGACTAGGCCATATTAGCGAGAAGACACTTTTAAAATTGCATTAAAAAGGATATCTGAATCCCTTCGGTTATGAATCGTTTGCAACTTGTAAGTCTTGTCTCAAAGCAAAATAGGAAAAATATCCATTGTAAGACAAGGGGAAAGAGTTGGTGAAATCTTGGGACTCATACATAGAAATGTATATGGCCCAATATCTTCACAAGCTAAAGGAGTATTTTCATACTTTATCACTTCTACTGATGACCTCTCCAGATATGGATATGTGTTCTTGATGAAACACAAATCTGAGTCCTTTGAAAAGTAAAGAGTATAAGTGTGAAATAGAGAAACAAACTGGGAACAGTATGTTGAGTATTGGTGTTTCATACCAATGTTATTTTGATGATGATCACAAAATTATGTTGTTGCTAATGACTCTCTTGTTTTAGTCTTATAGTTACATTTCAAGAATATCATTTTTGGAGACTAAACACTTGGTGTAAGGATGGACATCAAGTGGAGAAGGACCAAAGCTTGGACTCAAGGGGTGCCAAAGCTTAGAGATGATGGGGAGCTTCAACGCATCAAGACTGAAGCCATAGACTCTAAAGAAAGCAATGTAATCCATGTAATATTTCATTTATTGTTTTTCTCCTTTTTCTGTCTAGGTTTAATGTAATGCCTTGATAGATGGTCTACTTATTCATGCATATGCATTTAACCATCTTAGTGAGCCTTAGGATTATCATAGAATCCAACCCAATAGTCTCATCTTGCCCAAAGACTCATTTGGAGTCTCTGGCTCTCCTACAGTCGCCTGCTGAAGGTTTTACAATCGACTGGGTGATTCCAGTTGCCTGTCGAGTTTTCTATAGTCGACTGTGGTGCACTGCTCAAGTCAACTTTTTATTGACTCTACTTGAGCTTTTTGCATCAGTCGACTGATGAAGTGTTTACAGTCGCATGTATATTTACAGTCGCCTGCGAATTGGTCAACTGTCTTCTGAAAGGCGTAAGTGCGAATATTGCATCTATTTTTTTTCTCCATCCCTTCCAACAGTCGACTAATGAAGGATAAACAATCTCTTGTCTATTTTATAGTCGACTGTCATTTGTTCATCAGTCGCATGTATGCACACTGGGAGTAAGTTGCAACTCTTTGTTTTATTACATCCCCTGCAGCAGTCGCCTGATGAAGGATTTACAGTCGACTGTGTAGTCTTCTACAGTCGAATGCCATGGCTCAGATTATAGCCGTTAGGATTTATTTAGTCGTTGGACAGTCGACTGTCATTTGTTCATCAGTCGACTGTCTGTGACGTTTCAGCCCAAAATCTAGCCGTTGCAGCTTTTTGTTTTTGGCTGTTTTCTTGGCTTTTGAGAGTTCCTATAGGGTTCATATTTATATGAGAGGCCTGAGTTCATTAGAACTTCTTGATGTCATTGAAAATCCTTAGAGATTAATTAAGCCACTCTCAAACTCTCTCATTTCCCTCTTAGAGCTCTAAATCTCCTTCATGCATTAAAGTCAAGCTCAAGGGAAATCATCCAAGTACTTTCAAGCCAATCTCAACACTTGGAGATCCTCTTCCATGCCTTGCATTCATTTATGAGTAAGTACATCTCAAGGCATAGATAAGAGTATTTGTTTTACTTGGTGTTTATTTGAATCTCTATTTCTCTTTGTGGGAATTAGACACTCTCTTTGTGGGAGTATTTCTCTTAGTAGGAATAGGATACTCTCTTTGTATGAGTAACTCTCTTTGTAGGAGTTTGGTGTCCTAGTATAGAGCTAACCATAATTCTCTGAGTGGGAGTTTGACCCTTGTGTTGGGTTGGTTGGGTTCTTGTGTAGGACAAAATCCTATTGGCGAGGTATCTCTTTGTGGAATTGTATTCACTTCTCTTTGTGGGAAATATAGTGAATATTGGTGTGGCTGGACGTACCCAAGTTTTGGAGAACCAGGGTAAAATCTAGTGTTTGCGTTTGATTTTATTATGGTGATTAATTCCACTTGCATTTATTATTCCGCATTTGCAAGTTTAATTTTAATTGCACGATTTATTGACATTACACTATTTACCGACCCCCTCTAGTGTGTTGTTATTAGTATTGCAAAGGTAAGGCGATCCTTACAATTGGTATCAAAGAGAGGTTATAGCATACTGCAACGATGGCATTCAACGCTACATCCGCATCTCATGAAGATGGTCATTCTAGCGTTCAACGCCCGCTCTTCAACGAAACCAACTACCCAAGTTGGAAGATCAGGATGATGATCTACATGGAGGGTCAAGACCTATGGGACATTACGGATGTGCCATTTGAGAAGCCCATTACTCCTGCGGCTTCAAGGAAAAAGGCGGAGAAGGACTCGATCAAATTCAATGCAAGGGCTATGAATGCATTCCATTGCGCCCTCACTGCAAATGAGTTCAACCGCATCTCCATGTACAGAACGGCCAACGAAATTTGGCATACTTTGGAGATATGTCATGAAGGGACTTCAAATTTAAAGAAATCTAAACAAATTGTGTTTAGATCTAAATATGAAATGCTTAAGATGCAAGAAGGAGAAAGCATTTCAAAGTTGTTCACAAGATTCACAGACATCGTAAACGCGTTGGATGGACTTGGGAAGATGATTTTCCAAAAGGATCGTGTAGAGAAGATCCTTGATTCTCTCACATCTCATTGGGATTCAAAGGCCAACGGAATTTTGGAGTCATATGACATGTCCAAATACACCGTTGAGGAGTGCATTAGAAATCTCATGGCGTATGAAGCGAAGCTTTAATACAAGAAGGATATTCAACCATCTAAGCCCGAGAAGCAAAAGGGGGTTGCATTCCATGCCAAGGAGGAGCCAATCAAATGGAGGAAGAAATTCCATCGAGAAGCTCCTAGTGAAGAAGATGAACAAGAAGAGGCTAGTGGAGAAGAAATTGAGGATCTAGTCGAACAATTCAAGGCATTCCTCAAGGACAAGCAAGGTAAATCTTTGTCAAAGTTTGCCTCCAATTCTAACAAAGTTCCTATTTGATACACTTGCAGTGGAAAAGGTCATCTATCCACCGAATGCCCTTCCAAACCCAACAAAGAGACTTACTAGGATAAAGGGAAGAAGCATTGTAAAGGGAAGTCCAAGTTCAAGAAGCACAAGAAGGGGCTTGTCGGGACATTTGATGACTTGAGTGAGGATACATCAAGTGACGAAGAAGAGGATGACAAGGAGAAAGCTCACGCGTGCTTTGCGACAATTGATGTTTCTTCACACATCCCCTCTTGCTCAAATGAAGAATAGTTAGAAGATTGGCTCAACTCATATGAGGAGTTGAGCCTCATGGCAATCGGGGAAGAGTCATCGTCAAGCTTTAGCGAGGAAGAAGACGATGATGAGATTGAGGAAAAGATCTCATACGAGGAACTCGAATATCGTTTCGATTTGGTCTCCGAAGAAGCTAGTAAGTGCATCAACTCTTACAATAAATTAAAAGCAAAATATAAGATTGCTAAGAGTAGATTGCATGAACTAGAATTTGCTAGTGTAAACAATAATGATATGCATATTTGTGACACTAGTGAGAGAGACACACTTCTCTCTCAAGTTAAGAAATTAAGTATGTCTAATGATAATTTAGTAACTCAAAACATTAGCTTAGAAACTCGCATTCAACAACTTACGTTGAATTGTGAAGAGGAATCCTGTAAGCTCAAAAGCTTTATTTATTCTAGGGATTCATTCCACGTTTTGCTTAAAAAACGTTCGGTAAACCATAGAGGAGGTTTGGGGTATATTCAAAATGTGGTAACCAAACCCACCTCTAATTCTTCTTATGGTGCAAATTCAAGAAATATTGCTAAAGCACCTAAGAAGAATCATCATGCCTTATTGTATAACAATAACACCAACAAGAAGTATGTAAATCACAGTGGTGAGGAAGAATGAAAATCCTTCATTTTTTGCTAAGAAGCAAAATCCTCACTTTATGCATGCCATGAAATTTAATTTCTACACTTAAGCATGCCACATCCACCCCCCTTGCTAAGGCAAAAACCTTGCATAGGAAATCCTTTGAGTTTATGGATTCCCACTAAGTGTAGTGTGCAAGAGAGGGATAGTTACATCAACTCTCTAGTTAGGGATGTGATCATCTCATGTGATTACATTAGGAAATCAAACTCCTCTTGGATTTGTTTCCCTAATGTTTAGGCTCCTCACACATATGCATATTGCATGGGTATTGTGCTTAAATGTTTATTTTTTAGCATACCCATTGTTTGTTTGTGTTTCATGATTTTGAAAATATTTTCAAATGTATTTTTCATGAAAATGGGGACCGTGGGGAAGACATTGTCATGCATGCAGTCTTTTATCCATATTTATGACAATGTGGGAGTTAATATGTTATATGTTCAAAATTATTTTAAAACATATTTTGACTCTCATTTCGGGGTGTCTTTGGGATCATTGTTCTACAATTGGTGTCTCATTTAATTAGTTTGGTCTCAAACTCAACCCCTTGGATATTGCCAACATATTTCATGCTATATTTTGTTTTGGCAATATCATTGTGTATCATTGAAGCTTGATTTTTCCATTTCTGTTGCTTTGATACACTTTTGGCCCATGGCTCTAATGTATGTTTATCAATTGGTAAAGAGGATTATCTTCCAAGATTTTTTTTCTACAATTGGTATTACCTCAATTGTTAGATATTGTTTATCTCCTACTTTACAATTGGTATTAGATCCTAGAAGTCAAAATTTGACCATTTCTATTATCTAGGGGGAGTATGGGATAGTGATTGATACCCACTAATTTTTTACAAATTTGGTATCATACATCTCTTTATATCTTGCATATTGTCACATCTTGGATTAAGATGACTGACGCACCCGAAACCTACACTAGATTCCACCCGGCGGTGTCACGATCGCCAGGCGTGGTATGGCCCCTAGGTGTCAATTCCTGGCTCTATTCGGAAGAGGACGGTGTCAAATTGTAGTATAAAAGATATCGAATCCCACAGGGATGGTGACAGTGTATTTGGGTTCTCAGCTTACTTTTATATCTCAAAGTGAGATAGCTATCGGGTTGAGAGAATTGGTTGTTGTGTTGTAGTTGGTTTAATAATAAAAAAGGACTAGGGCATTAGGGATCACCGCTAAGACCGTCGGGGATCGACGTTGGGATAGAATCCTTACGTTGAATTAGGGTTAAGTGATTAATCTCCCAATTCATACCACTCTCATGGGTTAAAATTGCAAGGTATTTCGGTGGCTCTCATTGACGCAATAGCGGTAGCCGTCAACGTAGCGATATAGTTCGTCGGGGGATCCCCTCAAGGCACGAGCCGGACATAGTCATGAGCCTTGGTTGGATCCACTGATTTCCATATTCGAATCCCAAGGATACCCCTTAAGCACATCAATTTCACAGACCGTGGGCATGATCTCAGTACGGGTTATCCTAGGGATTTGGTAGGATCGACCAAAATACTCTCATAAATTCGTAATTCAACATAAGGATCCAGATCTACGTCTTCCCCCTAGGATATTAGGGCTAACCCATCAACCTTAGAAAAGTCTACTCACTCATAGCGATGTTGATGGATAAAACACAATTTTTAGGAGAGAAAACATCATGACAGATTAGTAGAATGAAGATTAAGAAACTTACAGCGAGAGATGGAGAAAAATAACGATCAATAGATCCAAAGAAGAATCAAAATCTCAATACGCAACGGTAGCAATCGAACGCCAAAAATAATCCAATAGTCTTCACGAAATTGTTCTAGATCTAACAAGTATTTTCTATGTCTAATCTCCTCTCAAAACTGATTCAAAAACTAGGAATGAATTTGCTCCCTGAACGCTGTCGCAGCTCCCAGACTTTACTCCCCCAAGACGTGCAACAGCCGCTCCCAAAAATCCTTCCAAAAATGGCCTTCAACATCTTCGACCGAGTGGGCGACTCGGTCGAGTAGTACGTTGCTCGGTCTCCGCTCGGTTCGAGCAGATGTACTGCTCGATCGAGCATGACAGTAAATCGCGCTCCTCTAAAATCTTTACTTTGTCTGCACGGGCTGAGTCAGCTCTGCTCGGTCCGAGCAGACAGCTAACTCGGTCGCTGAAGAAGTTGCTCGGGCCGTGCAAGAAGCTGCTTCAGCTTCGAAGGTTGGCGCTGCTCGACCGAGCACATATGTGCTTGGTCCGAGCAATCCCCATATCAGCATCCTCTTCTGCATTTGCATCTGCCCGACCGAGCAGCTGCTCTGCTCGGTCGAGTCGACTGGGAAAATTGTTGCTGAAGCTCCTGAAGCTTTCCTCTCCTCTTGCTCTCTCTCCTCCACTACTCTCATGGCTCCCAAAACACGGCGAACTCCTGTAGAGCTTCGCCAACGAGCTCACAGGCGTGTCAGATGTGTCCATACCCATATCGGATCCCAAATCACTCCAAAATCCCTGAAAACTCATAAAACACTACGAAATTCGAATATAATGTTAGAAATGCGATATCGTAGGAAAATAAGGGATTTGGATGCGAAAATGGCATGGAATGCGATGTCATGTGCTATGAAAAAGGCGTAAAATATGGACACATCAAAATCCCCTAAGCTTACCTCTTACTCGTCCTCGAGGAAGACGAATACTAAGTACGTCGGGAGAAAAACAAAAACAAACAACAAATAAAAATGAGAATAAAAGAGAATGGAAATGGATGAAGGGTGCTAAGGATGTTCGGTCAGATCTCAGGCTTAAGCAGTATATCACGATGCTCTGAATAGTAAAAATACATGCTAATGGCAATTTCAAGTTTTACAGATCATATGTCTAGCATGCAATACAGACAAAAGATAGGGATCTATTGAAATAATGCTATCAACTCATATCAATCTCATGCAGTCCATAGAGTCTAGTATAAAAGGAGTTGGCAATGCACTTTTAAATCACAGATACACATGGAGCATATATAAATCACACAGTATGCAATAGAGAATAGAAATGATCATGCTATTCAATTATTCATTTCGAGTCATGAAAAATCTCCAAAAACTAAAGTGTTTCGTAAAGTTTAAGTATTATCAAATCTCTTCGTTATGCACCGTCTACACTTTAATGTCAAACTCACTCATATGATCAGTTGGTTTAACCCCCCCCCCCCCTCCTCAAAGCTTAGCTTGATGCATCGCATCTAGGCAAAGGATATGGAATTTTTCTTCTTCTTCCCAGTATATATGATAGCGTCTAATGAAAGGATACAAAACAATTTTTATTTTTTTGCTTTATTTTTCTTTCTTTTCTTTTCTTTTTCACGTATATATATACACATTTTTTTCTATTTTTATTCTCTTTTTTATCTTTTCATTTAGAAGCTATACTTTTTCTTTTTGGGTTTGGGAAGTGAGATGCGGTAAGGATAGCTGTGGGGGTGTAACCAACTGATATGTAGAGAACTATATAGATATGTGGAGAAGGAAAATAATATATCTCTCGGTTCACTCATAAGAGGTGCACAACGGTTTAATAAGATAATACTCTAACTAAACTTATAACTAGCATGGATATTTTCATTCATCTAGATGAACACTTAAAAAGCATGCAGTAATAAGCATAATGACAACAAGCATGCAAACAGAAATGAATAAGATATAAAGCAGATGATCCAAGATTTCTAGTGATGTGTGAACCTAGGTGCATTACCCAGCATAGCACATACTAGATACTAATTCATGCATTTGATTTTCAATTCATTTCAAGCATTATATCAGATAGATCAGCAAAAGAATATGCGCGCATATAGAAAGTAAAACTGAAACTACCCTAATAACATGTCAGCAGATAGTAAGCATCGTGAATAACTATTAAGGGCTACGAGAAGTATCATCATGAAAAACATCCTTAGCATAAAAAGAAGAAAGGCGGAGAAAATAGCAAAATAAAAAGAGGGATGCATGCATGGTAAAAAGTAGAAAATATGATGCAGAATGAGAAAAAGGATAAAAAGTGAAAAAAGGGGTGGAAAAGTAAACTAAAAAGCTGAAAAGGGGATGAAAAATGTAAAAGAAAAAATGAAAAATAAAGCGGTAGCGCTCATCCACCAAGCTCAACCCAGCAGTGTCCTCACTGCTGAGAAAACGCTAGTAGGCAGGAGATGATGCTAAATAGGGTGGGGTGAGTGTGGGAATATAAAATAAAAACTGTGCAAAAAGAAGTAAAAACATGACATGATGCAATGATGAATGAAAAATGATGCATGCGTGGGTCCTCCCCCAAGCTATCTAAGTTAAGGGCCCCAAACAGACAGATGGGCACAATAAAATATGAGGGAGGCAAAAACAGGTAGGGACAACATCAAGCAGAGGCACCACCCTCTGGGGGTGGTGATGGATCCCTCTGCTGTGGATTAGGTAATGTGGGAGGATCTGTCTGGAGCTCGACAGGTGGGTCTGTGTGTAAATCAGTGGTGGTGGCGGAGGACTCAGCTGAAAATAGCACTAGGGCAGACGTGGGATCTACTGTGACGACCGACTCAGATGTGGAAGAAGTAGGCTCTGCAGTAGACTGGGAATGTGGAGTACTGAGTGGTGTGAGGGTAGTCACAGTGGCTGGCCGAGGTGGTGGGGCGTGTGCTAGGATCACCGGTGGTGGGCCACGGGTCCGAAATAGGTCAATAATGGATGTCAGGTCTGCCTCAACTCTATCGTGATGTGTCACCATCGAGCGTACAAAGGCGTCGAAATATCGTAGAAGGCGAGAAGTCGACTCTTCAACGCTGTCAGTCGACCGTCTGTGGAAAGGGAGTCGAGTGGAGGGCAGGGAACGTGACGGTGAGTCACCACTCTCATAAAGCGGTCACATGCAGCTGATGCATGGTGCCTAGGGTGGAAAGTTGGAGAGGGTGAGCTCGAAGGGATCTCAGCAGCGGCTGAAGAAAGAGTGGTCATCGACACAGAAGTGTGGACATACGTCGAGATTCTCTCTGTAAAGATGGCCGCTGATGGTGACGAAGTGGTGCCGGAGAGGGGAATGTGGGGGCCTAAAGAGATCGAAAATGAAGCTATGAGGTCCCTAAGAAGTGGACGGGTGGGGGGTGGGTCGTGCTCAGGATGGTCTAAATCTGTAGGATCAGGAGCAGACAGGATATCGGTGCCCTCCGGCATGGGGATGGAAGAAACAGAGAAAGGGGTAACGGGGCAGGAAGTGTTGACAGTCCCCGATGGCTCAACTAAGGTGGAGGTGGAAGAGGAAGATGTGGAAGAAGTAATGCCTCCTGAGCGAGGTGGATATAAAGGTAGAGCTGGATGTGCGGCCACTAGGGCTACAAGGTTGTGCTCCTCGTACTCAGTAGAGTGTGGCACCGAGTCATCGGTGACTGCCTCGATGGGTGCTCCTGGGGGCTCAAGTACGTGGAGGGCTAGAAGTGGATCGGCCCTAGCAATCATCCAGCTCAGATGGACAGGTGCAATGTGTGTAAGGTGAGGGGCAGGAAGTACCATGTGAGGCGTATGGTATGTGCCGAAAAGATATGTCCAGTGACGATCCCCGTAAGGTCTGATGATATGCATATGCTCTAGGACACCAAGAGTCAAGCGAGTGGGTCCAACAGGGGTCACCAGGTCATCAGGAATGTGGATATCAAGCATCTGGACAAAAATGGTAAAGAATCCGCTGCAGCAGATGTCCATAAAGAAGTAGTTGGTGGCAGTCTGCAGAAGGCGATGACACAACTAGTGGGCCGCATCTGAAAGCATGAAGGAGTGAAGGGAGCCGTCTGAGTGAAAGCGCAGAGGCCGGGTCATGCCCATAAGGTGGATAAGCTCTGGTAGGGACATGGTCCCGACCTCAGGCCTGAAAAAGATAGTTTTGGCTAGGTGTCTCAGTGCGTAACGAAGGTAGGGATGCACGATGCATGATGCCTTCGCCCGGCTATGGCGATAGTGATCTAGGCCTGAAATACGGTGCCAAAAAGCTGAAGCATCAAACATGTCAAAGTTGTAGTGTGGGGAGAAGGCGACTCTGGGCTCGGGGATAGCTAGGAAGTGGAAGTGCTCGTGGATCATGGTGTATGTAATCATGCAATCGTGATCCATGAGGTGGAAGGTGATGCTATCACCCGTCGGAGTGCGAGCGATGGAGCTAAGAGCTGTAATGCCCTACAAGCTACTGCACAAGTACTAGAGGGGGGTGAATAGTACTTTAAAAATAACAAGGAGTATAATTCCTAATTATCGTGCAAACAACTACCAATCAAATTGCGGAAGCTTAAATTGATGACAACAACAAAATTAACAATGCAAACAATTGATATTACTGGGTTCGGATCCACCCAAGTCTCCCCGACTTGTTCCCGGTGATCCTACGTCCCAACCACCCGGATACCTTCCGGATACTTAGGTTAGAAACCCTAACCCAAGATTTCCACTATGAATATCTTGTGAAAAACCTTCACAAGATCAAATCATACATGCAATGGCAATAGTGAATCCCACAACCCGGGATCACAACCTTCTCTCACAACCGAGAGAATCAATAAGCAATGAAAATCAGTTTATAATTGAAATAAACAATCTTACCACAAAATCATATACCTTGAGTTTTCTTACCAAATAGGTGCAAGGATGGATTTGAGGAAGAGGAAGTCACCAAGACCTAGCACCACTGAAATGAGCAGCAATGGGTGCCTAGGAGTGACTAGGAGACTTGAATCAAGCTAGAGCTTGGCTCACCAAGAACAAACTTCTCTCAAGATGGATTCTAGATCTAGAATGTGAGAGAGATGAATTCTTGTGAGGGAGAGAGCTTTGGAAATGAGTGAGAATCTCTAACTCTTTCAATCTCAATGAATCTCTGAAATATAGCTCTTCTTAGGGAAGAAGAACCCCAGCTTAGTATATATACTAAGGGGGAAAAACGTGTTAGGTCAAAACCCAACGGTTGGAAATCTGAAGCCACTAGTCGGTCAAAGAACAAACACTGACCGACTAGTTCATCAACTAGTCGGTCGGTCAAACAACATGGACCGACTAAGTGATGAACAGTGAACAGATTGAATTTCAGACCTAGAAATCTAGTCGGTCCAAGAAGACTGTCTGACCGACTAGTTTCACAACTAGTCGGTCGGTCAGTGAACTTAGACCGATTAAGAGTTAAAAACAAATAGTCTGAAAACAAATTGAGTTAGTCGGTTCAAGAACAAATGTTGACCGACTAGTTCATCAACTAGTCGGTCGCTAAACGTTTTTAGACCGACTAAGGATAAACAGTAACTTGGCATGAACAGAGACTGTTCAACTAGTCGGTCTAAGTAGCATCACTGACCGACTAGTTCACTAACTAGTCGGTCGGTGAGTCAACATGGACCGACTAAGTATAAACAGTAACAAGGCAAGTTCAGGGAATGTTCAACTAGTCGGTCTAAGAAGCATCACTGATCGACTAGTTCACCAACTAGTCTGTCGGTGAGTCAACATGGACCGACTAAGTGTGAACAGTAAAGAGCATGAAGTTTAGAAAGCAAACTAATCGGTCCAAGAAGCTTTGCCGACCGACTAGATCACCATCTAGTCGGTTGGTTCTTCTTCTTGAACCAACTAACATGCACAAGAAGTCCCGAAACGAAGCGCGATGCTTCGGGAAAGATTGTATGGACTTCTACTAAGATCCTAGCTCTAAGATAGGAGCGATATGAAGATAGAAATGTAAGATATACTCAAGGCTTAACATTCTA
The DNA here is from genome assembly GCA_030789695.1 of Scilla litardierei. Taxonomy (NCBI): domain Eukaryota; kingdom Viridiplantae; phylum Streptophyta; class Magnoliopsida; order Asparagales; family Asparagaceae; genus Scilla; species Scilla litardierei. The sequence goes on from CM061142.1 coordinate 577,788,413, forward strand.
TAGATTGAAACTAAAAGACTATAAATAAAACCTTAAGGAACGGTCTTCGAGAGCTTCGATCAAATCTTCATGACTTCCAAAATGGTCCAAAAGCTTCAACAAAGCTTTAGGCATTGAATACGAGCTTTGAGAAGTCTTGAGATGTCGCTTTGAGTGTTTGATCACTCCATATTTTACACCTTTTTTCCGCATGTTTTCACGCCATTTCGATTGCTCATATTGCGGTTTTCAAGATTATTCGACAATATTGCGATGCTTTTCACTATTTCTTGTTTTTGTCGGATTTCAGGAAATATGGAGCGATCGGGAGCAAAAATGAGCTTAAAGGATTTGCACCCACTCCGGAGTGTCAACCATGGCCCTTTTGAGGGTTATTCTGCAATGGAAGACGAGTGGAAGAAGAAAGAACGTCGTAGGAGCGACGAGGAAGCGAAAAAGATGGAGATTGGGCATTTTCAGCATGCCACTCGGCCGAGTGAAGGAGTCACTCGGCCGAGCATTGAGACCCCGCTCGGCCGGCCAGATCGGACACGCAACAGAGATGTATCAGCGTGCACTCGGCCGAGCATCGCACGCCCACTCGGCCGAGTGCGGAGACTCCGTCCGCCCGAGTGGCACCCAGACGACGGCAAGCCAAAATGTCCAACTCTCTGTAATCCGTCAGTCGACTATGAGCTCCGACTCGGCCGAGTTCCAAAAGCCCCTCGGCCGAGTGACATTCACCACTCGGCCGAGTGATGCCGAGGACACGCAGCGCCCAGATTTTCAGACAGCCTCTCACTCTTTTGAAATCTACTATCATTCCAGCAATCAAAGTATTTTTATCATATTTTTTATGGATAGTAGACTTCATGACGGTTCCAACGCCGCCAAGAACGCGCAAATCGGAGGTCGGATGAAATCTGGGGAATTTCTGCAAGTTGATGCTGCAGTGCTGGAATTTCCACTCGGCCGGGTCACATATTCCACTCGGCCGAGTGCGGCCTGGGCCCAGATTTTAAGTTGCGGTTTGGGCTGTTTTTGGGCATGAATTTGAGGGGTTTTCTAGGGTTTCTTGCTAGGGTTTTGGGGGAGTATTTAAGGGTTTTGTAGCCACCATTAGAGGAGGATCCCATTATGTTTTCTTAGCCCCCATATGTTTTTCTTAGGATTATTTTAGAGGTTAGGCCATGCCCTAGGCCCCCTCTTGGATCTAAAAGCTTGTATTTTGGATTGAAGATCTTCATCAAGCTAAGTATTTTCTTCTTTTTATTTGAATCTTTGTTTTTCTATCTTTTTGTATGCAAGCAATGATTTCTATTGATTCTCATATCCTTATTGCTATGCTAGAGTAGATTTGTTGTTCTAGGGTTTGGGGATGAACCCTATGGATCTAATTTCATATTTGTGATGAATGAATTTCTAAATTGCTAGAATTGCTAGGAGGTTAGGTTGTGATTGATTTACTACGGATAGTTAGGGATTTCCATCGATTGGGGTTTGCAAGAGATTGGATTCTAATCGATGGGAAGGCCTAGATATTCGATTTAGGTTTACAATTGGGTTTCTCTAGATTTGGTTTGCAAGAGATTGGACCAAAGCTAGGATTTTTAATTGTAAATCTATACCCATATTCGTTTGCAAGAGATTGGACGAATACGAACTATCACAACCTAGATCGTAACTCGAGTTTGCACGAGAGTGGGCTCGAGGGGCGATTGAACGATGATGTCGATCTTCATGCTAGTGTCTTAGGTTAGGGTTTGCAAGAGATTGGGCTCTAATCTAGGTTGCTATAGACCGGCAATAGCGCGAGAGCGTGAGCTTGGTTCTATATTCAGTTACGACTAGTTCACCTCAATGCAAGTCTAGTAATATTGAGATTCACTATTTACAATGATGTATGACGGTCCGTAGTGGGGATTCCCTATCCCTAGACACTTTTATTATATTGTATTTGAATCGACTTTTGACCGATTTCTCTATCTCCGACACCGACATCCATCACCATTGCCATTACATCATACCATAGCCATCTCCACCAATAATACATTCGTAGTCAAACCAACCTAGGATAGATTGGAACCAACACCACCTCCTCGTGTTCGATACCCGCTCGCCACTTTGCCGTGCGCTTGCGGTAAAACTACAATCGTTCTCCGGGTGTGTATCCGGGGCCGACCAAGTTTTTGGTCGTGCTTTTGGGTTGCATTTTGGAGCGATCAAGTTTTTGGCGCCGTTGCCGGGGAGGTGTTTCCCGTTGGGTGCCAATTTGTCACAATTAGGTTGATTAGACTACGAAAAAAAAACTAACAAAAGGAAATTTTCACCCCCGCCACCATTATTATCATTTCTATATTCTTTTGTACCACTGATATCTTTTCTCCAGGTATTTATCTTTGTTGATCAGGTGCTATGGATTATACTACGTGGACCACAGATTTTGATCAGAGTGCTCAGATGGGAGATTACTATTTTGATCAGAGTGCTCAGATGGGAGAATACTATTATGATCAGAGTGCTCAGACGGGAGAATACTATTATGATCAGAGTGCTCAGATGGGAGAATACTTTTTTGAGGAGATGCACTGGCCCGAGCTTGATGAGAGACAAAGGATCTTTTTTGATGAGATGCATGCACACCAGGTGGAAATACAAGCCGGGCTTGATAAGAGCAATCTTCAATTTGAATGTACGAAGAGGGTACTTGAAATGAATGCGCTAATGCTTAAGGTTGCAGGGATTTCCAAAGATATCAGTTCTGCTTCTTCATTTTATGGGCAAGAAGCATCGCCAGACTTACTACCAGAGCCAGAATGTGCCGTCGTCGATCCTACTTCCTACGATACATCTATTGCATATGAAGAGTGGATGGACGAAGAGGCAGTGAAGGAAGCAGAAACTGAGTCATATGCGCAGCCAGAGGAGGACGCATTTCAGAGATTATTGGATGGCCTCTTGGAGTCAGTGAGGTTCACCAGTTCAGAGAGCATTACAGCAGGTGATGCATTTGAGCTACGATTTGTAGATTTTGTTATGAACCGTGTTTCAGCTGCAGGAACAATTGAGGAGGACATCCATGTCAGTCTTGAGGGGGATAGACTATATTTTCGGATTGCTTGCGGGCATTCCCCTCCACATGATACATCCCCACAAGCTGACACACTTGAGCAGCCAACATCACCATTCCAGAGAGAGCCCACATTGATAGTTGATGAGAAGGTAAAGGAGCACACTGTCGAGCCAGAGCATATTGACGAGGAGGCCTCATATGCGGAGCCGAAGCATGCTTTTGAGGAGGCCTCACACACGGAGCCAGAGTTTATCACCGAGGAGGTCGTGCATCGGGACGAGGACATAGCCATTCATGAGGATCCCGAGCACTACCCTCCTCCATTGGAGCTCCTGCAGCCACCTCATCCTCCCACTGACGTCGAGGACTATCCCACAGAGCTTACTGCTCCCACTCAGGGAGATATTTTTACCCACTCCATTTCTGAATCATGCATTCCATTTGATATTTATTTTGATTCAGATATTTTTGACACGTCATACCTTTTGCAGCACACATACGATTATGGACCGGAGGTATGCTTGGACGTGTCACAGTTCGACGAGCCTATCGAGGAGGTCCACACCTATGATCTTGATTTACCTGAGCAGCTGAGAGAGGGTACCATGGAGACAGCTATCACGGCACGTGAGGATATTGGATTATTTCCAGGGAAGTATCGTCCACCATTATTTATTCTATATATTACTATAGACGATCCTCTTTGGGATACTTTTATTATGAGGGTGAATTTTTTGCAGCGAACTGATGCATCCTATTCTCTGCAGGGTACAGGTGGAGTCCTTGTGGGAATGCTGGAGGATGCATTGCTGGAGTTCGTTGGAGTCCGTGGACACACGCATCTGGCGGAGCCACGGAAGGAGCAGTTGGAGCAGTTGCCTGCACCGGCAAAGATACTGGATCCGCCTTTTGCTATAGGTGATATCAATCCAGTAGTGTAGAAATTTTTATGCTTTAAATAAACACGAATTCTCTCGACAGCGAGAGGACCGTATAGATTTGCTTGAATAAATATCACCTCTTATGACGGCCACAAAAATCTTTTACACCCCAAACCCATTATATATATTAATTCCCCTCTCCATATTTTGATACGCCACATCCTTTTGCTCACCACCATCGAGCATTTCTTTCAAGTGAATACTCACTTTCTTATTCATTTGACTTGAACTCGCTTTGCAAAGCCATGATATTTTTGATCAGGTCATTTGAATAGGATTGTTTGGTATAAGCTTGGGGGAAAGCGCTCTCATGCATCATTGTATGTGCATGTAGTTGCATTAGGATTTCATGTCATTCATTTCATCATTTTTCATTCACCTCCCTCATATTTATCGTTGTTCCTCATATTTTTCCTTTTATGATCACATTGAGGACAATGTGAAGTTTAAGCTTGGGGGAGTGCATTTCCATGCCATTTAGATGCATTAGTTGCATTTTTACTTTATTTGAGGGTTTTTAAAATTTTTCAAATTTTTTGCATCATCTTTTTGATTTTTCCATCTTATTTTCCTTTTATGTGTGTTCATGCATCATATTGTGTGCTTGATTTTCTTTTCGTTCCCCTCTTTTATTTTTATTTCTTTATTTTCCTTTCTCTTCTTCCGCTAGATGAGTTTTGTATGATGATATCTCTTATTGCTTTAGTAGCCATCACGATGCTTATTATTCCTTGCCATGCTACTTTGAGTATTCCATAGTCTTGCTATCCATGTGCTTGCTTATATATTCTTTTGATGATTCCTCTATATGAATGCATGATATTAATTGAAGCTGAATGTATGGATTAGTGTTTGGTATGCTTTTGTTGGAAGTGCTCCAAGATTCACGCATCAATTGTATAACGGAAGCATCTGCCTTATTATCTTATTCACCTTCTGTTGCATGCTTGATATGAAAGTACTCTTTACCGCTTGACTTCGCTTTTTATTGAGATGATTGAGAATATCCATACTTACATATGAGTTTTAGTTGAAGTATTATTTTATTGAACCGTTCTTGCACATCTTAGAGTGAACCGAGTGTTACATTATTTCTTTCTCCACATATATCTTTTTATTCTCTACATGCCACTTGAGTTCACCTCCTAAAGCTACTTATATCGCATCTATTTCCCGAAAATCCCCACAAAAGAAAAGTTAGCTCCAAAAAGTCCAAAAAGCCAAAAAGGAGCCAAAAACAAAAAATACAAATCAAATAGCTCCTACAAAAATCCAAAAAGAAAAGTGAGAAACAAAAAAAGTTCAAAAAGAAAAAAAAAGAAGAAAAAAAAATGTTTCTCTATCTCATTATTGGAGCCACAAAATACTTGGGAAAACCAAGGCAAAAATCCCATTTTCCACTATCATATTCCTTTAGATGCAATGCCTCAAGCTAAGCTTGGGGGGGTGAACTCATTTGACCATATGAGTGAGTGCGACATTAGAGTGGAGAGGTGCACGAATGGGAAAGTTTGATAATGCTGAAACTTAGCACAATACCTTAGTTATGGAGATTTCTTATGAATCGATATAAATATGTGAATGCCATGATTTATTCTATTCTCCATTGCATGTTTGGTGTGATTCTTATATGCTTCTGTTATGACTCTTGATTGAAAAGTGCATCGCCAACAATTGTATATTAAATTCTATGAAATGCATGATGTGGATATGAATTGATTGTATGAATTTAGAGAATCCCTTTTGTTGATCTGAAAAGCTTGCAAGTGCCATGTTTAAGTAAGATATGAAATCTTTATATCATGTGATTCGTATTTCCCAAGTTATCGTGATGTGTAGCTTATGGCTTGAGATCTGAGAGAATAATCTAGCGACCCCTTCCACTTCGTATTCTTTTTCATTTTTTCCTTATTTTTACCCTTCGGGTTCGCCTTCTACTTGTCTTCCTCGAGGACGAGTAAGAGGTAAGCTTGGGGGATTTTGATCACTCCATATTTTACACCTTTTTTCCGCATGTTTTCACGCCATTTCGATTGCTCATATTGCGGTTTTCAAGATTATTCGACAATATTGCGATGCTTTTCACTATTTCTTGTTTTTGTCGGATTTCAGGAAATATGGAGCGATCGGGAGAAAAAAATGAGCTTAAAGAATTTGCACCCACTCCGGAGTGTCAACCATGGCCCTTTTGAGGGTTATTCTGCAATGGAAGACGAGTGGAAGAAGAAAGAACGTCGTAGGAGCGACGAGGAAGCGAAAAGATGGAGATTGGGCATTTTCAGCATGCCACTCGGCCGAGTGAAGGAGTCACTCGGCCGAGCATTGAGACCCCGCTCGGCCGGCCAGATCGGACACGCAACAGAGATGTATCAGCGTGCACTCGGCCGAGCATCGCACGCCCACTCGGCCGAGTGCGGAGACTCCGTCCGCCCGAGTGGCACCCAGACGACGGCAAGCCAAAATGTCCAACTCTCTGTAATCCGTCAGTCGACTACGAGCTCCGACTCGGCCGAGTTCCAAAAGCCCCTCGGCCGAGTGACATTCACCACTCGGCCGAGTGATGCCGAGGACACGCAGCGCCCAGATTTTCAGACAGCCTCTCACTCTTTTGAAATATGCTATCATTCCAGCAATCAAAGTATTTTTCTCATATTTTTTATGGATAGTAGACTTCATGTCGGTTCCAACACCGCCAAGAACGTGCAAATCAGAGGTCGGATGAAATCTGGGGAATTTCTGTAAGTTGATGCTGCAGTGCTGGAATTTCCACTCGGCCGGGTCACATATTCCACTCGGCCGAGTGCGGCCTGGGCCCAGATTTTAAGTTGCGGTTTGGGCTGTTTTTGGGCACGAATTTGAGGGATTTTCTAGGGTTTCTTGCTAGGGTTTTGGGGGAGTATTTAAGGGTTTTGTAGCCACCATTAGAGGAGGATCCCATTATGTTTTCTTAGCCCCCATATGTTTTTCTTAGGATTATTTTAGAGGTTAGGCCATGCCCTAGGCCCCCTCTTGGATCTAAAAGCTTGTATTTTGGATTGAAGATCTTCATCAAGCTAAGTATTTTCTTCTTTTTATTTGAATCTTTGTTTTTCTATCTTTTTGTATGCAAGCAATGATTTCTATTGATTCTCATATCCTTATTGCTATGCTAGAGTAGATTTGTTGTTCTAGGGTTTGGGGATGAACCCTATGGATCTAATTTCATATTTGTGATGAATGAATTTCTAAATTGCTAGAATTGCTAGGAGGTTAGGTTGTGATTGATTTACTACGGATAGTTAGGGATTTCCATCGATTGGGGTTTGCAAGAGATTGGATTCTAATCGATGGGAAGGCCTAGATATTCGATTTAGGTTTACAATTGGGTTTCTCTAGATTTGGTTTGCAAGAGATTGGACCAAAGCTAGGATTTTTAATTGTAAATCTATACCCATATTCGTTTGCAAGAGATTGGACGAATACGAACTATCACAACCTAGATCGTAACTCGAGTTTGCACGAGAGTGGGCTCGAGGGGCGATTGAACGATGATGTCGATCTTCATGCTAGTGGCTTAGGTTAGGGTTTGCAAGAGATTGGGCTCTAATCTAGGTTGCTATAGACCGGCAATAGCGCGAGAGCGTGAGCTTGGTTCTATATTCAGTTACGACTAGTTCACCTCAATGCAAGTCTAGTAATATTGAGATTCACTATTTACAATGATGTATGACGGTCCGTAGTGGGGATTCCCTAGCCCTAGACACTTTTATTATATTGTATTTGAATCGACTTTTGACCGATTTCTCTATCTCCGACACCGACATCCATCACCATTGCCATTACATCATACCATAGCCATCTCCACCAATAATACATTCGTAGTCAAACCAACCTAGGATAGATTGGAACCAACACCACCTCCTCGTGTTCGATACCCGCTCGCCACTTTGCCGTGCGCTTGCGGTAAAACTACAATCGTTCTCCGGGTGTGTATCCGGGGCCGACCAAGTTTTTGGTCGTGCTTTTGGGTTGCATTTTGGAGCGATCAGTGTTCTCGTGAATTTGGCGACGATCTCCATAACTGCGCTCACAAATTGTTAGTTCATGAATTATTTATGTTTGCTCATCATCCAAAACCAAATCCGGGGAGTCCAATACTCAACATTCTCCCCCTTTTTGGTGATGACAAACCAACATAAATAATAATCAAAAATAATGATTCAAATGTAAAATACTTACTCCCCCTGCATTGATGACACGTTAATTCCAAATTGAATAAATGAAGATTGCATCAAGCAGACGAGTGAGATATATAATGAGAATCGATTATTGAAATATCGGATTTGAAAATCCTTATATATATCTTAACTCCCCCTGAATCTAACATATCAAATTAGATTCTTGGAAATTGAGTTAAATTTTCATTTGCCCTAATCATTATCATTATCTCTCCCCCTTTGGCATTATCCCAAAAATGGGGGGCATACAACGACAACAACAAGGATAAAGAAAATCCAACATCAGGAGTCGTAGAATATGACGATGGACCAAATTGACACCAAGGGAAAAGAGATGAAATCAAATCAAAGTGTGCCAAATTGTCCATTTTCGAAAAACGAAAATTAAAATCATCAAAATACCAAATACAAATTCACTTATTGAATAAAGAAACGTACTCTTCAATACTCAATATTCTTGGTTAAATTTGTGCACGGAAAACAATTCTATGCAATCATAGAAATAAAATCTATTTAACCAAGTTAATAATCGTCGAGCGACGAAATCGAATATCATAGACATTGAATGAATATTAAATGTGCACAATGAAGTAAAAGGAGAACATCGATGTATATATATAAGAATATCATGAGTACATGCAAAAATACATCGAATACATCAAACAAGGTGCAACATCTATATCACCAACAAAAAGATACAACAACATCATCGACATATCATCATCAACATCCAACCAAAAGAAAGAACATCAAGAACACCGACATCCAAAATCCAAAATACATCAAAACACCACCGACATCCTATCCTAACCCAAAACACTCTCAGAAAGATGGATCATCCAATGATCACCGGAGAGTCCTCCAAACTGACGCTCAGGAGGAAGTGGCAGGATCAGCAGTCTCCGTGGGTCCAGTCGAGGGAGTGGACTCAGGCTCTGCTGCGAGGAGTGGTGTGACAACTGAAGGGATCATCGGGGCTGGAGTGGAAACATCGACAGGCTCAACGGTAGGTGTATCAGCAGGAACGTCAGCAGGAGCAGCAACAGCATCAACAGGAGTTTGAACCACTAAAGCAGAAGACTCTGGAGCACCGGAAGAAGTGGCAGCTCCAGCAGTGGAAGTAGTAGCAGCAGCAGCAGTGGCCTCAGCGCCACGAGCTAAAGAGGTGACAAGCTCATCAATCTCCTCGTCATCCATCTCCTCATCCTCAGAAACAGGAGGAGGAAGGTCAATACCCATCATCCTAGCCATACGGCACACAACCTCCTCGGTACGAGCCAAACGAGACTCGTGACGATGAAGTAAGCGAGCGATATCATCTAGTGTGGTGGCAGGAGGTGGGGCTGCAGCAGCTGAAGGTGTGGCCTGGGATGCAGAAGGAGTCGACCGCTGGACGTGACGAAGTGCCGCAAGAGACTTCTTGACGGCCGTCACGTTCAGGGGTGGACCGAGGGGACGCTCATCATCCGGAGGCAAAGGAACACCAAAGTGACGAAATACCAAGGTCAAAAGGCAAGGATATGGGATGTGCACCGATTTACTAGACTTGCGAAGACACTCGAAAGAATCCATCTTGTCGAGTATAATGCGAGCCCAGTTAATCAAGCTACCCATAAAAAGAGCGTATATCAACTTCAGGAAGGGCTGCGAAGGAAGTGAGGAAGATCCATACTTGGGCAATAGGCACGATTTCAGGATGAGATTAATCACCCAAGCAGTCGGCTTGAATGATTTGGAGGGAACGCCTATGAAAGCAGGAGGGATAACCTGAAAGATATCAGCGAGGGTCGGCTGATGGAGAGTGGAGATATCATCTACGGAAATGTCAGACTGGAGGAGGCCAGACGATGAGCATCATGTCAACTCCCCCAAGATCTCTGCAGTGAGGACTATAGGAGTCCCCAAAACAGATGTCTCGATGGAGTGGGTCTCATCATACTGACCCCGGGTACGATTGGCATAGAAAAGCTTGACCAAGCGAGGATAGGGTCGAGGGTTCGCCTTAGGGTCATATCTAAGATAGTCCAAAAGTCCGCTATAGGATAAAAGATCCGCAAGGCCAAGAAAGTCAGAGAACTGAACGTAATGCTCCAATAGCAGTGGGCAGTGCTCTATACGGTTGTAAGCCGCTAGACACTAAGGGTCGTCACGACACAACGATATATCTACACCGCCTACCGGCATCGGGGCTTTTCCCTTAGCCTTACGGGTCTTAGGAGGAGGGGGTGGAGTAGGTGCCTTCTCGGGATGCTCAGGAGTGTACTCTTCCTCGAAATCATCCTCAGAGTCACTACCTGAACGCTCACCGGGAGGGGTAGGTGCACGGAACTTTTTGGGTTGGGCTTTGGGCTTGGAAGTTTGGCCTTTGGCTTTGGGCTTGGAAGTCCTCTTCCTCTTCAACGGTGGTGAAGACTGTCACGCCCCGCTTCCCAAAAATATGGAGGTGAAGCGTGAGAAGGTCCGCTCAGACTTGAAGCTGCAAAGCTGCAAGTCCGATAAGCGTCAATCAAATTCAAAACTGCAGGTCCTTGCAACGCGAACGAAACATAGATAATAATAATAAAATGAGACAAAGGAGATATCTCAGAATATCCATAAAATAAGTTTCAACATCACAGAAAAAGCCACTATGCTGAAATAAAAGAGAGTCCAAAGGCCCAAACATGGCCAACAAGAGTACAAAGTACAAAGTATAGGTGCCACGCACCAACAACTAACAAATGGCCTAAAACAAAAGAAAGCTCAACAAAGACTCAAAGAATGATCACCGGTGTCCACAAAATCCTCCTGGGCAGTCATGGACTCAGGCTCAGCGTCAGCAAAACACCACGTACTCAGCAACGGTCTCTGGCTCAGGGTCTAACATTTGACACCCAAAAGAGCAAGGGGCACATGTCAGCAAGTCTACAAGAGACTTGTGCAAGGAAACTGAAAGTAGGCAAAAGTAAAGCAACCTAGCAGTTCTAGCATGAATGCGATGACATGGCAGTTAAAGTATGAGTGCAATAGATAAAGTAAAGTAAAGTACGAGCATGGCATTTAAACATGGCATGGATGACAAGTATTACATGAATCATTCACAAGACAAGTACAAGACAAGAAAAGTAAGCACCTCGTGCACAGAGATTCCGTCTTTTGGCTAGAGGGCTGATCAGGCCACTCCTAAGCTCAAGTGAACGTTTATCCCTACCCCTCTACATGTATCGAGCCAGGGCCTTACCCCCGAACGGTAATGCTCGCTTCTGGATCACGAGCCAGGAAGTGTTTTTAACAAGTATGGCATAGGGGTGCACCTAGCCGGACCAGGAAACCGGGCATTGGCTTTTGACCAACACATGAGGCCCGTTTCCCCGCAAGTAGTATTCAAGGAGTACAAGTATTGTAGCGTGTGCTACGAATGCAACAATCAACTGGGATGACATGTAAGATGCAATGCATGGCAGTTAAAAGTGCGTACAGATAAGGAAAGTAAACGTGACAGTATAGTATGCATGAACAACAAGTTTAAAGAGTTGGATCTAGCTTCGTTGTCAAGCTAGATCCATTTAGGTGACAGATCAAGTTTCGTTGTCAAACTAGATTAAGTAGGCGTCTAGCCAGCTATCATTTCACTGACTAGTCTCTTTTACGCTAGGAACAAGGAAGTGGCCTAAAAACATGGCCCTACACAAGAGTTGGCAAGTTTCACTTGCCTGCAAGTACGACGTCTGAGCACACCGTCCAATGAGTCCAAAAATCACAATTATCCTTCGTGCACAAGTCCACCGGCCTAAAGTCCATATTATTAATCTTGATTAATGAATTTAAAACATTTAAAATACTTTAAAAATACTGATTTTAGTCTTGATTAGCATGCATTGGGTTGGGGGTCCTAAGGGTGCAAGGCGTTACCTCTACACGACGGGAAAGCTACACCGGCGTCGGGTAGCGACGCCGGGGGTTGGAATAGAAGATCGCGCTCCAAGTCCAGATTCCAAATTAGTTTCCTCGCTGTAAAGTTCAGAGCATCAACCGGAGCAACGGGTCCAGATTCTAAAGCTAGCACGTGCGACGACGGGCTACGACGTGTCGCAACGTCGTACACGGCGAGTCGTCGAAGAGGAAGCATCTAGGTGGGGCCCACAGTAGTCCTAGGGACCTTTGGGGGACCCACAATACCTCTGGAGAACATGGGGGGCCCACGGAGGCAAGTGGTGTGACGGGTGCGGGGTTGCGACGAGTGGCTCTCGGTCGTACCCAGCCAATGCGGGAGATTCCATCGGTCGGGCTCAGTGCACAGGATGTGGCAACGCTTACGGAGATGCGGTCGTCGGTCACAGCGGCCGCTGCAAGGGGATCCTTCGGTCAGACACTGCAGAAGAGGGCTGCAACACTGCGGGGGTTACAACGGAGCGGGGGAGCGGGCGATGCGGGCGCTTGGGTCGGTCAGACACAGCAGGCGGGTCGGTCGGGCGCTTGGGCTGCAGCGGAGCGGGGGTTACGATGCGGAGCGGTGGAACGGGCCGGTCAGATCGATGGGTTCTCTCGGTCGGAGTGGGGTGCGCGCGTTGCAATGGAGCGGCGGGCGACTGGGTGCGGAGCGGGCGCTTGTGCGGGCGAGGGCCTCGGTCAGACCGAGGGAAATGGAGGGGAAACGTCGGTCGTGCGGGGGCGGCTGCGGGGGCTGAGTTGCGACGAACGTCACAAGCGAGAATTTGAGTTATGGGGCGGCTAGGGTTTGTTTGCTTGCGAAAATAGGTCTTCCTAGGGGTTGTTTATATAGTGTAGGTGGGTTGACTAGGTCTAGGGCTAAATCTAATAGGATTAGAAGTTCAAAAATATTTAAAATTTAAATCTCAACTTCTCCAACTCACCCAAGGATTTGACTTGGTCCAAATGAGCTGGAAATTGGCTCAAAAATTATTTAAAACGTTTAAAACTCAAATAAATTTTATTTGGCCGAAATTAATTTAAAACGTAATTATTAAAAAATATTATAAACCTTGTTAAAAATATAAAAGTGGTCAAATAAACTCCAAAAATTATGAAATAAATATCGGGGTGATCGTGTTGATGAGAGTGAGCTAACTAAGACGACGGATCTCAATTTCGACGTCGGACGACGAAACTAAAAATAGAAACGTCTCCCGTCAAAAGTGAAAATCGTCACGTCTTATTCGAGTAAGATTAAATTGTGGGAAAACGACTCGAGAAATGTCGTTCTAAGATAGTGCCACTATTTAATACTCTCAGAGACGTTCACAACGGCATATCACACGAAAGTGTTCACAAACAAACAAAGTCTAAAACAAACATGTGCACGGCCAAAAGCACGTGCACGAAAAACGTACAACGAAAAGTGGTCGTTACATCCTCCCCACCTTAGAATAAAGTCCGTCCTCGGACTTTCTACTATAGCTAGTCACTCTAATAACTACCCCAATCAAGTCACATTATATTTCAAACCAGGTATAGTCATTACAAGTGCTTATATATGCACTAGGTAGTCAACCATTAATACTACCAACAAGTATGTATATTTATATATATTCACGTACGTCATACACTTATACCTATTATAGTCAGTCAATTTCATCCATGTATTTCAATCATATATATATAAGCATTCATCCTTTATATAACTACTACTTACACAAAACAATATTTCAGATACTCATATAAGGATAGTCTCACACTTAGCAAATACAATCATTGCTCTACATATAGATAGCTACCTACGCACAAACATCAAGGGCATACTACCCTCTAATATTTATCCAATACCAACATCTCAACACATGTAGTCACACCATACCATTTTAAATCAAGCTTCACTATATTTAATATACATTCATCACCACTATCGTTTCACAATATATAGTCATTCAAATGCATGCAAATAGTTCACCATATATTCACATCACGTACGGTCCTATAACTGTATTTACGACACGCCACATATATCATAGTCATCAATATCTATAACTAAGCACATACTTACCCGTGCATGGTGCACACCCATACACGCTAACAATTCATTTACATACACCAATCATACCATCATATATTACTAGTACATCTACACACCTAGTTTAGCTAGCACACATACGTTCACACAGGCAAGTCCTTAGTAATTAGCTATACCACAAGACCAACACCTATAACTATATACTGGTGTAGCGACCCACAATCATGTGTGTAGCACAACCAGGCACAAACACTTCTATCACTATTCATACATCAACCATTTCTATATTCAACTACAAACATACATTCAATATTCTTAGAGTATACCCACTCAAGCTTGAGTGAGACTCAATACACATATCAGAATATTCTATATACGTAACACGACATTCATACCTATACCAATATCACTCCAATATTTATATATATGTCTACCAATACAACCATATGCACACCATAAGTCAGTCACACTTAATATTTAGCTAGGTAATACTTACATAGATCAATCACTCTATATACTACAATAATAATAATACAGACATCAGCACACGTATATTTATAATACCCTCCCTAGTACAAACATTCACCGTATAGTCACACATAAGTAATGTATATATCCACACCATAGCCTACTACCTATAATTAGTATACTAACACATCCACACATACATAATTAAGATGTGCAATAGTCGTGTATACCTCACGGTATGCACGCATGCAACATCCCGCGAAAGCAAACAATACCAATCAAAGTTATAACCCTACTACCATATGTATATCACTTATATACTCATGCAACGAAACATAACTTCCTACGTCCAAGCACCATATATATCTACCTACGAGCACATACTCACACGTACTAATATATGAATCACTCAATAGGCCTACTCACTTAACTATACGTACACTTATTATTATCACACCTAGCATACACATAGCTTTACCAATCATTTTATTTCAACCATTATAAGTATCTCTAACTACATACACAACTTAGATATTTCAACGCTAACTCTTATATACACAGGCATCCCTAGTATAGTATAGCTATCCACACCAAAATCTATAACTACTAACACACAACAACTTCATACTATCACGAATAACTCCGAGTATATATATATATATATATACCACACAATAGGCAAGCATCAATATACTATGGGGGTACACTCATTCAAGCCCACGTACACAACTTAGGTACGTGCACTACGACTACCTCACAAGGTCCAAGGGCCTACTAACAATTAAGGGTTGACATAGACATTGACGGACCCTAAGGCCTAAGCAATAAAGAGAGGTCGAGAGCGTGACGAGGGAAGGATCGATAAGCACGAGTTCAGATAGGACGAATACAAGGAGACGGCTTGGTTAGGAAAAACATTGGCTCAATGGTGATGTTTAGGTTGAGGGAAAAAGAGATGTGGAGATGCTTAAATAGGATACAGAAGAGATAATAGGGTAACTAGCATAAGCTAAAATACGTGGAGTTTGAAAACTGTCGTACTTCAAAGTTGAAATCCCAGTCTGAAAAGAAATATTTGGAGATCGATAAAACGAGTTGTTCAAAATAAGTTTGAGTCGAATATTCATAATAAGAGAAAATGGTCTATTGGTTTAAAAAAATAATTATAAAGGAAGTAAAATCATTTACACGAATATTAAAGACATAATTTCTCAGAAAATTTTATACGGCAGTAATTTAATATAATTTGGCAAAATTTTGGAAATGAAATTAAAGTAACTGAAGAATTTAAGCTCGTGTTAAACGCTTTCAAAGTCTTTAAGCCATGGAAAGAAAATTTAAAATGATCAATATTGGAACTACTTTTAGAGGAACCAGGATGTGCCAAAAATTTAAAACTGGTTTACACAAAACTCTTAGCGTACAAGCACGACGAGCCTGGTACGGATATAAAAATAATTGAAATTCAATTTGGTTTAGAAAATTTTTTTTTTCTAAAAGCATGTATGGTGAGCGGAAAGAAAATAATAATGACTTAGTATAAGAATTATCAAGATCGAATAGCAAATCAAATCATAGAGGGTCTAAAGCAGGAAGTGGTTATGAAAATAGAAATTTTGCAAAAATCTGAAGTAGCGAAAACGACGAGCAAAAACCAACTTGCTGAAAGCTGAAATTCTATGTGACTTGAAAAGTATATTAAAAGTAAACACGACGTGTCGTTTGAAAGGCATAATAAGAAAGGAAATTATAAGTCGAATTGGACAAAATAAAAGTACGGTTCAGAATAAAATCAATATATGGAAGGTCAACGCATTTACATAAGTACGAAAAGTATCGGCTGGAAAAATATTATGAACTATTATCCAAAAATTTCGACAAGAGTTTAAAAAGAATTAAATCAACGAGGAGTACAAAGATAAGTATATTTATATAAAAATTTTGAACAAATTTAAACTTAGGGAAAGAGGAAATCGAAAAATACTTTCAGAAGATTCAGGTTTGTAATGGAGAGGGTCGAAAATTGACGACGATCGTCATGAGGCGATCTCGTGAATCGAGGCAAGGAAATTAGCCGGATGATCAGAACATACATACACCTAGGTTATGAATCAGGAGAATCTACGGGGAACTCCTACGGTCGACCAACTAAAGGTTAAGAACTAAGCGCTAAGACTTTCTAAGGAGCTAGACGGTAATGAAATGCGTTCCGCTTGGTCCGAAATCGATGAACCCAAGCGAACGACTGAAAGAGATTCTAGAAGTCTAGCATGGTCAGGGTAGACAGGGACCACTAAGGTAACTCCTACGACGATCTAATCAGTTGCTGGCAGGGAATTTAACTAACAATCAGGGCCTCTATCTAGCGAACACAGACGTCTATCTAAGTCTCTTACCACCTAGTGACGTAGGAAAACGACTAGACTCAGGGCTTATGACTCGGATGTTGCAATTTATTTAATGGACATTCCGTTATTATCGTTGTTCCGTTAATTCGCAATTGCAAGACCGGACCTGCATGGGCCACCAACAAAACCTGTCACGCCCCGCTTCCCAAAAATATGGAGGCGAAGCGTGAGAAGGTCCGCTCAGACTTGAAGCTGCAAAGCTGCAAGTCCGATAAGCGTCAATAAAATTCAAAACTGCAGGTCCTTGCAACGCGAACGAAACATAGATAAAAATAATAAAATGAGACAAAGGAGATATCTCAGAATATCCATAAAATAAGTTTCAACATCACAGAAAAAGCCACCAGGCTGAAATAAAAGAGAGTCCAAAGGCCCAAACATGGCCAACAAGAGTACAAAGTACAAAGTATAGGTGCCACTCACCAACAACTAACAAATGGCCTAAAACAAAAGAAAGCTCAACAAAGACTCAAAGAATGGTCACCGGTGTCCACAAAATCCTCCTGGGCAGTCATGGACTCAGGCTCAGCGTCAGCAAAACACCACGTACTCAACAACGGTCTCTGGCTCAGGGTCTAACATGTGACACCCAAAAGAGCAAGGGGCACATGTCAGCAAGTCTACAAGAGACTTGTGCAAGAAAACTGAAAGTGGGCAAAAGTAAAGCAACCTAGCAGTTCTAGCATGAATGCGATGACATGGCAGTTAAAGTATGAGTGCAACAGGTAAAGTAAAGTAAAGTACGAGCATGGCATTTAAACATGGCATGGATGACAAGTATTACATGAATCATTCACAAGACAAGTACAAGACAAGAAAAGTAAGCACCTCGTGCACAGAGATTCCGTCTTTTGGCTAGAGGGCTGATCAGGCCACTCCTAAGCTCAAGTGAACGTTTATCCCTACCCCTCCACGTGTATCGAGCCAGGGCCTTACCCCCGAACGGTAATGCTCGCTTCTGGATCACGAGCCAGGAAGTGTTTTTAACAAGTATGGCATAGGGGTGCACCTAGCCGGACCAGGAAACCGGGCATTGGCTTTTGACCAACACATGAGGCCCGTTTCCCCGCAAGTAGTATTCAAGGAGTACAAGTATTGTAGCGTGTGCTACGAATGCAACAATCAACTGGGATGACATGTAAGATGCAATGCATGGCAGTTAAAAGTGCGTACAGATAAGGAAAGTAAACGTGACAGTATAGTATGCATGAACAACAAGTTTAAAGAGTTGGATCTAGCTTCGTTGTCAAGCTAGATCCATTTAGGTGACGGATCTAGTTTCGTTGTCAAACTAGATCAAGTAGGCGTCTAGCCAGCTATCATTTCACTGACTAGTCTCTTTTACGCTAGGAACAAGGAAGTGGCCTAAAAACATGGCCCTACACAAGAGTTGGCAAGTTTCACTTGCCTGCAAGTACGACGTCTGAGCACACCGTCCAATGAGTCCAAAAATCACAATTATCCTTCGTGCACAAGTCCACCGGCCTAAAGTCCATATTATTAATCTTGATTAGTGAATTTAAAACATTTAAAATACTTTAAAAATACTGATTTTAGTCTTGATTAGCATGCATTGGGTTGGGGGTCCTAAGGGTGCAAGGTGTTACCTCTACACGACGCGAAAGCTACACCGGCGTCGGGTAGCAACGCCGGGGGTTGGAATAGAAGATCGCGCTCCAAGTCCAGATTCCAAATTAGTTTCCTCGCTGGAAAGTTCAGAGCATCAACCGGAGCAACGGGTCCAGATTCCAAAGCTAGCACGTGCGACGACGGGCTACGACGTGTCGCAACGTCGTACACGGCGAGTCGTCGAAGAGGAAGCATCTAGGTGGGGCCCACAGTAGTCCTAGGGACCTTTGGGGGACCCACAATACCTCTGGAGAACTTGGGGGGCCCACGGAGGCAAGTGGTGTGACGGGTGCGGGGTTGCGACGAGTGGCTCTCGGTCGTACCCAGCCAATGCGGGAGATTCCATCGGTCGGGCTCAGCACACAGGATGTGGCAACGCTTACGGAGATGCGGTCGTCGGTCACAACGGCCGCTGCAAGGGGATCCTTTGGTCAGACACTGCGGAAGCGGGCTGCAACGCTGCGGGGGTTGCAACGGAGCGGGGCAGCAGGCGATGCGGGCGCTTGGGTTGGTCAGACACAGCAGGCGGGTCGGTCGGGCGCTTGGGCTGCAGCGGAGCGGGGGTTACGATGCGGAAAGGTGGAACGGGCCGGTCAGATCGATGGGTTCTCTCGGTCGGAGTGGGGTGCGAGCGTTGCAATGGAGCGACGGGCGACTGGGTGCGGAGCGGGCGCTTGTGCGGGCGAGGGCCTCGGTCAGACCGAGGGAAATGGAGGGGAAACGTCGGTCGTGCGGGGGCGGCTGCGGGGGCTGAGTTGCGACGAACGTCGCAAGCGAGAATTTGAGTTATGGGGCGGCTAGGGTTTGTTTGCTTGCGAAAATAGGTCTTCCTAGGGGTTGTTTATATAGTGTAGGTGGGTTGACTTGGTCTAGGGCTAAATCTAATAGGATTAGAAGTTCAAAAATATTTAAAATTTAAATCTCAACTTCTCCAACTCACCCAAGGATTTGACTTGGTCCAAATGAGCTGGAAATTGGCTCAAAAATTATTTAAAACGTTTAAAACTCAAATAAATTTTATTTGGCCGAAATTAATTTAAAACGTAATTATTAAAAATATTATAAACCTTGTTAAAAATATAAAAGTGGTCAAATAAACTCCAAAAATTATGAAATAAATATCGGGGTGATCGTGTTGATGAGAGTGAGCTAACTAAGACGACGGATCTCAATTTCGACGTCGGACGACGAAACTAAAAATAAAAACGTCTCTCGTCAAAAGTGAAAATCGTCACGTCTTATTCGAGTAAGATTAAATTGTGGGAAAACGACTCGAGAAATGTCGTTCTAAGATAGTGCCACTATTTAATACTCTCAGAGACGTTCACAACGGCATATCACACGAAAGTGTTCACAAACAAACAAAGTCTAAAACAAACATGTGCACGGCCAAAAGCACGTGCACGAAAAACGTACAACGAAAAGTGGTCGTTACAAAGACGAAGAGGGGAGACGAGTGGTCTTGGCCCTACGCTTAGGTGGAGTCGAAGTCTCCCTAGGGTGTGATGGCTCTACGATCATATGGGAGGCACCGGAGGGAGTAATCGGGATCCTCGTTTTTGCCATGATTGTGGCACAACGAGTACAAGCAAACGAAGTTTGAAAAGATCAAATATACCTAAGCTCACAAACCCTAGAGCTGAAAGAAATTTCGAAATGATCAAACCTAAGTCAGAAATTCGAAACCCTAGAAGAAGAAAGCAAGCCCTAGAACTGGAAAAGAGACCTAGGAGGAAACCCTAGATGAGAGGGAGTATACCTAGGAGGAAGACGACGATGATCGGCGGCGGAGATGGTCGGAAAAGTGGCCGGAGATCGACGGAAGTCAAAGAGACTCGAGCAGGGTTCGGGGGTTTTCGAGTTGGAGAAACAAAGATAACCGACTAGAATAGGAAATAATCGAATAGATTAGGATATAGTCAGTCGAAATCACGAAAAGACGTGACTGCCCCTGATCACTTAGTCGGTCTAAGTTCAAACGCTGACCGACTAGATGACGATCTAGTCGGTCGGTTAACGAGCTTGAACCGACTAAAGTGAAATAGCGACCAGTCGAAGATTCCCTGACTGAGAATTAGTCGGTCTACGTTCAAATACTGACCGACTAGAACTAAATCTAGTCGGTCGATAAGTGAACTTGAACCGATTAAAAGAGCTAAGCTGGAGAGGAAATCCTAATAGCTTGAGTTAGTCGGTCTGAGTTCTTTTACTAACCGACTAGATACGAATCTAGTCGGTTGGTGATTGAACTGATACCGACTAAATGATTCCAAAAGTTTAGAGAATGAGCTAGTCGGTCTGAGTTCATTAGCTGACCGACTAGATGTGAATCTAGTCGGTTGGTTAATGAACTGAGACCGACTAGAGGAGTCCAAAAATTGACAAATAAGTTCTCTCCTAAATACACTTGGACGAAACATCATAATCCTCTCAAAAATCATCTAAACTACCCCCATTAAACATCGAAATCTCAAATACGACATTCAAATATGAATTTGAGCAAAAATTCAAAATATCACATAAAATCCCGAAAAATCCAATAAGTCTAGCATGAACGAAATATTGCGAAATATAATAGCATGCAAGATTATTGAATGAAACATGAATCCTATATCTCGGATTCACCCATAATCCCCAATTCTCGACGCAACCGCACAAAGGAGTCCTCCTTTAGGGGTTTCGTGAAAATATCGGTGATTTGCTTTTGGGTTTCAACGTACACTAAAATGATGTCCTTTTTAGCAACATGATCATCTAAAAAGTGGTGTCGGACATTTATGTGTTTAGATCGGTAATGGTGCACCGGATTCTTTGAAAGACAAATAGCACTTTGGTTATCCACCATGATAGGGCTAGTATCACAATGAATACCAAAATCATTTAGTGTGTGTCTCATCCAAAGAACCTGGGCACATGCAGCACCGACGGCAATGTATTCTGCCTCGGTGGTTGAAAATGATACCGAATTTTGCTTCTTGGAAAACCAAGAGACAAGGGAATTTCCTATAAAATGGCAAGTGCCACTAGTACTCTTCCTGTCGGATTTGCATCCCGCATAATCAGCGTCACTATATGAGACTAACTCATATGTGCTAGATTTCGGATAAAGTAATCCAAAATCTAAAGTGTAACTTAGATAGCGAAAAATACGTTTTACCGCTACTAAGTGAGAATCCTTAGGTTGAGACTGATAACGAGCACAAATACAAACTGCAAACATGATATCGGGCCTACTAGCGGTAAGATAAAGTAAACTACCTATCATACCTCGATATAGACGAATGTCTACATCTTTTCCGCCCGTATCTTTATCAAGATGCGTTGTAGTGCCCATAGGAGTCTTTTTCCCGGAGGCATTCTCCATTCCAAATCGCTTTAGCAACTCCACCGTGTATTTCGTTTGGTGGATGAAGATTGCATCGTTCAATTGGCGAATTTGGAGACCTAAGAAATATTTGAGTTCGCCCATGTGGCTCATCTCAAATTGTTCCTTCATCACATTAGAAAACTCTTCGCAAAGAGCAAAGTTAGTAGCACCGAAAATGATATCATCAACATAAATTTGAACTAATAAAATATCATTATTCGCATGCTTGACAAAAAGTGTTGAATCGGCTTCGCCCATTTTAAAATTCAAATCCAAAAGAAAATTCTTTAGGCGATCATACCAAGCTCGAGGAGCTTGTCTCAAACCGTAAAGAGCTTTCTTTAGTTTAAAAACATGATTTGGAAAATTTTCATTTATGAAGCCCGGAGGTTGAGAAACGTAAACTTCCTCAACAACATCTCCGTTTAAAAATGCACTTTTAACATCCATTTGAAATAATTTAAAATTTTTATGGCATGCAAAAGACAATAATAATCTAATTGATTCTAATCTAGCTACCGGAGCGAAGGATTCTTCGAAATCAATACCTTCCTCTTGACGGTAGCCTTGAGCAACTAACCGAGCTTTGTTCCGGACGACGACTTGGTTTTCGTCGGTTTTGTTCTTGAAGATCCACTTTGTCCCTATGACGGTGTGGTTCTTCGATGGCAATGGAACAAGCTCCCAAACTTCATTCCTCTCGAATTGAATGAGTTCCTCCTCCATGGCTAAGATCCAAGCGCTATCTTCGCATGCTTCATTAACATTCTTTGGCTCTATCGAGGAGGCAAAGGCACAATGAGTGAAGTTGTTCACTTGCGATCTCGTCTTGACACTATCATGGATATTGCCAATGACTTGCTCATGAGGATGATCACGAACGGTATGAAGCCGTTTGGGAATACCTTGATCACTAGGAACATTCTCAACAACTTCATTAGACGGGTTAGTCTCAATAGAATCATTAGAGTTAGAATTACCAATTGAATCACATAAGACATCCATAGAGTCATCATCATTAGTAATTCTAGTTGGAACAAATCCTTCATTAAATGACACATGAAGCGACTCCTCGATCGTTGAGGTTCGTTTGTTGAATATCCGGTAGGCTTTGCTATGCGAAGAATATCCAACAAAAATCCCCTCATCGGATCTTGGATCGAATTTGTCCAAACTACCATACGTGTTCTTAATAAAACATTTCGAACCAAAAACACGAAAATGTTTAACTTGAGGCAACCTACCAAACAACAATTCATAACAAGTTTGTTTAGTGCCGGGCCTCAAAAGTATTCTATTAAACACATAGCAAGCGGTATGTACCGCTTCCGCCCAAAATTGATGGCCAAGTTGGCTATCATCAAGCATAGTGCGAGCACACTCCACTAGCGTCCTATTCTTTCTCTCAACTACACCATTTTGAGGAGGTGCACGAGGGAAAGAGAAGGTGTGTGTAATACCAACTTCATCACAAAATGTCTCAAAAGACTCATTCTCAAATTCCCCTCCATGATCACTACGAATAGTGACAATGGTGGTTCCAATGAGATTTTGTACTTTCTTAACAAAAATTGTGAAGTTTTCAAAAGCTTCATTTTTATTACACAATGAAAATACCCAAGTAAACCTAGAAAAGTCATCAACGATGACAAGTCCATATCTAGCATTACCTAATGAAGCAACTCTAGTTGGCCCAAATAAATCTAGATGTAATAGCTCTAGAGGCCGCTTAGAAGAAATGCTTTTCTTAGGTTTAAATGAAGATTTTGGAAGCTTGCCTCGTTGACACGAGTCACAAAAGCTTTTCTTTTGAAAGACAAGCTTAGGGAAGCCTCTAATAGAATTTAACTTGGAAAGCTTAAAAAGTGTTCCAAAGTTCACATGACCAAAACGTCGATGCCATAATTGTTGTTCACTTGTGTTGGCAATAAGACATTGTTCATGTGATCTTGGAAGATCTAGGATATATATATATATCCTTATGGCGTGTGCCGGAAAACAATAATTCATTATTATCTTTTCTTAAAATATGGCACATTCCTTTCGCAAAGTTAACCTTGTAACCTTTGTCACAAAGTTGACTTATTGAAATGAGATTGTGGTTTAATCCTTTAACAAGGTAAACATCACATATAATGGGTTCAGAAGGATTTCCCACTTTACCAACACCTATGATGGTTCCGCTCTCGTTGCCTCCAAATACGACGCGGTTTCCATTTGCAATGGGAACCACTCCGAAGAGCAATTGAGCGTCACCCGTCATGTGTTTTGAACACCCGCTATCGAGTATCCAATTCCCCTTGGAGCTAAATTTAAATTTGTTGCTCCTTTTCTTTTTCTTTTCCTTGAGTACCTAAAGATAAAAAATTTCATATCATGGTACCCAAGGTCATTGGGTCCACAAGATTAGATCTTTGGAAGCCAAGTCCAATTGGACTTAGACTTCCCCACATAATTACTACTATGCACAACATTCGAAAAATAAGCATTCATGTAAACTTGTTTTTCATCCATGCTTGTGTCCTTTGGGCTCCAAATAGTGAAAATCTTAGGAGCCCTCATCCTATTGGGTGCATGCATGCGTTGTTGGTTTCTACGTGATGCATGTCGTGGATAGGCATAAGGAACATGATGGAATGGTGCATGTGGATAGTTATTCATACGATGATGTGGGTGAACATATGCATGTGGAGGAACACGTGCGTGAGGTTGTCTCACATGGTGTGCACGTGCCCGTGAACGTGTAGCATAGAAATCATCATATGTGTGAGCCGGTGGAGTAGGACGTGTGTTCATACGTGGCATAGTATTGGTGTACATATAAGCATGCCCCTTCTTTGGAGGTCCACCCAAAGTGGGTTTCTTTCCGAAAGAGGGTGTGGACGAGGTGGAAGCACCATTGGTAGAAGAACTACCAATATAGTGTTTGCTACCACTCGTTGAGTCACCGGAAGTTGGCCTAACAAAAGTAGTGGCCGATTTGGATGAACTTCCTATCGTATACCCCAAGCCAATGTGGTGATTGGCCGGAAGTAAGTCACTTAGTATTTTATCCAAATGGTCCTTACCATTATTGAATTTATTAATTCGGCCTAATGTGTTCTCATATTTCTCGGTGAGAGAACGCATAGAAGTAACCAAATTGGATACTTGCGATGTGAGCACATAAACACGAGATTTACGACTCTCATTCTCAATACTCAAAGTCGAGTTTTGAGAAGTCAAATCCGCTATCTTGTGTTCCTCCGGATCTTCAATGCTAACATGTTCAAGTTGAGTCTTGAGATTAACAATCTCATTCTTCAACCCTTCAACAACGGTGTCGTTGTTGGTGATGATAGTTTTAGGCGAGGTTTGAATGCTAGCTAAGTCATCTTTTACTTTAGTATACCTATTTACTAATTTAGTATACTTAGACCATAATTGAGAATTAGCATTCCTAAGGTCATCCATAGTTACCTCATCGCCTTCGTTGTCGCTATCATCGGAAGAGGAGGATCCTTGATCATGCTCCTCTCTCACCATGAAGCACATGTGTGCTTGCTCCACTTTCTCATCGTCCGACTCTCCGCTTGAGGAATCCTCGGAGTCGGTGAATGTTGCTCCGACAAGTCCCTTTTTGTACCCCTTTTTGTACTTCTTGGACTTGTCGAACTTCGACGCCTTCCACTTCTCCTTTTGCTTATTTAGAGGACACTCCGCTTTCATGTGTCATGGCTTATTGCACTTGAAACGCAAAGGAGAGGAGGAGGCGTTAGAAGAACCAAATTTAGCTTTGTTCTTATAGTTACCTTTTCGAAAGAAACGGTTGAACTTCGTGGCCATGAGTGCCATGGACTCCAAGTCCAACTCGTTTTCTGAGTCTTCATCATCGGTTGATGTGGATGTGGATGGAGCGGCCTTGAAAGCAATAGCCTTCTTCTTTGGCTCGTCTTGCTTTAGGTAGGACTTCATCTTTTCCTGCAACTTCAACTTGCTATCCTTGCGTACCTCGTAAGACATCAAGGTACCCATTAGTTGAACAACGGTATATTTGTTCATATCGTTACCTTCCTCGATGGCGAAGGTGCGCATTTCCCAACTAGAAGGGAGTCCTTCTATAAGCTTCGAACATTTCTCTTTTTGGGTGTAGGTTTTGTCGAGAGCCTCTAACTCGTTTATGATGTCGACGAAGCGAGCATAATACTCCTTCATCTTCTCACACTGTTGCATATGAAACATCTCGTAATCTTTATTGACTACAACGAGTTTAGAGTCTCTTACCCTACTCGTCCCTTCATGTAATATGAGAAGGGAGTTTCATATTTGATATGCACTCTTACATGTGCATATCTTGTTGAAATCCTTGGGCTCCAAAGCACATTGCAAGGCGTTCATTGCCTTGGCATTGCTTACCTCCGCGGCGACCTCTGCGGGAGTCCACTTCTCAAAGTCTTCTTCGGCGGGCTCGACGTATTCCTTCAACGTGGTCCTCCATAGAGATGCACTCCGGAGGAACGTTTCCATCCGGCATTTCCAGTACCCGTAGTTGGTACCGTTGAAGAATGGAGGCCTCGTTGAGGAATGTCCTTCCATCACCAAAGATGCTCCTTCACGGTTCCTGAAGGTGCCATAGTCGGAAGGTGGACGCACGGTCTTGTTGTCGTTGGCAGACATAGCGTAGACTTCGCTCTGATACCAAATGTAATGCCCTACAAGCTACTGCACAAGTACTAGAGGGGGGGGTGAATAGTACTTTAAAAATAACAAGGAGTATAATTCCTAATTATCGTGCAAACAACTACCAATCAAATTGCGGAAGCTTAAATTGATGACAACAACAAAATTAACAATGCAAACAATTGATATTACTGGGTTTGGATCCACCCAAGTCTCCCCGACTTGTTCCTGGTGATCCTACGTCCCAACCACCCGGATCCCCTCCGGATACTTAGGTTAGAAACCCTAACCCAAGATTTCCACTATGAATATCTTGTGAAAAACCTTCACAAGATCAAATTACACATGCAATGGCAATAGTGAATCCCACAACCCGGGATCACAACCTTCTCTCACAACCGAGAGAATCAATAAGCAATGAAAATCAGTTTATAATTGAAATAAACAATCTTACCACAAAATCCTATACCTTGAGTTTTCTTACCAAATAGGTGCAAGGAGGGATTTGAGGAAGAGGAAGTCACCAAGACCTAGCACCACTGAAATGAGCAGCAATGGGTGCCTAGGAGTGATTAGGAGACTTGAATCAAGCTAGAGCTTGAATGGCTCACCAAGAACAAACTTCTCTCAAGATGGATTCTAGATCTAGAATGTGAGAGAGATGAATTCTTGTGAGGGAGAGAGCTTTGGAAATGAGTGAGAATCTCTAACTCTTTCAATCTCAATGAATCTCTGAAATATAGCTCTTCTTAGGGAAGAAGAACCCCAGCTTAGTATATATACTAAGGGGAAAAAACGTGTTAGGTCAAAACCCAACGGTTGGAAATCTGAAGCCACTAGTCGGTCAAAGAACAAACACTGACCGACTAGTTCATCAACTAGTCGGTCGGTCAAACAACATGGACCGACTAAGTGATGAACAGTGAACAGATTGAATTTCAGACCTAGAAATCTAGTCGGTCCAAGAAGACTGTCTGACCGACTAGTTTCACAACTAGTCGGTCGGTCAGTGAACTTAGACCGACTAAGAGTTAAAAACAAATAGTCTGAAAACAAATTGAGTTAGTCGGTTCAAGAACAAATGTTGACCGACTAGTTCATCAACTAGTCGGTCGCTAAACGTTTTTAGACCGACTAAGGATAAACAGTAACTTGGCATGAACAGAGACTGTTCAACTAGTCGGTCTAAGTAGCATCACTGACCGACTAGTTCACTAACTAGTCGGTCGGTGAGTCAACATGGACCGACTAAGTATAAACAGTAACAAGGCAAGTTCAGGGAATGTTCAACTAGTCGGTCTAAGAAGCATCACTGACCGACTAGTTCACCAACTAGTCGGTCGGTGAGTCAACATGGACCGACTAAGTGTGAACAGTAAAGAGCATGAAGTTTAGAAAGCAAACTAATCGGTCCAAGAAGCTTTGCCGACCGACTAGATCACCATCTAGTCGGTTGGTTCTTCTTCTTGAACCAACTAACATGCACAAGAAGTCCCGAAACGAAGCGCGATGCTTCGGGAAAGATTGTATGGACTTCTACTAAGATCCTAGCTCTAAGATAGGAGCGATATGAAGATAGAAATGTAAGATATACTCAAGGCTTAACATTCTATAGATCGAAACTAAAAGACTATAAATAAAACCTTAAGGAACGGTCTTCGAGAGCTTCGATCAAATCTTCATGACTTCCAAAATGGTCCAAAAGCTTCAACGAAGCTTTAGGTATTGAATACGAGCTTTGAGAAGTCTTGAGATGTCGCTTTGAGTGTTCTCGTGAATTTGGCGACGATCTCCATAACTGCGCTCACAAATTGTTAGTTCATGAATTATTTATGTTTGCTCATCATCCAAAACCAAATCCGGGGAGTCCAATACTCAACAAGAGCCTCCAGGGTAATGTGGGAGTACGTGGGGGCGTGGACACCGAGGAGGTGATCGAAGCCAATCGCGCTGTGCATGTGATGGACCCCCTAAAGGAGTCCAAGGGATCGGAGGGTGGGCACGTCTATGAACAGTGTGGGGACGAGACGACGCTACGAGAGCCTAACGAAGTGCTCGCGGTGTGCGTCGTCTTGAAAAGTGATGCCGTAGGTCTGTAGACGTGATGGTAGAGCGTCCCTGGTGGGGGCAGTGTGTGGGGGTGATGATGGAGGGGCGGTGGTGGTGGGGATGGTGGTAGTCGTGATTGGTGCGGTGGTGGTGGGGATGGTAGTGGTAGTCGTGGTGGGGATGGTAGTTGTTGTGGTGGTGGTAGTCGTGGTGGTGAGGCGGGCACGACGTGGGGGTCGGAAAGAGGAGGCTCCAGGAGTGGGCCTCTTTCCACGAATGGGTGGGGTGGTGGCTCCTCGTGTGTGAACCATCGTGGCGATAGCAATATGATGCGTCGGTATAGAAGTAAAAAGAGGAAAGAGTGTACCGACTCAACGAGCGATGCGAATGCAAAGATCTCCTCCAAGATAGTCCCGGTAGTAGCTTCTGACATAGGCAGATGGTACCTGAAATAAGAACAATAAAAACATCAGAATAAGAAATTAAAAATAGGGAAATGCTGAAATTGGGGTGCTCGACCGATCAGCTCTACTGCTCGGTCCGAGCAATGATGCTCGTTTGGAAGCCCTAACCAAGCACGCTAGCTGCTCGGTCAGTAGGGGAGAATGGGCGAGCTACTCGGACGAGCACCATAGGTGCTTGGGTTGAGTAGTCGCGGCTGTGCCCTAGGGCAGCAACGATCCGAAATTTGGGGGGGGGGGGGGCTTTGGGCGATGCAATGAGAGAGGGGGATAGGCGGAGGGGGATGGGGGACTGAGGCGTCGGGGGGCGTTGGGGTGGGTGGTTGGGCGGCGCCATCGACGGCCGTCGTCGATTGGGAAAGAGGAAAGGGGAAAGGAGAGAGGCAAATAGATAGAGAGAGGCAGAGAGAGAGAGGGAAAGAAAG
Source organism: Scilla litardierei (assembly GCA_030789695.1). NCBI lineage: Eukaryota > Viridiplantae > Streptophyta > Magnoliopsida > Asparagales > Asparagaceae > Scilla > Scilla litardierei. Next base: position 577,818,036 of record CM061142.1, read on the forward strand.
AGGGGGAACTGACCGGAGATGGGTCGGTCGGAGGGGGCGGCGTAGGCGGCGGAGTGGGCAGAGGACGACGGCGACGAGGGAGATCGAGTAAGGGGGTGAGGGTGTTGTGCTCGGGCAGTAGATTAGTAGCTTAGGGTAATTTTAGAGTTTAGGGTAAAAACGAAAATGAGTTGGGTTAAAAACCCAACTCATTTGTAGGTGGGGCCCAACGAAAGTAGGGTAGATCGACTCGGTCGAGCAGCGAGGCTGCTCGACCTGGTTAGACACGAAAAATAAATAGTTTAAGAGACTCCCTCATATGCTCAACCAAGCAGTATAATGTTCGGTCGAGCAGATCATCACTCGGACTGAGCAGGATATGCTCGGGCCGTGCAGACAGAGTGTTGTTTTCTCCAATTCTCCAAGAGCCTGCGCTGCTCGACCGAGCAGTGGACTACTCGGTCGAGTAGACGTCTGCTCGGGCCGAGCAAATGCTACTCGAGCAGTGTAGACAGAGTGATGATTTTTCTCTAAATTGTCATCCCTGCGCTGATCGACCGAGCAGTGTAGCTGCTCGGTCGAGTCACATGTGTCTTCTTTTTCCTCCTTTTTCTTTCTTTTTCTCCTCAAATCTGGTGCTCTCCTCCAGCTTCCTTCTGTTTAGAATGTCGATATGCATTCCCCCTTATGTTCAACCTGTAAGGAGGAAGAACTCATCAAATTTTTGTAGTTTTATAGTTTCACGGGAAATAAACAACGTTTTCGTTTGGTTTTTTCAAATAAATGAAGTGAATATGAGAAATTGAAAAAGAAAATCCGAAATCTAAGAGATTGGGTTGCCTTCCAGTAAGCGCTCGTTTTTAGTCATGAGCTCGACTCCCTTTGATTTATTAATTGTCGTTTGGTGCGCGTGGAATTCACGTGTCGTTCTTTCCGATGATGCAGTCTGGCGGTATTTGGTATCTGCCTACTTCAAGCTTCTCCCTCGAGTAGCCTATGGCCTTCGGTTCTTCATGATTCAGGAAATGATTCAAAAGATCTTCATCCAACACTCGGATGTAGGCGACGACCGCTTTGTCGTAGGTTGGGTCGCCGTCATCGTCAATTCATGTTCTCATGGGGTCCTTCATGACCCCCTCAAAAGTGAAATCTTCTACAGCTTCATCCTCCAGGAGCTCCAAATAGCTAGCCCCTTCCTCATGAGCACGCTCTCTCATTGGCTTCTGCAGCCTGAATTCCGATTCGATGTTCCCCACATTCAGCGAGAGAGTCCCTTCTCGGACATCAATCAAAACACCGATCGTCGCCATGAAGGGGAGGCCAAGTATAAGCTGGGAGCTTCCTCCCTCGGGTATGTTCATAATGACAAAGTCAACAGGAACACATAACACAGGGGGTATATGGAGAATGATATCCCTGGCTATGCCCACCGGGTAAGTGATTGAATGATCCGCAAGCTGGATGGACATATTCGTCGGCTCTAGTTTTCTTTTGGTCTGCAATCTCTCAAATATAGAAAGGGGCATCAAACTGATGCTAGCCCTTAAATCAATCAAAGCTCGGCTGATGGGTATCCCTCTGATGGAGCACGTCATGGTGAAGCTCTCCGGATCCGGTAGCTTCCAGGGGAGATGATTCTTTATGACGGAGGTGGAGTCCTCCATGAGCTTTATCTCTTCAGGCTTCCTCTTCCCCGAGATCAGATCCTTTAAAAACTTGGCATAGATGGGGATCTCCGTAATATCATCCATAAATGGGATATTCAATTGGATTCCCTTCAGTAAGTCCGTGAATTTGGAGTATTTCTTCTCCATCTTAGCCAGGGCTAGCCTCTGTGGATATGGTGGGGGAGGTCGGCTAACTTTGTTCTTTGCAGCATCAACAGGAGGCAGCATTGTAGTAGGTATGTTGGGTGGTGGATCTGCCTTCTTCTCATTATTCGTAGGCTTTTTAGTAGCCTCTTCTTTATCACTGTCATCAAAGGCTTCTTCGACAATGGCTCTCTCCTTGTTCAAAACCGGGATCATGACGGGGTCAGTCTCTCGTCCTCCACGTGTGGTGACAGAAACCACAGCATTCGCTTGGGCCCTCGGATTTAGCTCTGGTTGCGAGGAAAACCTTCCTTGGTTCTTCAGAAGCTAGGACATCTGGCCCCTCAGTTCATCTAGTGTAGTATTTATGCTCTTAAACTGGGTGGAAATGTCCTGGTTGAACCGGGCTTGACCACTCATAAAAGTCTCCAATGTGGCCTTCAGATTGGACCGAGGCTGATTTGGCGCATAGCCCTGCTGAGGCCGTCGGTTGAATTGATAACCTGGCGGTCGATAAGGCCCAGCTGGCCTAACCCTGCTCTGTTGCTGGCTTTGTGGCTGTCCATGTTGTTGCTGAGGAGGGGTTGACGGTCTCTGAAATTGTGGAGGTTGCAGCCCTCCACTTGGATTCCCATAAGAGAATGATTCCAAGCAGCGGGGTGTTGCCATTAATTCCGTCCCTCTCCTTGGACATACTGCACAGTTCAGATAATTCGGCGTCGTCATAATGTGTTTCACCAGGAATGTAGCCCTGCTCTGCATAATCCTCTGCAGGATGATAAGTAGATGAGCTGGTGGATGCAGGAATGGAATCCAAGCGTTGTTCAATAATGGCCACTTGTTTGCATAAGGTCTCGATATGAGAATCCAGATGGCTGGCAGCTTTGACCTCGGGGTCCGGGTCACAATGGTCTGTTCTTTACTCCAGTGTTGATTGTTGGCTGCCATATGCTCCAGCAAGTCTATAGCTTCTTCAGGAGACTTGTCGAGTAAGGCATCTTGCGCCGTAGCATCTATTATCATCTTGGTGCTGGACTGCAGCCTGTTATAAAAACTCTGCACCAAATCCCAAGGCTGGATCCTATGATGAGAGCATTGATGTTGGAGGTCCTTGAACCTCTCACATGCCTCATAGAGCGACTCTTGTGGGAGCTGTTTGAAACTCGAGATTGCTCCCCGGATCCGTACTGTCTTCGAAGGTGGATAGAATTTATCCACGAAGGCAAGTGCGAGCTTCTCACATGTGGTGAAATGGTTGGAAGGATGGGCCCGTAGCCAGTACGAGGCTTTATCCCTCAGAGTGAACAGGAAAAGCCGCAGCTTGACAGCATCATCACTCACATTATTCGCCTTGAAAGTTTCACACTTTGCAAAGAAGGTATCAATGTGGTGGTTGGGGTTCTCGTGAGGATGCCCGTGAAAGGGATCCTGCTGCATCAAATTTATTAGCCCCGTTTTCAGCTCGAAGCTCGCCGCTGCCAGTTGCGGTCTAAGGATAGACTAGTTGTTTCCAAACGTCGGCTTCATATGGTCACTGATGGACCTAGTGTGAGGAGGAGCAGTATTGTTGTCTGCCATCTGGGCAGATGGAGATGGATTTCTACTTGAGGCCCTCAAAGCCTTTGTCGTTTTCTCGATCTCGGGATCGGACAATAACTCTCAATTAAATGCCCCGAAGCGAGTGTTCATGCACCAAAACAACTAGACAAATACCATTAGTAGCACGGTAATAAATAAAAGAATAAAAATGATGGAGAGATAATGGATGATTAGAGTTGCTAGCAAACTTCTAAAAATAAAAATAAACTGAGGTAACACTATTGCCGTCCCCGGCAACGGTGCCAAAAACTTGACGCACCCGAAACCTACACCTAGATTCCACCCGGCGGTGTCACGATCGCCAGGCGTGGTATAGCCCCTAAGTGTCAATTCTGGGCTCTATCCGCAAGCGGACGGTGTCAAATTGTAGTATAAAAGATATTGAATCCCACAGGGACGGTGACAGTGTATTTGGGTTCTCAGCTTACTTTTATATCTCGAAGTGAGATAGCTATCAGGTTGAGAGAATTAGTTGTTGTGTTGTAGTTGGTTTAATAATAAAAATGTCCAGGGCGTTAGGGATCACCGCTAAGACCGTCGGGGATCGATGTTGGGATAGAATCCTTACTTTGCATTAGGGTTAGGGGATTAATCTCCCAATTCATACCACTCTCGTGGGTTAGAATTGCGAGGTATTTCGCTGGCTCTCGTTGACGCAATAGTGGTAGCCATCAATGTCGTGATATAGTTCGTCCGGGGATCCCCTCAAGGCACGAGCCGGGCATGGTCACGAGCCGTGGTTGGATCCACCGATTTTCCTATTCGAATCCTAAGGATACCCCTTAAGCACATCAATTCCACAGACCGTGGGCATGGTCTCAGTACGGGTTATCCTAGGGATTCGATAGGATCGACCAAAATACTCCCCTAAATTCATAAGTCAACATAGGGATCCAGATCTACGTCTTCCCCCTAGGATCTTAGGGCTAACCCATCAACCCTAGAAAAGTCTACTCACTCATAGCGATGTTGATGGATAAAAACACAATTTTTAGGAGAGAAAACATCATGACAGATTAGTAGAATGAAGATTAAGAAACTTCAAGCGAGAGATGGAGAAAAATAACGAGCAATAGATCCAAAGAAGAATCAAAATCTCAATATGCAACGGTAGCAATCGAACGCCAAAAATAATCCAATTATCTTCACGAAATTGTTCTAGATCTAACAAGTATTTTCTATCTCTAATCTCCTCTCAAAAACTGATTCAAAACTAGGAATGAATTCGCTCCCCGAACGTTGTCGCAGCTCCAAGACTTTACTCCCCTAAAACGCGCAACAGCCACTCCCAAAAATCCTTCCAAAAATGGCCTTCAGCATCGTCGATCGAGTGGGTCACTCGGTCAAGCAGTGTGTTGCTCGGTCGTCTGCTCGGTCTGAGCAGATGTACTGCTCGACCGAGCACGACAGTAAATCGTGCTCCTCCAAAATCTTTACTCTGTATGCACGGGCCGAGTCGGCTCTGCTCGGTTCGAGCAGACAGCAGACTCGGTCACTGAAGAAGTTGCTCAGGCCGTGCAAGGAGCTGCTTCAGCTTTAAAGGTTGGCGTTGCTCAACCAAGCACATTGGTGCTCGGTCCGAGCAATCCCCATATCAGCTTCCTCTTCTGTATTTGCATCTGCTCGACCGAGCAGCTGCTCTGCTCGGTCGAGTCTCGGTCGAGTCGACTGGGAAAATTGTTGCTGAAGCTCTTGAAGCTTCCCTCTCCTCTTGCTCTCTCTCCTCCACTACTCATATGGCTCCCAAAACATGGCGAACTCCTGTAGAGCTTTGCCAACGAGCTCACGGGCGTGTCAAATATGTCCATACACATGTCGGGTCCCAAATCGCTCCAAAATCCCTGAAAACTCATAAAACACTATGAAACTCGAATATAACGTTAGAAATGAGATAGCATAGGAAAATATGGGATTTGGATGCAAAAATGGCATGGAATGCGATGTCATGATGCTATGAAAAAGGCATAAAATATGGACACATCAATGACAAAGGGGGATATTTGTGATATCCACCTTTTTGACGATGTCAAGTGGGAGAGATATATGCATTATGTAAATGATAATTCTTGTATTTCATACATATGCATTTGGGGAGAGATATTTCTATGGGGAGAGATATGTGGGATTATATAAACCATTAATGTGTGCATGATTATTTTCCTATTGCAATTGGTTTATGTGATCCATGCCTATAATATGTCACCATGGTTTCTCATTATTTCATTTGGTATAATGAGTATTTTCAATTGTGTATCTTATTTTACAATTGGTGCATATAAGTAGGGGAGCTCATTAGCATTGTGCTTTATTTCTTTATGTTTTACATAATGTGTGTCATCATCAAAAAGGGGGAGATTGTTGAGAATTGGTGTTTCATACCAATGTTATTTTGATGATGATCACAACATTATGATGTTGCTAATGACTCTCTTATTTTAGTCTCATAGTTACATTTCAAGAATATCATTTTTGGAGACGAAACACTTGGTATAAGGATGGACATTAAGTGGAGAAGGGCCAAAGCTTGGACTCAAGGGGTGCCAAAGCTTGGAGATAATGGGGAGCTTCAAGGCTTCAAGACTGAAGCCATAGACTCTAAGAAAAGCAATGTAATCCATGTAATTTTTTATTTATTGCTTTTCTCCTTTTTAAGTCTAGGTTTAATGTAATGCCTTGATAGATGGTCTACTCATTCATGTATATGAATTTAACCATCTTAGTGAGCCTTAGGATTATCATAGAATCCAATCCAATAGTCGCATCTTGCTCAAAGACTCATTTGGAGTCACTGGCTCTCCTACATTTGCATGCTGAAGGTTTTACAGTCGACTAGGCGATTCCAGTCGCCTGTCGAGCTTTCTACAGTGGTGCACTGCTCAAGTCAACTTTTTATTGACTCTACTTGAGCTTTTTGCATCAGTCGACTGATGAAGTATTTACAGTTGCCTGTATATTTACAGTCGCCTGTGAAATGGTCAACGGTCTTCTGAAAGGCGTAAGTGCGAATATTGCATCTCCCTGTTTTTCTACATCCCTTGCAGCAGTCGACTGATGAAGGATAACCAGTCGCCTGTCTATTTTATAGTCGACTGTCATTTGTTCATCAGTGGCATGTATGCATACTGGGAGTAAGTTGCAAATCTATGTTTTATTCCATCCCCTACAGCAGTCGCCTGATGAAGGATATACATTCGACTGTCTATTTTACAATCGACTGTGTAGTCTTCTACAGTCGACTGTTATGGCTCAGATTATAGCCGTTGGGATTTATTTAGCCGTTGGACAATCGACTGTCATTTGTTCATCAGTCGACTGCCTGTGACATTTCAGCCCAAAATCTAGTCGTTGCAACTTTTTGTTTTTGGCTGTTTTCTTGGCTTTTGAGAGTTCCGATAGGGTTCCTATTTATATGATAGGGCTGAGTTCATTAGAACTTCTTGATGCTATTGAAAATCCTTAGAGATTAATTAAGCCACTCTCAAACTCTCGCATTTCCCTCTTAGAGCTCTAAATCTCCTTCATGCATTAAAGTCAAGCTCAAGGGAAATCATCCAAGTGCTTTCAAGCCAATCTCAACACTTGGAGATCATCTTCCATGCCTTGCATTCATTTATGAGTAAGTACGTCTCAAGGCATATGTAAGAGTATTTGTTTTACTTGGTGTTTCTTTGAATCTCTAATTCTCTTTGTGGGAATTAGACACTCTCTTTGTGGGAGTATTTCTCTTAGTGGGAACAGGATACTCTCTTTGTGGGAGTAACTCTCTTTGTGGGAGTTTGGTGTCCTAGTGTAGAGCTAACTCTAATTCTCTGAGTGTGAGTTAGTAATTCTCTAGGTGGGAGTTTGACCCTTGTGTAGGGTTGGTTGGGTTCTTGTGTAGGACAAAATCCTATTGGTGAGGTATCTCTTTGTGGGATTGTATTCACTTCTCTTTGTGGGAAATATAGTGAATATTGGTGTGGTTGGACGTATCCAAGTTTTGGGGAACCAGGGTAAAATCTTGTGTTTACGTTTGATTTGATTGTAGTGATTAATTTCTCTTGCATTTATTATTCCGCATTTGCAAGTTTAATTTTAATTGTATGATTTATTGCCATTACGCTATTCACCCCCCTAGTGTATTGTTATTAGTATTGTAAGGGTAAGGCGATCCTTACACAGTATTAAAATCCTTCGATCGAATCGAGGGAGAGAATACTTAGGTATGGAATACCTTACATACCTAAAAGAGAATGTGATTCTCTCTCAGTTTGCTCCTCCTTACAAGCCACAACACAAGGATGTGTCAGAGAGAAGGAATCATACCCTATTTGATATGATGTGATTCATGATGAGTAACGTTGAGGTACCATTTTTCCCTTGGGTATGTCTTAGAAATGGCTTTATGCATATTGAACATGGTTTCTTCCCAGGTTTCTTCCAAAGTCGTGCATGTTAATCCATATGATATATGGATTGGTAAAAGGCCTAAACTTAATTTTGTTAAGACAGGTGGTTGTACAACACATGTAAAAAGGCACAATCCTAATAAACTAGAGGCTAGGTCTATTACGTGTAAGTTTGTATGGTATCCTAATAATTGTCAAAGATATCTTTTATATCACACTGAGAAACAAAAGGTAAGCGGTATATGTTGCCCGGCATGCCACCTTTCTTGAGAAGGAGTCTCTTAGTAAAGAGACACTTGGTAAAGTGATAGATCTAGAAGAGGTTTCAGAAACAAAAACTTCAACGGACTAAGGGACAAAAGCAGACATCAATGCTCCTCATGATAAACATTAGCCAATTAGGAGATCTAGGAGGCATTCCCGTCCACCAGAGATACATTATGGTTTTTTCGTCGATGGTGGAATAAAGGATAGCATTATGAATGATGATGATCCTAACAGTTTCCGAGAAGCCATACAGAGTGGGGACTCTGTTAGATGGCTTGATGCGATGAAATCTGAATTGGATTCCATGCACACCAATAAATTATAGACTTTAGAGGATGTTTTTAAAGGGGTCAAACCCACAGGGAACAAATGGATCTTAAAGAAGAAGATCGGTGCTGATGAGAAGGTAGAGACCTTCAAGGCATGGTTAGTGGCTAAATGATATCATCAATGGCTTGGCATATACTATGATGAAATCTTTTGCCCAATAGCCATGCACAAATCCATTTGGATTGTGCTTGTTATAGCACTATGACTATGAGACCTGGCAAATGGATGGAAAGATAGATTTTCAAAATGGTGATTTAAAAGAGTGTATTTACATGATGCAACCAGAGGGTTTCGAAGTTAATGGTAGCGAAAGAAAAGCTTGCAAATTTCTTATGTCCATTTATGGAAGCATAAAGGAGTTGGAACATTTGATTCGATGAGATAGTTAAAAAGTTTGGCTTCGTCAAGAATGAAGATGATCCATGCATTTATCTAAAGTTTAGTGGGAGCCTTGTCACATTCCTCGTATTGTACATGGATGATATACTATTAATTGGTAACAACATAGAAATGTTGAAATCAGTCAAAATATGGTTGTCACATAACTTCTCCATGAAAAATTTGGAAGTGGCATCATATATACTTGGTATAAAGATTTATAGAGATAAATCGAATAGGATAGTGGGATTGCCCAGTCTAGGTACACAGATACCGTGTTAAAGAGATTTAATATAGAAAACTCCAAGCATTTACGATACCAGCTTGTCATGGAATAACTTTTCCAAGTATTTGTCTCCCAAGACAAATGAGGAGAAAGCATACATGAGCAAGATTTCTTTTTCCTTGGATGTATGATCTATTATGCATTCCATATTATGTACTAGACCTGATGTCTTATACGTACTTGGCGTAGTTAGTCGATATCAATCAAATCTTGGAGAAATGCATTGGACTGTCGTAAAGAAAATACGTAAGTACTTAAGAAGTACTAAAGATATGTTCTTAGTATATTGTGGGAGTAGTAATTTTTCATTCGAAGGATATACTGACTCAAGTTTTCAAAGTGACATAGATGACATCAAATTGGTGTCAGGATAGGGGCAGTGAGTTGGAAGAGTTCCAAACATGATAACGTAGCCGTTCCAACGATAGAGGCTGCGTACATCGCATCCAATGATGCAACAAAAGTGGTGGTCTAGATAAAAAAGTTCGTTGCCGAACTTGGTATTGTTCCTTTAATTGTTTATCCAATACCTTTGTATTATGATAATATTGCGACAGTTTCTCTGGCTAAGGAACCTCGATCTCATAAGAAATCTAGACATATCCTAAGGAAGTTTCACTTGATACTTGAAATCAAAAAACGTTAGGACATTAAGATACAAAGAGTTAGTACAGATGATAATGTAACAGACCCTCTTACAAAAGACATTCCACAAAACAGTATGGACTGTTTAGTAAATAAAATCGGTATGATGTAACGTAATAATTGGCTGTAAGTGCAAGTGGGAGATGATGTAAAATGTATGCCTTTCAGACAATTATTAAAATTGTAATAAACATCTCGTTCGAAATAATAGTAAGATATTTGGTATTCATTATCTTTGTAATCCTCTATGTCACTCATATGGTTGTGATTGTGTTATATGATGCATGGGTAAAGTCCAAAGACTTACGTGAGGAACATTGGGATCATGATGAGATAAAGATAATGAAGCTAACATGTCTATCGAACATATGTCTAAAAATGACTCGCTAGAAATGCTTCTATACGGTTATAATACTTTGAGTGTCAATAGAAGATGTCATGTGACAGTAGGTACTGCATAGTCCTTATGACAAGAGATGCGCTAAAGGACCTTGCATATGGAAGATTATACTTTGGCATTTACTGAACATTGGCATTACAGTTAATGCAATGGTACATGCTTGGTATAGTTGGAAACATGTGAAGGGAGTGGCCATCTAGTTGGGATTCGTCTCCTCCGATATGTGAGGTTGTATCTCAATAAAGTCAAATAGATCCATAGTAAATCCCTGGCTAGGGGTAGTAGATGAATATGTTAAGAGTTAATAAGTGTCATCCAACCGATAACTATGGGATCGCATACGACTCAAGGGTTTAAAGTGTAGCTGGGTATAATTCTAAACCGTACCTTAAACACCTTAGAGACATAGTCTTGATGAAGGGATCGGACTATACAGAATCTATTACTGTAAGGTCCAGATTATCTCATAGAGATTCCAGTCTCACAACCCAGATAATGACTGTTCTGAAACTGTGGTCGGTACACCCTTCTAGAGTCATTGCCGATCGATAACACGATGTGATCGTGTTCATTATTGAAGTAGGAATCATGCTATTAGAGTCTCATACTAATGATGAACTCCTTACGAAAAGTGAAGGAAGAAATTTTTGTGTGTGTGTGTATAGGATACACAAGGGCTAAGATAACAAAGGGTTGTGATTAGAAGAAGGCTGAAGATGTGCCTGTCAACTTAGCATGGGCTAATCGACTTGCGACTAGTCGACTAGACAGCTGGCTAGTCAACTAGTGGTTTAGCCCTAGTCGACTAGTCAGGCTCAAATGCATAAGTTAGCCCAGTCAGCTGACTAGTCGACTGATATATGATACTAATCAACTAATGCTGAGGTGGCAGGATGCGAAATTTGAATCTGGTGTTGTATTTGATTGTAAATAAATTCTAAATCGAATCTAATTCAAATCGTAGAGCTTTAATGTGATCGGAACTCATATTAGATACTTCTTCTTTCTGCATTTAGGGATAAGGTTGAGTTCAATACGAACACCTAATACGAATCAGATTCAGCTGGCCCTAGCGCTATATAAAGGGGTCTCCCCAGCCCTCTGGAAAACACACCAATCTCTCTTGAGAAAGTATCATTGTGCGGAGATATTCAAACCTCTTTAGAGGGAGAATCTCTTGCATAAAATCAAAATTTTTTCCTTCTACTTCTTCCTCGTGCCAGAAAATCATGGAGGGCGGTTCGAGTTCTTGGAGGGCTCGTGAATTGTAGAGACATTCTTCATCACGTGATTCATCTAAGGCGTTGGTTGGAGAGGAGAACTTCGTGCTTCTGGTATTCACAGAAAGAGTTTTGGATCTACGAATATTTCTTGAGTATACTCATACAAAGGTATGGTTTTCATTTAGTTGTTCATCTTAGTATTACAGTAGATCTTTGGGTATATCGATTGCTAGTATAAAAAATTTTTACTTTTCAATCTTCCGTTGCATGATCTAACTTATATAGATTACTAGCATCATTTCCTTACAGTATATGCCATGCTTCAAGCTCCTTGTCGTGCTTTCATAGCTTCTTGGCCTTGTTGAGTTCACTAATCCTTTTAGTGCTTCTTTGATTTGCTTTATATTCCTATACTCATGTGTTAGATGACGTGTTTGCTCATCATCAAAACTATATAGGGTGACTGAATATCCAATAATTACAATGTAAGTCATTTTCAAAAAAATTCATTAACGCATAGTCGATGGACTGAAGATAGATAGTCATTATCCTTTTCCAGTGGTTGTAGTTGATGCCATCGAACATTGGTGAACTTGTAATGGAGAGTCTTTCTAGTAGTTGAAATATGTAGCTTGCTGATGTCATCCTTAACACGTGCTACGATACCAAGTGTTATGGATCATGTGGATGACTAATAGAAAACGACACAGTTAAATAGTTCTTGTCTGAAACGGTCACTAGAAATTCCTATATAAGCATCATCGCTTAAAACAATATCATCCCATAAATCTATTCATATCTGCTACAGTGTGTGGCCGATCCACCAGTTAGAGAGTCAGGTCGTCACCAGTTCCTGGCTAGGCGGAGGTGATGGTGCGTCCTCCGGCCCTGTCAGAGTGACAACAGAACTATCCGGGGTTTGGTGCGAGAGTCGTAAGAAAAGAGACGACGAGATCTTGTGCTGCCGTGCGCGTTTCCGACGAGGGGCGGCACACGTAGGCGAGAGAGGGAACGGCGGTCGAACGGCATCGGGGCAACCACCGGCATGCGTGGGTTTTTATCCTTGGGGTTCTCTTGACTAGAGATATGAAGAGTGGTAGGTGCAGGTAGAACTAACCGAAATAAAATACGTTACAAATGGTGGGATGAATAGTGCTAAAACACTTTTAAAAAATCTAAGAATTTTCTACCTAAGAAATCAGTTTGTATTACCAAATTTATTCTTAATTAACAAACCTCTTGCAAAGTAAATTATATAAGCAGATGGATTTACAACATTACTTGCAAGAATAGAATACAAAAATAAGCAATGAAAAACACAGAGCTTTATTCTAGTAAGGTCATCCCCAACCTACTCCAGTCCCCTAGAAATTCTGGCTTGAGATTTCCACTATAACTTTCCAAACTAGAAGAATAGTATAACATTCCTCTACACATATAACGCTATATAAGGAAACCCCCACTCAAATAAACATCGATGTAAACGCTCTCAAAGACTTGAGAGTAAACATTTTCCTCTTACAACCCAAGTGATAAATATACTTACAAGCGTGTTGAAAATGATGAACGATCTCCAATAGCCTTGTTAAAGCACACATGTATAAATTGTGGCTAATATGATTGGATCTCTATAAATACACAAGAAAACAAATTGAAAATTTTAGATTATGAGGGCAAAAACAAGGGATTTTTCTTGAAGGCTTTTTGCACAATAACATGTTTTTCTCTTCAAAATACTAATCTTTCTTCTTAAAAAGAACCTGGGAATTATCCTCTTTTTATAGGTCCAAAAATCCATAAAACAGATTCCCTAAAACACCATCAAAACAGCTAGTAATGACTAGTTATGAAATTTCTGTTCTGTGCAACGATAATATCATTAGTCGACTAGTGTGTAACTGGTAGTCAGCTAATGGCCATTGGTCGACTAAGCATAAGGTATTAGTCAACTAGTCAGTCATGTCAGGAAAACTGCGAAGTGTCTGTTTTGAATTATTCTACTTGTGTTCATTAGTTATTCCACTAATCATGCTACTAGTCAACTATCTGTAGAACATTGGTCGACTTATATGATATGCTGACAAGCCATTGTTTTCAAGTTCTATTAATTGATTAGGGTGAGTTATTGGTCGATTAATAGACTCAAAAAGCATTATTTTGACCCTAAAACATAGGAAAACAAAGTGAAATTTTTCAAAAAAAAAATTCATTACTTTTTCTATGGATTCTTAAGTGTGTGAAGTGCTTCATATAGGCTTGTACATTCTAATCAGTTGACAAAATTGTAACTATATCAAAATATAATTTTGCTTTATAGTATTCTTGATGTATGCTTTGAAATCTAAGCTCTTGCCTTTGATTCTTCAAATGCTTTATTCCTTGGCCGTGATCAACTTTACTAAACTTTGTCCTTTTTCTTCTTAAATCTGTATTTCTAATTTATTAGCACATAAATATGTTTAATAATCATTAAAACATATATTGGGGCGACTCAATATTCAGCAATTGTAAAAAAATTATGGAAATTTCAAATCTTACTTCTGTTATGAATCAACTACTGGGGTAGGAACCCCCTGCCCTTTATTTATAGGCAGGATAGGAGAGTTACAAGATAAGATACATAGATATGGGCGTATCTCTATGATACCCACAATCCTAACCACTTTGGTTCATATCCATTCACAACACTCCCCCTTATCCAGCCATATGTGTGGACTTTGCTCATGAATACTTCAGGATTCTGAGCACAATAAGAGTCTCACATAGGGTGGATACTTAAGGATCCTGAGTTGGTGAGGTTTTCCTCGTTAAAACCTTTAGCTATGGAAAACCCTGTGGGAGAAACCATAGTTAAGGAAAAAGAGTACAAACGCTCTTTAACTCCCCCTGATTTGTACAAGTGACTCTGCTCATGAATACTTCTGGATTCTGAGCGTCACAGAGGGGTGGATACTTCAGGATCCAGAGTTGATGTGATTTGCCTCGTTAAAACCGATGGTTATGTAAAACCCAGTGGAAAAAACCATAGCTAAGGGAAAAGAGTACAAATTCCCTTAACTCCCCCTGATCTGTAAAAGCTCTTAGGCTTTCAGATCTCTTAGGCTTATCTCATCACTCCTATTTACAACATTCCGAAAATATACACAGATTACAAATATTATCACCACTAAACAGCTACTGAATCTAGAAACTCTGGAGAGGTGTGCTAAGTTTCATCGCCTTTGATGTGGTCTTCGGACTATGTGGTCAGCTCCACAATACCAGCCTCTATCCCAGTCTTCACTGGGATGTGATGTACCACCAGGCGCTCTCAAATACACCATTGGAGTGATTCTGGAATGGTGAGGATCTCGAAATGATAGGATGATGTTGCCTTCATAAGTTGCTTTGCAGATCTGTAGTAGATTATCATCCCACTGTGGGTACCTAGTCTGTGATTTCTCAGTATAGGGATCGGACATGTAACCTGCATTGCATCAACTTGGAGGATGATACTTTATAATATAAGTCCAAATCTTTTGACCCTTGTAGGAAGCGTGACGCGGCGCAAAAGATGCGCACTACTCCCAAGGATAGGAGGTCGTAAAGTAGTAATTCCTGGTGAGCCCAGGGTCGGATCACATGGAAAATTCGTTTCACATTCACAATCTTGATTGGTTAAGGCTAAGCTAAATGTGTTGGCACAACCAACTAAACTAACAAGTATCGTGTGAGGGAGTGTGGTGGTAAGACGGTCGAGCCAAACCCAAGGTAGGTGGGGTGGAGACCAAAGTAGGGAGCTATTCAAGCAAGGAGAAGTGTGTGGAATGGGATGTCATTAGGGTTGTGGGTTGATTAGTAATCGGTTCATTCCAAATGAATCAACCATCGCGTCCATTTCAAGGTATGCGGGGTTGTGCACATAGGTAATGCCCTTAAGGCACACTGCCGTTCTACGGCCCCTCCAAGGGTAATGCACGATTCATTCGTGTGTTGATTAGTGGGTTGGAATTCCCTAATCTTAAGCTCTTGAGTCAATCCTTGCATCCGTGTCAATAGAATGCAAGGATGGTGAACGTAGGTGTGACCCTTAGGGTACACCACCGTTCTACGGCCCCGCCAAGAGTGGTGCACGATTCAATTAACCCTAGGGTACAACTCATCAATCAACACTATTAGCACCCATTTCAAGGCATGATAATCCAATTAAATGCAAGGATTGAGCAATTAATAATCAAGCTCACAAGCCCTAATTAGCCCAATCCACACACAAATGGCTCTAGGCCTTCATAATGAAAATAGGGTAATAAGCATGCAAGATGAACACACCAATCTTCATTACAAGCAATTAATCAAACAAATACCAAATGGGTCTCACTCTCATTCAACAATCATCCAAATATTAATACAAATTAATAGCAACCAAATGTTTACAAGAGAGGGGAAAGATATAACCAAATGAAGCCCTAAAACCCCAAGCTTTCCCCTTCCTTGCTCCTCCACCAAGCTCTCCTAGCCTCCAATGGCCTCCAAGCCCTTGCCCTAGATCTTGGGAAAGAAGAGGGGGACTAAAACCCCCAATGGAACATTAAAATCCTTTCGCCGAAGTCTCCTGCCCGCTGGAAACGCTACAGGCGCACCAAAACCCCCAAAATCGCATTCGGGTCTGAGTTAGGGCTTGCGGGTCGGGTTTTCAAGCACCCGACCCACTCGGACGAAGATTTGCACGTGCCTGCGCGTTTGAGGCAGAGCGGGCCGTGTCGGACCCCGGCCCGCTCGACATTCGCCCGGTCAAAGAGCGGGCGGGCTGCGAAGCCCGCTTAATTGAAAACGGGAGGCAGCCAGGCACCACGTGGTGCCGCCTGGTTGCGCCCTCAGATTAATTCCCCTTTAAACCCCTTTTTCCCATTTAAACTTCATTTTCTCCTCCAAATAATTCACCAAAAATACCTAGAAATCCCAGAAAAAACCCAAAAAAATTTGAAAAATCCCCAAGACTCACAGGAGTACCTGAAAAATAGGTGAAGAAGAAATTAGTCTGTATAATGATGTTTTGTGTAAAGAATGAGAATAAGCTCTAATATGAAACATAAAGTGAGTTTATACCCAAAAGAGTGAGATTAAGCCTAATCCTTAGCACAAAATAGGGGTAGTTATGGGGTATAAATATACACTTTTTACCACGAATCACACCCCCCAACTAGCATTTTGCTAGTCCCTAGCAAAATAAGCGATAATTTCAAATTAAATGGAAAAACATGCACCAAATTTAAGATATCATCATGGCATCATTCATATGTTATTTCCAATTGATTCCAAAGCTAATATACATAATGTATGAACATAAACAATAAATGATATTCTCCTCAATCCAATTCTAAGAAAAATAAGGAAATAAGCGCGTATCACTTTCTTTGGGAAGATGCGCACATGGCAAAATTTTCAATTTTCATGGAAATGGCCAAAACCAAAAGAAATTACTTCTAAGTTATGGGAGATGAGATTGCTTCATTCATGAAGCTTATTCTTTCAATTATTCATTCAATTTTTCTTTTTCTTTTCATTTTCTCTCTTTTTTGTATTCTATTTGTTTTAGTATGTTTATGTTTTGCATTCACGCAATAATGCTATGAAATGCAAACACGACCACATTTGCATACATGCGATGACGCTATATAGGCAAATGGATGGAATGATCCCCCCTAAATCTCATCTTTGTCGTCCTCCCCAATGTTTCGTGGGGCACCGGCTACTCAATTTGATTAGAAAAACCATTCACTTATGTTAATTCTCTTTCTCATTCTAACATGAATTATCAACTCATCCACCCACTTCTTAAGAAGAAAACAAAACATACACCTTGGTCACATCCAATCCAATCAAAAACTAAGCCATTCATCCCAATTCATGCAATTACTTACACCAAACTATTCTCAAATTATTTCAAAGAGAGCATCAAAACGTATAAAATCGTTTCATACATGGCATATTAGCATTTGACTCCCAAAATGGAAAAGAAATTAAAACACGCCAATCAAACGTCTATAAACTTGATACCAAAGTAATAATCCGAAAAAATTGCATGGTATTAAGCATGTAAGGACTAAGCAAAAGAAATGTGATGGAAGCAAGGATGGAGGCATCAAAATGGTATTCTCAAAATGAATGAATGATGATGATGAATGAGAAAATTTTTATTAACATCAAAATTTTTCAAAACTACCCAAAACTAGCATCCAACTTCATAGTTCACTCCCCCCAACTAGAAATGAGCATTGTCCTCAGTGGTTGAAATGAAACTAGATATTATTCAATGATGCTAGAGGAAAAACACACATACTAAAGCAAACTAAACTAAAAAGTTTATTTTTTTCTTTTATTTACACTAAACAAAGGAAAGAAAACACCTTAGCAAAAGGCAGATCTCGAATGTGTAATGGTGGAGACAGCTGCTTAATCATATCTTTGCGTTCCTCAGCCAGCTGCTTTGGAAACACTGCTCCTCCACTTTCCGTGGATCCTAGCAACACAGCTCCCAGTATCTCCGTAGAATATGCTTATGTGTCCTACGCGAGACAAGCTGTGGCAATCCAAGGAAAATAAGTTAGACTTCCAATGAAGGAAGTCCAAATTGGGTCGTCATAATAAAAATAAGGAGATGAATATATATGACGACAATCTGAATCTAAGATATATGGAAATGAAGCTTGAGATTCAGAAATGAAGGGAAATGTGTGTAGGATCCTGCCAAAACAGAGTTAGGATCGATAATATGAAGTTTAGACTTACGCTTGCGTATGCGGCACGGTAGTCTACGAACTTCGCCTTCGGATTCGCCACGACGGGATCGAGTCTTCTCACGAACAGAGTAAGGCTACTAAATCCACAATCTAAATCTCTACTTTTAGATTAAGAACTTGGATAAAGGGAGGGATTTCTGCAGAGCTTCGCTAGAATGAAGATGCATGCATGAATTTCATGCAAAATGTGTTAGAAATGGCTTACCCTTGGGTCTTATTTATAGCCCCCAAGGTAGTTATTTTAGGGTAAGTTGTTCCTTTGGAACAACTTAATTAAGGTGTACCATGATACATGGCACATTATAAGCTTAAGTTGTACCATATGCATGGTACAACATAAGCTTAAGATATTCCCCCCTTTATTAGCCATATGTCGCATGCACTTATGCATATATAATGCGACTTTCCCACTCATCCAGAGATCCTCTCCGCAAGGGAACAGATTCCCTTTGTACACGACTTCGTGTACGCGACGTTCGAGGTCCGTATTCCCTCGTACATCCCCCACAAGGGTGTACAAACGTCTTCCATTTCCAACATCTCCCACTCACACTTGAGGGGATTGTAAGAGAACGTCTTTCCCTTATTTCTTTCATCTATCATACCGAGAAATAGACCGTGCGACCGTCATGCGCGTAGAGTCTGTTGTTGTGCACTTGTTAGAGATACACAACGACCTCGAAGGTGCAAAGTTGAGTAGTTCAACGCATGCTTTACCCTAGATTATTTCTTCACATTTCTTATACTTTATATTCAACAATTGAAATCCCATCTGGATTACAATTGGCTGGCCAGCTTTGAATCATTAAAGTCCAAATGCGAATATGAAATCAATCTTCCTCTTCTTGTGAACCTTCTAATCTTGACTAGACTCGCTTTTCTAACGTGCCCCCGCCGAGCCGAATTATCATAGCCCATAAGTAACACGCTAAGATAGCGATCATTTCGTCAAATCTAAAGGAACCAATTTGGAGTCCTTGAGGGTAAGAGTTAAGACCCGTATGGCCTTTGAGTCTCACATAATAGCAAACACTATTGCTACTAACTCAGTGGTCGAAATGCATATGTGGTATGAACACGTATTACAACATCACTCCTTTCCCAGGGAGAGTATGTCTTAATGATGTTGTACGGATGAAAAGATCAGACACCATAGTGCCTATCTTTTTGAGTCCCTTTACTACTCGTGAAATATTCACGGACTCTCATCCTGCATAAGACAGATAGGATTAAAAAATCCTTTGAGATCTCTTTCAAATATCCTTGTGATACAGATCTCAGATCTTTTGTAAGCATCCATATGATGCAGATCTTTCATTCGACTATCTTGTTTAAGTCATGACTCTAAATCATTCGTCTAATGATTTTGACTTTAAACTAGTCTCATCTCTATCTTATCCATCTGATAAGATAAGGCGGTTGCTCATGTGAGAGAGCCAACCTTTATCTGTCCGACATATACACAATTCAGCTGAGATTTCAAAAATGTACACAAACATTTCTTAAGAAATTCATATGCAATGTTTGAAAAAGAACTTATTCTTTTATTAAATTTGATCTTTCTTAGACATGGGAATATATATTGGTACAACTCAGCTCATACGCAATCCTTGGGATGATAAGTGTTTATAAAACACATTTTTGGGGATTGCTTTCGTAAGCTGATCCTCTATCATCTCATGCGTATATATGTAACTTATGTCTACCTTCTTGGTTTTATCATAGTCTTTTGTAAATTCGTATCGGATATCAATGTGTTTGATCTTACAAGACACATTATCCTCTTAACCGCTTTCCAGTGTACTTGCCCTGTATTGGATTGGTAATAGCTTACCATTTCCAACGGCAAAACAGATGTCCGGTCTCGTACACACCATAGCGTACATAAGACTATCAACTGCACTGGAATATGGAACTTTTTCCATAATTTCCTTTTCCTTTTGGTTCTTTGGACACGATTCCAGATATAAATTATCGCATATGCTTATATGAATATCAATGGACTTGCAGTCCTGCATATTAAATCGTTCTAGAACCTTCTTTATATAAGTCTCCTGTGAAAGAGAAAGAAGTTTCTTCGAACGATTCCCTTGAAATCTTAACATCAAGGATATATGCGGCTTTTCGTATGCCTTTCATCTCAAATACTGATGAAAGCCAAGCCTTGATACTCATATCAAAGCCCTTGTCATTTCCGGCTATTAAAATGTCATCTACATATAGAGACATGATAATATACTTGCTTTTAATCCTCTTGATATATACTCAGTTATCTTCATCAAGCATGGTAAAACCATTTGATAACTTTATGAAATCGTATATACCATTGCCTCGAGGATTGTTTAAGATCATATATGGACTTATGAAGTTTACAAACCTTATGTTCGTTTCCTTCTTTTACAAACCCTGTTGGTTGTTCCATATAGATCTCCTCGTCCAATTCTCCATTGAGAAAGGCAGTCTTTACATCCATTTGATGTAATTCGAGGTCTAAGCAAGCTACCATTGCCAGAATTAGTCGAATCGAGGTAAAACGCACAACAGGTGAGAAGGTCTCTTCGTAGTCTATCCCTTCCTGTTGCGTAAAAACCTTTCGCGACAAGGCGAGCTTTATATCTATTTATAGAGCCATCAGCCTTATGCTTGATCTTGAGAACCCATTTGTTCCCAATTGCTCTATGTCCTCTGGGTAAGTTAACTAAGTCCCAGACTTGGTTAACTTTCATGGATTTCAATTCCTCCTTCATCGCTTCCATCCATTTGTCTTTTTGCAGGGCATGATGCGGCCTGTTTGAAAGTAGCAGGCTCGTCATCATCTTGTAGTAAAGTCATAAAAGTTTGCGGAAATTCATCCTCAAATCTTAGAGGAGCCAACCTTGTACGACTACTACGTTTGTATTTGAGATTCTTCAAGTCCTTGTTGACTCAAATTTAGATCAATTCTAATATCACTCCCACTTGGAATGTCGTTAGAATTGCTCCCACTTGGATCATTATTCCCGTATGGAATAGGATAATCGTCATTCGTATAATCCATTGGTGAAGGTTGAAACGTATTTTCGTTTTCACCAAGAATTCTCCCACTCGAATGAGGTAATCCTTCTTGATCATAAATCTCAAATAGAGATAAGTCCTGACTTATCTCGCCCTGTCTTGGAAACTCGTTTTCTAATAAAGTGACATCCCTCGACTCAAAACTCAATTAGCCCACCATTGTCTTCCTGACTAACAAAAATATAACCTTTGGAGTTTTTCTGCGTATCGTATAAAGATACATTTCCCTTCCCCTTGGGCCCAAGTTTGCCATACTTATGGGAGGAAATATGTGCGTAGAATGCACAACCCCAAGGTTTCAAAATGTTTAAGTCAGGAGACCTTTGGTTCCACAACTCATAAGGAGTGGAGCTAACTGATTTCGAGGGTACGCGGCTTAAAAATGAAAGCAGTCGTCAATAATGCATCACCCCAAAAGGTGATTGGCAAGTTAGCGTATGCCATCATTGAATGGACCATTTCCATTAAATTCCTATTTCTCCTTTCTGCAACACCGTTTTTGTTGAGGAGTATAAGGCATAGTTACCTGATGTACTATGCCTTTTTTCATCACAAAGTTCCTTAAAACTTATTGATTGATATTCACCGCCCCTATCGGTTCGCATGACCTTAATCTTGCGATCTAATTGATTCTCCACTAAACTCATAAGTTTTTAAAGCAGGTTTAGTGCTTTCACTTTTGTGGGATATCAAATAGATATGACCGAATCGGGTGAAATCATCAATAAAAGTGATGAAAAATAGGACTTCCCGCGTCTTGTCTTGACATTCATCGGACCACATATGTCCGAATGGATAAAGCTGTAATGGAACCTCGGCCCTTGTGCCGGTTCCAAACGGCTTGCGACAAGATTTCCTCACAAGGCAATGTTCGCAGGTCGACATTTCAACCTTTGAAACATTGGATAGAAGGCCACGTTTGGTAAGTCTATCTATACGCATTGGTCCAATATGACCAAGCCTTGCGTGCTAACAAATTATATTAGACTCATTAGTCAAAGAATTTTGTCACAAGGAAATTTTCATTACATGAGGAAATACATTGTACTTATTACAATAAATCCTTTGAAATACAAACCCAGTACCAATAAAGGAATTATTACAAAATAGGTCCATATTACAATCATGAAGGAACCAACTATAACCCAGACCCATTAAATTGACCACAATATTAATATTCCTTTGAATATATGGAATGAAGAGAACATCATAAAGTAGGAGAGTGTGGCCGGTGTCCAAGTCTAGCTTGCAATTCCCAACGCCTTTCTCTACAACACGTGTGTTGTTTCCTACATTGATCCACTTCATTCCTTGGGGTATCCGGTGATACTCCACGAAGGACCGTCTGTCCTTTGCTATGTGGTCGGTGGCACCTGAATCAATTATCCCAAAATGGATTAGATTCCACAAGAAATATTGAACTAGAAACACATATGTAACTAGTATTACAAGTTACCTCGTCACTTCCACTCGTACACGAACGAGCATAGTGACCGAGCTTGTTGCACTTGAAGCACTTGATCCTTTTCAAGCAAGTCTTTCTTCTTGTGCCATTTCTTGTGCCCACCCCTTATGTTTGGGTTCCTTGGTAGACTCAGGTTGCTTATTACGTTCATTAGAAGACTTCGAACGATATTTACGTTTCTTTCCCCCGTGTGAGGAACTAGCAACCATGTGCACTTCTGCACTTGGATTGGCAGCCGCAAGCCGCTCTTCCTCTAATTCGAGGTGCTTGGAAACATCGCTGAAGGTCTTGATGCTCTCATTGTGAGTAAGATGCATCTTCATTTGATCCCACCCATTTGGTAGGGAACGTATGACTGCTTGGATTTGTTGCTCATCAGTGAGCACATGACCTGCATCCTTTAACTCCGAGATAAGGTTTCGCCATATGTCGCAGATGTTTCCCCATGGAATGATCTGGACGTTTCTTATATGTATCGAACCTTATAGTTAAGGCGCGAAGTTTGGACACCGATGTGCCACCGAACTTCTCCTCTAGCTTGGGACCATATGTCCATGGCTAGGTCATGTTCTCGGAAGATACGCATTATGTCATCAGCCCATACTGCTTAATAACGTAATGCGCGCTATCTTATTCTTCCGAGACCAAGCATCAAAAGCTTCCTTGTCTCGTCTGTGTTGGGCCGTAGTGCCCAACTCAGGTTCAATCATTACGTTCTTTAGAGTTTCGAGCACTTCTTGCTCCTCTAAAACGTATTGTATCTTAATGGACCAAAGTTTGTAATTATCGCCGTTGAGTTTTTTCACCTTTGTTTAACTCAGCGACGATATTCTTTGAAGCGGAAGACATTTTACTTTTAAAAATGCTGCAAAAGGACACAAAAACCCGAAGGTTTCGATCAAAACATTGCATAAAAATTCTTAAAATATAACTCCCCACTTGAAATGATAATAGAGTATCCCATTTGGATAGTTCTAAAAATTCAAATCCCACTTGGAATTATATTATATTTGATAAGTTACTTTCGAAAAATATTGAAGATGTTGTTCTAGAATCGAAAAGGTCTCTATGATTCCAATCACCATCTAGGAACAACCTTCAATATTCCCCCATCACTTATCAAACAATAGTACTCTTATAGTACTAGCAGCGGAAAACGAGTTTGAAAACGTATTTTTCAGATATAATTCCCACTTGAAATGATAATAGAATATCCCATATGGATAGTTCTAAAATCAACTCCCACTTGGAATGATATTCATAATTTGATAAGTTACTTTCGAAAAATATTGAAGATGTTACTCTAGAGTCGGAAAGGTCACTATGTTTCCAATCACCATCTAGAGTAACTTTCAATATTTCTCCCTCACTTTATCAAATGTTAGTACTCTTATAGTACTTTGCAGCGGAAAAGCGTTTTTTGAAAAACGTATTTTTCAAAAAATTTAAAATACATTGGCTAATCTCCTTAGAGTAGAGCACAATGTCATAAGTACATTGGCTAATCTTCGTAGAGTAGAGCACAATGACATGGCTAATCTCGCATGAAGTAGAGCACTAAGGCTAATCTTCAAGGAGTAGAGCACAATTTCTTAAGTACATTGGCTAATCTCCGTAGAGTAGAGCACAATGACTTGGCTAATCTCGCATGAAGTAGAGCACTATGGCTAGTCTTCAAGGAGTAGAGCCCAAAGAAATACTTCATTAAAACGTTAGTCCCGTATGAACTAGTCGGCACTGTGGTTAGCCCCGTATGGACTAATCGACACATTCGAGTTTGACCAAGGCCTTTTGTTACCCCGTATGGGTTATTTGGAAAGTTTGCAATCGACCCAGACCTTTTGTCGGATTGGTCGACCAAAAACACCAAATTGGTCGACCAATTTTTTTTGGACTACAACTTCTTCCCGGCCAGGGCCCTCTGCCCTGGCCGGCCAGGGGCCTTGGCCCCCTCGGCCAGGGCAGAGGCCCCTGGCCGAGGCCGGCTAAGGCCGGCCAGGCCCTGGCCGAGGCCAGGGCATTGGCCCCGGCCTCTGCCAGGGCAGGCCAGCCGGGCCCTGGCCCCTGCCAGGGGCCGGCCAGGCCCTGGCCGATGCCAGGGCGCCGGCCCTGGCCTCTGCCAGGGCCGCCTGGCCCTGGCAGTGGCCAGGGCGCCCTGCCCTGGCCACTGCCAGGGCCCGGCCTGGCCGGCCAGGGCCGGCCTGGTCATGGCCGGCCATGGCTTGGCCATGGCCGGTCATGGCCAAGGCCATTTGGCATTGGCCGGCCATGGCCCCCTTTGGCCATGGCCGGCCACCCCCTTTGAATGGGGTTGCCGCACACATTCCTCCCCCTTGATGGGGTGGTCACTGGTGGTTATTGGCCCGTAGCCAACCCCCTCCGCAAGTGGAGGGGGGGTGCATAGCCTTCATAGCCCATTTGGCCATGGTGCACATGCACCAATTTCCTCTTACCCGATGGAAATAACTACCATCATCTTCCTCGATGAAGCACCCGTTCGTCGATGAAGCACCCGTTCGTCGAGAAATTAGTTATTTCCTAATGGCCGTGTGCCAAAAATGAAAAATAACATACTACGTGAACGGTCGGTTTCTTCCCGTCACGGAGAGTTCCTACCATATCCGTAATGATAGGAGACCCTAACGTGAAAAGAACAACCGCTGCGTTCTCTCCGTCACGAAGCGTTCCTACTATATCCGTAATAGTAGGAGACCCATTCGTGAAAAAAGACACCGACTCGTTCATAGTTTCGACGGGGCGGTGGTTTGACCGGGGCGAACCCATATGGCTCCGATACCAATGTAGGATCCTGCCAAAACAGAGTTAGGATCGATAATATGAAGTTTAGACTTACGCTTGCGTATGCGGCACGGTAGTCTACGAACTTCGCCTTCGGATTCGCCACGACGGATCGAGTCTTCTCACGAACGGAGTAAGGCTACTAAATCCACAATCTAAATCTCTACTTTTAGATTAAGAACATGGATAAAGGGAGAGGAAGGATTTCTGCAGAGCTTCGCTAGAATGAAGATGCATGCATGAATTTCATGCAAAAGGTGTTAGAAATGGCTTACCCTTGGGTCTTATTTATAGCCCCCAAGGTAGTTATTTTAGGGTAAGTTGTTCCTTTGGAACAACTTAATTAAGGTGTACCATGATACATGGCACATTATAAGCTTAAGTTGTACCATATGCCATGGTACAACATAAGCTTAAGATATTCCCCCTTTATTAGCCATATGTCGCATGCACTTATGCATATATAATGCGACTTTCCCACTCATCCAGAGATCCTCTCCACAAGGGAAGGGAAACGTGTGATGAGAACTTCCCTGAATGGCGATGATATCACCTGGCTGATGCGACCCCTCAGGAGGGGTGAAATGGCTGTAGGGGCAAGTGTGAAGGAGAAGGCAGCGCAGGCTAAATGTAGATCATCTCACAGTCACTGTCGCTTGCCGAATCCTCGCCATCGAAGGTAATGGCCTCTGCAGTCATCTCTAGACACTGTGGTCCACCATGAATATCCTCATCCTGGATGGCGGACTGATGCGTGTCCTGAGGTGTCTGAAGCGATGGCTGCTGAACCGAATCTGAAGGGAGGGTGGGCTCGGGCTCCAAAGTAGTCTATAGGATGTATCATGTGCACTCATCCTCCTCAATATCACCGTAGTAAACCATCTCCGCAGTCCATTCAAGATGCTCGCATACCACCAGCTGTGGTAATGG
Organism: Scilla litardierei; assembly: GCA_030789695.1. Classification (NCBI taxonomy): domain Eukaryota; kingdom Viridiplantae; phylum Streptophyta; class Magnoliopsida; order Asparagales; family Asparagaceae; genus Scilla; species Scilla litardierei. The sequence continues at coordinate 577,844,369 of CM061142.1, forward strand.
ATCAGACAGGAAATGTGACCCAGGCTCTCCGATGTCATCTATCTCACTCTCGCCTGGACACATCTCCATCTCATCATCACCACCAACCCAACAAAATTGCATCGTGTCACCATCGTCGGTGACACACACTCCATCATCCATCTCCTTTTGATCCTCAATATACAATCTCTCAATATCCTCTACCTGACTCTCCTACAACCCAACATCCTACTCTACTAGGTATCCCATGGGGTCGCAAGAAAAATAGCCCAAATGTGGCTCCTCAGACTGGTACTGGACCTACTGCTCTGTATCCTGAAGTGGAAACTGGGACTGGCCATCATCCTCATATCCAAGTGACGGCTCTCCAGATGGCGCAGTATGCTCCTACTCTGCAAGGTCTCTCAGGCACAACCATGCATCATCTATCGTGTAGGCAAAGAACTCTCCACTACTGCTCATCTGCACAAAGTCCCGTGTCGACGGCTGCAACCCTGTGTAGAAAATCCGAAGTAGATCCTCTGCGCTGAAAGCATGGCATGGACACCCAAGCACTAAATCATTGAACCTCTCCAAAACCTGACAGTAAGTCTCACCATCAAACTGGACAAAGCTCTCCCTGTGTTCCTCAAATGCCTGGCACATCTGTACCTGATTCCTCTACTAAGTAGGAAAGAAAGCTCGAAGGAAATCAGTCTGAAAAAGAAAGCCATGTAGAAAAAAAAATCTCGAGGATAAGCATCAAACCAAATCTTAGCATCATCTCTCAAAGTATATGGGAACACTTTAAACTAAACAAAGTCTGCACAAATGGTCTCATCAAACAAATCCTAAAACTCTTTTCTACACCATTTTTCAAACTTCGCATAAATAAACTAGAATTTTCCAACCCCATGCCGTGAAAGAACGGTGGGAGTTGGGAATCCTCCACATAAACATCGCTAAAGTTTGAAAATGAATCCATAAAAAAATTATCCACAAAAGATTTTTGAAATAAAAGAAAGAAAGAAAGAAAAACGACTCAAAAAAGTATAAAATAAACAACCAAAAAGACTCAACACTAAGCTAAAAGTACTACACCTAAAGTTTCCAAAACCAACCAAAAATGTGAGTGTGAAAACCGTTGTCCCCGGCAACGGCGTCAAAAACTTGACACGACGCAAAAGATGCACATTACTCCCAAGGATAGGAGGTCGTCAAGTAGTAATTCCTGGTGAGCCCAGGGTCAGATCACAGGGATAATTCATTTCACATTCACAATCTCGATTGGTTAAGGCTAAGCTAAAGGTGTTGGCACAACCAACTAAACTAACAAGTATCGTGTGAGGGAGTGTGGTGGTAAGACGGTCGAGCCAAACCCAAGGTAGGTAGGGTGGAGACCAAAGTAGGGAGCTAGTCAAGCAAGGAGAAGTGTGTGGAATGGGATGTCATTAGGGTTGTGGGTTGATTAGTAATCGGTTCATTCCAAATGAATCAACCATCGCGTCCATTTCAAGGTATGCGGGTTTGTGCACATAGGTAATGCCCTTAAGGCACACCGCCGTTCTACGGCCCCTCCAAGGGTAATGCACGATTCATTCGTGTGTTGATTAGTGGGTTGGAATTCCCTAATCTTAAGCTTGTGAGTCAATCCTTGCATCCGTGTTAATAGATTGCAAGGATGGTGAACGTAGGTGTGACCCTTAGGGTACACCACCGTTCTACGGCCCCGCCAAGAGTGGTGCACGACTCAATTAACCCTCGGGTACAACTCATCAATCAACACTATTAGCACCCATTTCAAGGCATGCTAATCCAATTAAATGCAAGGAGTGAGCAATTAATAATCAACCTCACAAGCCCTAATTAGCCCAATCCACACACAAATGGCTCTAGGCCTTCATAATGAAAATAATGTAATAATCATGCAAGATGAACACACCAATCTTCATTACAAGCAATTAATCAAACAACTACCAAATGGGTCTCACTCTCATTCAACAATCATCCAAATATTCATACAAATTAATAGCAACCAAATGTTTACAAGAGAGGGGAAAGAGCTAACCAAATGAAGCCCTAAAAACCCAAGCTTTCCCCTTCCTTGCTCCTCCTCCAAGCTCTCCTAGCCTCCAATGGCCTACAAGCCCTTGCCCTAGCTCTTGGGGAAGAAGAGGGGGTCTAAAATCCCCAATGGAATAGTAAAAATCCTTTGGCCGAAGTCTCCTGCCCGTTGAAATGCTACAGCGCACAAACCCCCCCCCCCCCAAAATCGCATTCGGGTCTGAGTTAGGGCTTGCGGGTCGGGTTTTCGAGCACCCGACCCGCCCGGACGAAGATTTGCGCGTGCCTACGCATTTGAGGTGGAGGTCCGCTCGACATCCGCCCGCTCAAAGAGCGGGCGGGCATGACATCTGCCCGCTCGAAGAGCGGGCGGGCTGAGAAGCCCGCTTAATTGAAAACGGGAGGCGGCCTGGTGCCACGTGGCACCGCCTGGTTGTGCCACGTGGCGCCCTCAGATTAATTCCCCTTTAAACCCATTTTTCCTATTAAACTTCATTTTCTCCTCCAAATAATTCACCAAAATACCTAGAAATCCCAGAAAAATCCCAGAAAATTCTGGAAAATCCCCAAGACTCCCAGGAGTACCTAAAAAATTGGTGAAGAAGAAATTAGTCCTTATAATGATGTTTTGTGCAAATAATGTGAATAAGCTATAATATGAAACATAAAGTGAGTTTATACCCAAAAGAGCGAGATTAAGCATAATCCTTAGCACAAATAGGGGTAGTTAGGGGGTATAAATATACACTTTTTACCACGAATCATACCCCCCAACTAGCATTTTGCTAGTCCCTAGCAAAATAGGCGGTAATTTCGGATTAAATGGAAAAACATGCACCAAATTTAAGATATCATCATGGTATCATTCATATGTTATTTCCACTTGATTCCATAGATAATATACACAATGTATGAAATTAAACAATAAATTATATTCTCCTCAATCCAATTCTAAGAAAAGTAAGGAAATAAGCACGTATCACATTCTTTGGGAAGATACGCACACGGCAAAATTTTCAATTTTCATGGAAATGGCCAAAACCAAAAGAAATTCGTTCTAAGTTGTGGGAGATGAGATTGCATCATTCATGAAGCTTATTCTTTCATTTATTCATTCAATTTTTCTTTTTCTCTTCATTTTATCTCCTTTTTGTATTCTATTTGTTTTAGTATATTTATGTTTTGCATTCACGCAATAATGGTATGAAATGCAGACACGACCACATTTGCATACACGCGATGATGTTGTATAGGTAAATGGATGGAATGATCCCATAAATCTCATCTTTGGTGTCCTCCCCAATATTTCATGGGGTACCGGCTACTCAATTTGATTAGAAAAACCATTCACTTATGTTAATTCTCTTTCTCATTCTAACATGAATTATCAACTCATCCACCCACTCCTTAAGAAGAAAACAAAACATACATCATTGCCCACATCCAATCTAGTCAAAAACTAAGCCATTCATCCCAATTCATGCAATTACTTACACCAAACTATTCCCGGATTATTTCAAAGAGAGCATCAAAACATATAAAATCGTTTCATACATGGCATATTAGCATTTGACTCCCAAAATGGAAAAGAAATTAAAACACGCCAATCAAACATCTATAAACTTGATACCAAAGTAATAATCCGAAAAAATGGCATGGCATCAAGCATGTAGGGACTAAGTAAAAGAAATGTGATGGAAGCACGGATGGAGGCATCAAAATGGTATTCTCAAAATGAAGGAATGAATGATGATGAATGAGAAAATTTTTATTAACATCAAAATTTTTCAAAACTATCCAAAACCAGCATCCAACTTCATAGTTCACTCCCCCCAACTAGAAATGAGCATTGTCCTCAATGGTTGAAATGAAACTAGATATCGTTCAATGACGCTAGAGGGAAAACACACATACTAAAGCAAACTAAACTAAAAAGTTTATTTTTTTTTATTTACACTAAAGAAAGGAAGGAATACACCTTAGTAAAAGGCGAATCCCGAATGTGTAATGGTGGAGGCAGCTGCTCAATCATATACTTACGTTCCTCAGCCAACTGCTTTGGAAACACTGCTCCTCAACTTTCCGTGGATCCTAGCAACACAGCTCCCAACATCTCCGTAGAATATGCTCATGTGTCCTGCGGAGACAAGCTGTGTCAATCCAAGGAAAATAAGTTAGACTTCCAATGAAGGAAGTCCAAATTGGGTCGTCATAATAAAAATAAGGAGATGAATATATATGACGACAATCTGAATCTAAGATATATGGAAATGAAGCTTGAGATTCAGAAATGAAGGGAAAAGTGTGATAAGAACTTCCCTGAATGGTGATGCTATCGCCTGGCTGATGCGACTCCTCAGGAGGGGGTGAAATGGCTGCAGGGGCAAGTGTGGAGGAGAAGGCAGCGCAGGCTCAATGTAGATCATCTCGCAGTCACTGTCACTTGCCGAATCCTCGCCATCGAAGGTAATGGCCTCTGCAGTCATCTCTGGACACTGTGGTCCACCCTGAATATCCTCATCCTGGATGACGGACTGATGAGTGTCCTGAGGTGTCTGAAGTAATGGCTGTTGAAACGAATCTGAAGGGAGGGTGGGATCGGCTCCAAAGTATTCTGTAGGCTGTATCACGTGCACTCATCCTCCTTAATATCACCGTAGTAAACCATCTCAGCAGTCCATCCAAGATGCTCGCACACCTTCAGTTGTGGTAATGGACCAGATAGGCAATGTGACGCAGGCTCTCCGATGTCATCTATCTCACTCTCGCCTGGACACATCTCCATCTCATCATCACCACCAACCCAATAAAACTACATCGTGTCACCATCGTGGGTGACTCACACTCCATCATCCATCTCCTCCTGATCCTCAATACACAATCTTTCAATATCCTCTACCTGGCTCTCCTGCAACCCAACATCCTGCTCTGTTAGGTATCACATGGGGTTGCAAGAAAAAGAGCCCAAATGTGGCTCCTCAAACTGGTACTGGACCTGTTGCTCTGTATCCTGAAGTGGAAATTGGGACTGGCCATCATCCTCATATCCAAGTGACAGCTCTCCAGATGACGCAATCTGCTCCCACTCTGCAAGGTCTCTCAGGCACAACCATGCATCATCTGTCGTGTAGGCAAAGAACTCTCCACTGCTGCTCATCTGCACAAAGTCCCATGTCGACGACTGCAACCCTGTGTAGTAAATCCGAGGTAGATCCTCTGCGCTGAAAGCATGACATGGACACCCAAGCACTAAATCATTGAACCTCTCCAAAACCTGACAGTAAGTCTCACCGTCAAACTGGACAAAGCTTTCCGTGTGTTCCTCAAATGCATGTCGCATCTATACCTGATTCTAGTACTAAGTAGGAAAGAAAGCTCGAAGGAAATCAGTCTGAAAAAAGGCCATGTAGAAATCAAATCTCCAGGATAAGCATCAAACCAAATCTTAGCATCATCTCTCAAAGTATATGGGAACACTTTAAATTAAACAAAGTCTGCACAAGTGGTTTCATCAAACAAATCCCAAAACTCTTTTCTACACCATTTTTCAAACTTTCGCATAAATGGACTAGGATTTTCCAACCCCATGCCGTGAAAGAACGGTAGGAGTTGGGAATCCTCCATATAAGCATCGCTAAAATTTGAAAATGAATCCATAAAAAAATTATCCACAAAAGATTTTTGAAATAAAAGAAAGAAAGAAAGAAAAACGACTCAAAAAAGTATAAAATAAACAACCAAAAAGACTCAACACTAAGCTAGAAGTACTACACCTAAAGTGTCCAAAACCAACCAAAAATGTGAGTGTGAAAACCGTTGTCCCCGGCAACGACGCCAAAAACTTGACGCGGCGCAAAAGATGCGCACTACTCCCAAGGATAGGAGGTCGTCAATTAGTAATTCCTGGTGAGCACAGGGTCGGATCACAGGGACAATTCGTTTCACATTCACAATCTCGATTGGTTAAGGCTAAGCTAAAGGTGTTGGCACAACCAACTAAACTAACAAGTATCGTGTGAGGGAGTGTGGTGGTAAGACGGTCGAGCCAAACCCAAGGTAGGTAGGGTGGAGACCAAAGTAGGGAGCTAGTCAAGCAAGGAGAAGTGTGTGGAATGGGATGTCATTAGGGTTGTGGGTTGATTAGTAATTGGTTCATTCCAAATGAATCAACCATCGCGTCCATTTCAAGGTATGCGAGGTTGTGCACATAGGTAATGCCCTTAAGGCACACCGCCGTTCTACGGCCCCTCCAAGGGTAATGCACGATTCATTTGTGTGTTGATTAGTGGGTTGGCATTCCCTAATCTTAAGCTCTTGAGTCAATCCTTGCATCCGTGTCAATAGAATGCAAGGATGGTGAACGTAGATGTGACCCTTAGGGTACACCACCGTTCTACGGCCCCGCCAAGAGTGGTGCACGATTCAATTAACCCTAGGGTACAACTCATCAATCAAAACTATTAGCACCCATTTCAAGGCATGCTAATCCAATTAAATGCAAGGATTGAGCAATTAATAATCAAGCTCACAAGCCCTAATTAGCCCAATCCACACACAAATGGCTCTAGGCATTCATAATGAAAATAGGGTAATAATCATGCAAGATGAACACACCAATCTTCATTACAAGCAATTAATCAAACAACTACCAAATGGGTCTCACTCTCATTCAACAATCATCCAATTATTCATACAAATTAATAGCAACCAAATGTTTACAAGAGAGGGGAAAGAGATAACCAAATGAAGCCCTAAAAACCGAAAGATTTCCCCTTTCTTGCTCCTCCTCCAAGCTCTCCTAGCCTCCAATGGCCTACAAGCCCTTGCCCTAGCTCTTGGGGAAGAAGAGGGGGGTCTAAAACCCCCTAATGGAACAGTAAAATCCTTTGGCCGAAGTCTCTTGCCCGCTGGAAACGCTACAGGCGCATAAAAACCCCCAAAATCGCATTCGGGTCTGAGTTAGGGCTTGTGGGTCGGGTTTTCGAGCACCCAACATGCCCGGACGAAGATTTCCGCATGCCTGCACATTTGAGATGGAGCGGGCCAGGTTGGAACCCGGCCCGCTCGACATCCGCCAGCTCAAAGAGCGGGCGGGCGTGACATCCGCCCGCCCGAAGAGCGGGCGGGCTGAGAAGCCTGATTAATGAGCGGGCGGGCTTAGAAGCCCGCTTAATTGAAAACGGGAGGTGGCCTGGCGCCACGTGGTGCTGCCTGGTTGCGCCACGTGGCGTCCTCAGATTAATTCCCCTTTAAAACCCTTTTCCCATTTAAACTTCATTTTCTCCTCCAAATAATTTAACAAAAGTACCTAGAAATCCCAGAAAAATCCCAAAAAATTCTGGAAAATCCCCAAGACTTCCAGGAGTACCTGAAAAATAGGTGAAGGAGAAATTAGTCTGTATAATGATGTTTTGTGCAAAGAATGTGATTAAGCTCTAATATGAAACATAAAGTGAGTTTATACCCAAAACAGTGAGATTAAGCCTAATCCTTAGCACAAAATAGGGGTAGTTAGGGGGTATAAATATATACTTTTTACCATGAATCAAAGCAGAAGGCTTAACTCTGGTCTAATGGCCGTATTAGGTGCCAACTATCTCTGGCTAATGAGTTTACTGCAACTGCTATATCGGAACGCGTGCAGTTAGCCAGGAGTGCATGATTGCACTTAGATAAAGGACTTTAGGACCAGTTATATCCTCCACCTCTTCCAGCAATCGAAAGGGGTCTTTTTGTACTTTCATAGAGTGTATTTCCATAGGTGCACTATGGATGACAATGGTCCTTTTAATTTCATCAATGCACTTCTGGGCGTATGTAACATGATTATATTAAGATAATAAATCTGTGAGCCATGACTTAATTTATTTTTGCCTAGGTCTTTCATTTCATGTTTAATAGTCAGGCTTGAACATATATTTCGGTTTTCTCTTCAGGAGATCAGATGAGATTTAAGTTGTTTACAACTATGATCTCAAATCTTGTCCTTTGCTCAGATGCAAAGACAACCTTCAGTAGGAATCATTGCTTTGTCAATTGATTCTCTTGGTTGTACATTATTTATTATTCATATTGTTTTTCTTCTATAGAATAGACATTCTGAAGTCTATTCAGGCATTTAAGGAAACGTGGAATTTATCTTTACCAAGATATCCAGAATGGTATGCCGTCATAACATCCAATAACAGCATATCCAAAATTTTCTTTGCCAAATCGTAAGGTATTCACATCTGATGACTTAGAGAGACTGATGCATCATTTATGAGTCATTCTCATTTTAATTTGTTCGATCCCTAGTTTCAGCGAAATTTTCCTTGGGATATAGGTTGTACCTTATAGCATACAATTTTGTATTTTTTCTTATGTCTACAATACTTATTTTATCCATATGTTTGACACCTTTTGGACTTCTAGTCCGAACATTTCAAGTTTCCTAAGTGAGTCCATCTCATCTTTTATTGCCTCGTTCCACATTTGGCCAATCTATACGTTTCTTATTTTAGCAACGGAGTATGGAACGATAATTTATAAGCATCATCGCTTTTGCGATGTATATGGCAATATGATACGTGAATACATTGTCGACAATTTATGTTCTATCTGTCCAACACCTCCCCAGTACGTACAACATTTACTTTCAATTTTAGTTTTTCCCAGCAGTTCCTCTACAGTGGATTCCGGGAAGGATAAGGGTGTGGACAAGAGCTCATTGTCCTATGGTAGTATTGTCTTAAGGTCTCCAGGAGTTTCTGTCCTTGGTGCCTGGTGGTTTGTCTCTTTTCTGTTGAGAATCAGCCACTTCTGCTGCTGGTGGATTGCATCCATTCTCGGGGATGTCAATCCTAGCTGTAGTTTATGCAGCAGGGATGTATGATCTGACAATCTTTTGGTTGTCAGTAAATGAGTTCGGTAAGTGGTGAACATTGTTATGTATATGGATGATCTTTAGGATGGCATCTTCACATTTGTTTTGTTACCGAATCATAGTGGGTCACGCTTTTTTTTGTATCCCACGTTATAATTTGCTTCACGCCATATTTTCCAGTATCTGGGCCTATTTTAGGGGAACTCGTCTCATCGAAATCACAGTCTTCAAGATGTGCCTTAAATGCGTCCCCCGTTTGGAATTCTAGGTATCTTATAAGTGAGGGTGAGTCAAACCCTACATGGATACATAGGCGACGTTGAGGATCGTTTTGGTCCTCTGTGGTGATGCAATGGGGATTTAAACTGTGCGACCAAAAATTCTCAGATGAGAAATGTTCGATGGCATTCTATATGCAAGTTGCATTAGAGACTCTGACCTCCAGAGGGTCTTTTATTTACGATGCAGCATGCAGAATTTGCATGTCCACATGCATCCATCAGCAATCGGGATTTAATGGACGTTCAATCCAGTGGAGTTTACTTATCAGTGACTCTGTCGACCCATTTTGGGTATGAACATGTGGCACTTGTATGTTCATTTTCTATTCCCATTGCTTGGCAGTACTCTTGAAATGACCGGGAGGTATATTTCCCAACATTAACCGGACTTATTTTCTATATTTGATTGCGTGGAAAATGTGCCCGCAACATTTTTATTTTTATGCCAATAGCTTTGGAAAAGCTAAGTTGTGAGTCTGTAATTGACACACAGTACAATGAAGTACCGAAATAGCCACTACGAGGGTGGAATTTGTCCACATCTATCTCCTTATATTCTTTTTGAGGAAGCGTGGCGATTATTTTTCAAATTTTCGTAGAGATGGCCTTGTAATTAGGTTTTCCTTATAGCAAGGGATGCGAGGGAATTCTCCCTTCTGGAGAATATTCTGGTTCTTCAAGTCATACCCATAGGATAAGATGATGTGCATCATTACTGATCCAAGGTGGCCAAGTCTATCATGCCAGAGTAAAAACTTGGCTGATGTCGGGCACTTCAGGTGCTCCGTTTAAATCTGCCTCCTCTCTCCGAATATTTGAACGGTAGAGGCCTGTAAGGCTCTCAAAACGTTCAAGTATGGATTTTACTCCTTTTTCTTGAGACGTTACATACAGTAATTTTTCCATTTACATTTGTTGTTTCCAAATGGAATCCGTTGAAACAAATGTCCTTGAAACTTAGAAAGTTTCTTTTGGAATTCGGAGAGATTAGTGCATCCTTTATTTTTGTTTCTGTGTTATTTGGGGGCAACAGTGTTGCGTTCCCTGGATCTTCAATATGGCCCTGATATTGGGCTTTGTATTGAAAGATCTTATGTGTTTATTGTCTACTAATCAGTCATGTGAGTAGTTCATCTAAAAGATAAATCATATAGGCACATGCATTTCCAGATAAACATTTTCATTCAAAACAAATTACGTAATTAAAATGCTCTTATAACATGAAATGTTCTAAACAATTTTCTAAGATAAAAATAGAAGGCTAATCAAGCAGGTCATCATGTTCGAATTGGTCAGTTGTAAACTTGTATGGAGCATCAGAGGTCATAAGGTTTGTTTCAGCTTTATATTTCTTGTTTTCTTTATACAAATCCTGGAGATGCTACGGAGTTCGGCATACTCTGGACCAGTGGCCTTTCATGCCATAGATATGGTAGTGGTCTTCTCATTCCCTCTTGGGTGGGGGTGCATCATTTATATTGTTGTCATTTCTGCGCCACGTGAACTTTCGCTTACTTTCATTTCTTCATTGCTGGACTTGGCCCCTGGCCCTTTTGTTCTGTCCCCCTTTCTATGGTCTTTCTTTTTTGTCACTCTTCTTTCAAGAAGAAGAGGCATTATGAGCTTCTGGGAGGGGGGCAGTGCTAGGGAGCGCATGTTGTGGGTGGCGAGGAGAAGCTCTCTGTTTTGTTCAGCCATGAGTAAACATGACAACAGCTTAGAATACTTGGTAAACTTTCGTTCAAGGTATTGCTGCATTAGTATCGCATCTTTCTCATAGAAAGACGTGTACGTCTTTTCCAGCATGCGATCTTCTGAGACTTTTTCACTACACAACTTCAGGCATGAGGTGATGCTAAAAAGAGCTGAGTTGTACTCAGCTATGGACTTAAAGTCCTGCAGTCTCAGGTTCTCCCACTTATATCGTGCCCTTGGTAGTATAACATCTTTCTAATGTTTATATCTATCCTCAAGGGCAGTCCACAGCTCATATGGATCTTCGACCGTAAGGTATTCGACCGTAAGGTAGGTCTTGTCCACATGGCGGCAAATATAGATAATGGCTTGCGCCTTTTCTATATCGCTTATATTTTCATTATTAGTCACAGTATAAATGAGGGACTTTGCCCGCAGGTAAAACTTCACATCGAGCTGCCAGCTCAGATAGTTTCTTCCTGATGCATCCAGCACTTCGAAATCGACACTTGTGATTTTAGCCATTTTATCTAGCAGATCACAAATATGCATGAATTAATAATTTAAACATAAACATTTTCATGCAGAGGCCATTTTAATATGAAGGGCTAGTTGCGTGGATCGGCCAGTCCCACATAAATAAGAGTCCAAAGTCCCATTACAGTCCATATTACACAAATGAAAGCTTTTAAAAAAAATTACAACTTTGGAAACCTCGTGGTCTCATATAAGATCTTCAGCTTCAATTGTGGCCATCGACTCCATGGAAAATGGTCTTCGGTCTTGGACATTTACATAATTTCTTCACTACAATTTTTCTCAAAACTAAAAGAAGAAAAGTTCAGGAAAATAAAATGTGGGACTTAAACAGCCGATCCAAAAACCGCAATTAGCCATCCATGCAGAAATTTTGTGCTCATCAAACATTATCATCAGACATTTTCATCACAGGCATCATAGGCATATATTCGCAGAGATGGATAAATAATTTAATTACATAATAATTATTAGACCACTGGGCAACGTCATACACCATTAGGTTAGCTGACTAACGGCAGAGCGGTCGCATGATCTTCCTAATTATTAAGTTTTAAAAATATACACAACCATACACAGTTTATCTGGAGAATAAGCCAAAATGATGCAAAGCATATATTAATGATTTTACAAAAGAAATCATTTAATACAAGGGTTGTGCAAATTGGGTTTATCCAAAAAGATTGGAAAAGAGCCCAACAATTAAACATGTTCCTCGTAAAATGAAAAAGTTTTCCTTTTTAATTCATCCCCAAAGCATTCCAAAAGTCCCCTTATAACCTCATGATTTATCATGATATTTCATGAATTTTTAGGTCGCCAAAAACGCCATTTTAATCAATTTTTAGCCCAAAAAGCCTTTTCATAGCTTATATCTTAGTTCCACCCCAATTTTTTTTTTTGAAAAATGGAAGTCAACTACGAGCCTGAAGCCCGCAGTGTGGCTGCGGGCTTCAGGCCCGCAGTCCAAATTTTTTTTTGTTTTGCCTGCAGGCCTAAGGCCCGCAGTCTGCCTGCGGGCTTCAGGCCCGTAGGGCTGTTTTCCATTTTTTTTGGATTTGGACTTCAGGCCCAAGGAGAGAAAGGGGCAGCGGCTAGGGTTAGCCGCTGCCACCCCTGGATTGTCGCCGGTCAGCGGCCAGGCGAGGGGGTGTAGGGCGACGGCCTCCCCCCCGGGGGGCACAGCCTGCGGCGACGGCCGCCCCCCTTCGGGAGGCGTGGCCTCGGACGACGGCTGCCCCCCTTCGGGGGAGGGCAGTGTGGCGGCGACGGCCGCCCCCCCTTTGGGGGGCGTGGCCTCGGACGACGGCCGCCCCCCTTCGGGGGTGTACGGCCTGGCGACGACAGTCGCCCCGCTTCAGGGGGGTGCCTGCGAACGACGACCGCCCCCCTTCGGGTGGGCACGGCCAGGCGACGACGGCCGCCCCCTTCGGGGGGTGCCTGCGGATGACGGCCACCCCCTTTCGGGGGGGCGCAACCAGGCGGCGACAGCTGCCCCCCCTTCGGGGGGGCACGGCCCCGCAGCGTTGGCTGCCCCCTTCAGGGGGTGCGGCGCAAGCGGAGGGGGGAGAGCCGACGGCAAGGCCGCCGGTGGGCATGTGGGTAGGTTTCATCAAAAAAAACCCTAAAAATATGGTTTTTGTACAAATAAAATCGTCGATTTTAGGCGATTAGCAATTCCAATATCGATCTTGCGAGATCTATGGGTAGATCAATCATATGTATGATAAAAACATCGTTTTTAGCCGGTTTTACCTCTATATTCGTCCTCCGAATATAGAGACAGTTGAACGAAGCCTACGCGGATGACAACGCTCGTTTGAGGAAGCCTTGCACCACGTGCGTGGATCACCGTCTTCCTTCTCCTTTGCAACGATCGAAAATTTTTGTCGAAAAATTTAGAGGCTCGTGCTGATAACGTGTTATGAATCAACTACTAAGGGAGAAACCCCAGCCCTTTATTTATAGGCAGGATAGGAGAGTTACAAGATAAGATACACAGATATGGGCGTATCTCTAAGATACCCACAATCCTAACCAACTCTGGTTCATATCCATTCATAACAACTTCTTCATTTTCATAAGGCATTTGAAAGTTTTTAAACAACATCACATCACCTATTTTAGGTGGTGGGAATGTATTCATACATCAATGAGGCTAGGGGATCGATTCATGTGCTCAGACATTCAACACAGTTTTTTCAAAGGAAAAAATGTATTCTTGAGGGTCGGGTTCAGGTAACCCTACAACCCACAGGGTCAGATACGTGATTTAGGTTCCCAACCTGGATTTGATTCGAGTCAGGTTCAAGTATACCCTAAACGGGTCAGGCAGACGTGACCCGACCAATACCTGACCCGTTTGCCACCCCTAATTTTAGTGCCTAAGAAACTCTAATATAATAAAAATTCGCTCTAATAGAAACGGGAGTTGTAGACCTAATTACTGAGTACACATGTCATTTATTTACAAGTTTGCCAGTGAAAATTTTCCTCTTTTACCCTTCTCCCTTCCCCTTCCATCCTCTTCGCTTCTTCTTCGCTAACGCCTTCGGTTGTCGGCACACGAGTGGGGGTGCGATGAGTGGATGTAGGGATGCGGTGGCGACGACGACCAGCGACAGAGTGGAAGAGTAGAGGGGGTTACGTGGGGATATTGCCAGTGTGTAATGAAAAAAAAATTAAACTATTATTTGGATAGATGTACAAAGTGGTTTGTGTATACAACAAGTAGACCTGTGTGTATAGAATTACCCAATAAAAACCCTCTCAGGTTGAAACTTCCAAACAAACTCAAAATAAAAATTCAAATTACAATCTGTTATAAACGGGCTTTTGGTGGGCCTACCCGTTAGTGGGTATCCACCCATTATGTAACTCTACCACTATAAATACAGGGCTATGGATTCCATAGCCACCACGTTTACAACACGTTATCAGCACGCTCGAAGCTGAGCCGAACCCCTGCCGACGGACGGACGCGACGCGAACGGGCTTCCTTCACAGAACGTCGCTAGATCCGGCGGGTAGGATCTAGAGGTAACTTTCTCCCTAGATCTAAATATTCCATATGCGCATATGTAGAGATCCAATTTCTTGGATCAATCGCTCAAGATTCTATCGTTTTTATTGTTAAAAATCAACCTTTTACAATAAAAAACGATTTTTGGAGATCAAAAAACACTTTTTTCTACTAAAAATTGGATTTTTATCCCCAAAAACCATCAAACCCTAGGGGATCTTCTCGTCGGAACGCGAATCCCCCCCAAGAACTCGTGCCAAAACCCCGCCCGCCGCCCGAAGCGACGACAACCCCCCACCCCGCCGTTACTAACGGCGGGCGGCCCCGCCGCTGCCAGCGGCGGGCCCGACCCGCCGCCAGCAGCGGGGGGCCCGACCCGCCGCCAGCGACGGCGGGCGGCCCCGCCGCCGCAGCGGCGGGCCCCCATCCACCCCCCCCCCCCCCCCCCCCCCCCGTCGCTGGCAGCGGCGGGCCCCCAACCCTCCTGGCATCCTCTCGTATCGCCCCCCCCCCCGGTGCGCGCTCATGTCCGGAAACCCTAGTCGCCTGAAGCGGCAATCCGCGCGACCAAAAACCCTAACTAGGGTTTAACCCCGAAAATTTTTCGATTTTCAAATCTTTTTCAGATTTAATTGCGATTTTTTTTCGTCAAAATCTGGACAAAATTACATGTGATTTTATTCATCGCTTTTTATTCGGATTATATGATTTTTCTAAACGTTTAAAAATTAAGAAGATCCTGCGACCGCTCTGCCGTTAGTCATCTAACCTAACGGTGTATGACGTTGCCTAGTGGTCCAATAATTTTTAAACGAAAGATTTCATTTTCCTTTATAAACTGCCTGTGATGATTAAATTGCCTGTAATGAATAAACTGCCTGTGATGATTAAATTGATGCTGCATTTTATCTGCCTGCGATGAATGTCAACATTTGCTGTGGTTTTGGATCTACTAGGGATTACCATTTTATTTTCCCGCATTATTTTCTTTTGAGAGAAATATGTAGTGAGGATAATTTTGTAATATTACAAGACGGCGGACGCCTCAAGAAGATGAAGGACTATTCCAGAAGAATAGGGGCCCCACGGGGGTTCCCGAGTTGTACTTTCATTTCTTTTTGGGACTGTATGGACTGTAATTAATATGGTGATTAGCCGATCCACGCAGCAAATATCTGTGTCTGATGTGCTTAATTACTTATTTTTCTGTGAAAATATCTAATTATTGCCTATCTTTTTACATGCTAGAGTGATAAATGGCCAAAATTGCGAGCGTCGATTTCGACGTTTTGGATGCTTCAGGCAAGAACTACTTAAGCTGGCAGTTGGACATAAAATTCCATCTGCGAGCACATGGATTGAGCCACGCCATCGCTGTAGGCGATAAGGTTTCTGATATAGATAAAGCGAAAGCAATTATCTATATCAGACGCCATATCGATCGGACCCTGAAGGCCAAGTACCTCACGGTGGAAGACTCGTATGAGTTATGGACCGCCCTCGAGGATAGGTATAAACATCAAAGAGATGTTATACTTCCTCGAGCGCGATATGAATGGGAAAACCTCCGTCTCCAAGACTTTAAGTCTATTGCCGAGTACAACTCGGCACTCTTTAGCATCACCTCACACCTGAAGTTGTGTGGTGAAAAGGTGACGGAGGAGCGCATGTTAGAGAAGACGTATACATCCTTCCACGAGAAGAATGTTATACTAATGCAACAGTATCGTGAACGCAAGTTCACGAAATACTCAGAGCTTCTCTCATGCCTTCTGATGGCAGAGCAGAATCGTGACCTTCTTCTGGCCACCCATAACTCACGCCCTACCGGCACTGCTCCTGCGCCTGAAGCGCATCACAGCTCCTCCCAGAAGAAGAGGAGCAACTTCAAAGGCAAACCCCAGAAGGGCAAAGCAATGAAGAAGCAGGCTAGAGGACCCCCTCCCAGAAGCAACAATGAGGGGAGGAAGAAGAATAATGTGTGGAAAAGAAAGGACGACGGCCAGACATCTGCCCCCAGAAAGGACTGGGAAGATAAGTGCCACAGGTGTGGCATGACTGGACACTGGTCCAGGAATTGTCGGACTCCACACCACCTGCAGGACTTGTACAAAGCGAGCCAGAAGCAAGCTGAGACAAACCTGGTGGTTCAAGAAGACCTGGCACCAATCAGGTTCATCGCTGAGGACTTCTCAAACGATGACATGCTCGACTGAGGACATTATCCATTTTCTATGCATTGTAGCTTTCCTTTTTGAGAAACTATTTATCTGCTTGTTTTTCCTTCTCTAGCATGTTGAAGTACTTTTCAGACATTAAATTGATTATCAGTAGTATATTTTCTGTGTGTGCCTTATACTGCGATATTTTCTTTTAAAATAGATGGACTTTAAATGCCTAGTGAACAGTGCCTCTACGCACACGATCCTCCAAGACATATGCTTTTTCAAAGCATTAATAAATACGATGGCACCGTAAATACAATTTCCGATCCATCAGATATCATTGAAGGATCAGGGGAAGCACAATTTATGCTCCCCAACAAAACAAAACTACTTATAAAAGATGCACTTCTCTCCCCTAGCTCGCATAGAAACCTGTTAAGCTTTAAAGATATCCGCTTAAACGGATACCACCTTGAAACGGTGAGCAAACAAAACAGAGAATACCTTGATGTAACGTCTCATAAAAACGGTGCTAAGAACACCGTCGAGCGTTTTGAGGGACTCCCGTCGGGTCTCTACCACACAAGGATCAGAGCAATGGAAACAAACACACTAGAGCACCAGAAGTGCCATAATCAACCAGAATTCAAACTCTGGCACGATAGACTAGGACACCCTGGGAGGAATATGATGCGTCGCATCATATCTCAATCCCGTGGAATTGACCCGAAAAGCCTGACGCTACTTCGGAAGGGTGCAAATCCTTGTCCCCTTGTTACAAAGGGAAATTGATTACGAGACCATCCACCCTGAAGGTGGACTCTGAGTCTCCAAGTTTCCTAGAGAGAATACATGGAGACATTTGCGGGCCTATTCACCCCGCAAGTGGACCATTTCGGTACTACATGGTACTGATCGACGCATCTTCAAAATGGTCGTATGTGTGCCTCCTGTCCACCCGCAACGTAGCCTTTGCAAAGCTACTTGCACAAATTATAAAGTTGCGGGCACATTTCCCAGATAACCAGATCAAGAAATTGCGTCTGGACAATGCTGGGGAATTCACATCACAAGTCTTCCTAGACTACTGCCAAGCAACCGGCATAGAAGTTGAACATCCTGTAGCTCATGTTCACACCCAGAACGGGTTAGCCGAATCTCTTATAAAGAGACTACAATGGATCGCTCGACCATTATTGATGCAATGCCAGTTACCGGTAAGTGCATGGGGACATGCCATACTACACGCTGCATCGCTGATAAGATTACGACCGTCAGGTAGTCAATCTTATTCTCCGATGCAACTTGCATATGGGAACCCGCCCGATATCTCTCACTTGAGGATATTCGGATGTGCTGTCTATGTCCCCATAGCACCACCGCAGAGAACCAAGATGGGTCCTCAACGGCGTCTTGGTATCTATATTGGTTTCGACTCACCATCGATCATTAGATACCTCGAACCCCTTACAGGGGACGCCTTTAAAGCACGTCTAGCAGATTGTGAGTTTGATGAAAGCACTTTTTCGAAACTAGGCATTAACACACAGAAGCCAGAAGCTTCAAAGACCATTACATGGGACACAAAGACTCTATCCCATTTTGATCCGCGTACAAATCAATGTGAAGAAGAGATCCTGAAGATCCTTCACATCCAAAACACAGTTCACATTTTACCGGACAAATTCACTGACAACCAGAAGATTGTCAGATCACACGCCCCTGCTGCAAATACGCCAGCTAGGATTGACATACCCAAAGATGGATGCAATCCACCTGCAGCAGAAGCGGCCGTACCTCAACAAAAAAGAGGACGACCCCCCAGGCTCCAAAGATAAGAACCCTCGAAAGAGAAAAAATCCTGGAGCAACAATAACGATACCACCACAGGATGCTGAGCTCAACCCAGCTACCTCTCCCCTCCTAACAACCCCTGAAGAGGAAAATATAGGAGAAATATCATTAAATTATGTACGTACTGGGGAGGTACTGGACAGAAAAAGCACAATCATCGATGATAACTTTGCGCTCATTATTGCCACTCACGTCACTGAATACAACGATGAAACCGATCCACGCTCTCTAGCAGAATGTAAACGCAGAGAGGATTGGCCAAAGTGGAACGAGGCAATAGGAGTAGAGCTGGACTCACTCTCGAAGCGCAAATTTTTGGACCTGTAGTCCTAACACCAAAGGGTGTTAAACCTGTGGGATATAAATGGGTATTCGTGAGAAAAAGAAACGAGAATAACGAGATCGTGCGTTACAAAGCGCGCCTTGTTGCACAAGGCTTTTCCCAACGACCAGGAATAGACTATGACGAGACATATTCCCCGGTCATGGACGCAATCACTTTCCGTTTCATTATAGGCCTATCCACAAAGGAAGGTTTGGATATGCAGCTCATGGACGTTGTGACTGCATACCTATATGGAAATATAGATAAGGACATCTATATGAAAATCCCAGACGGATACAAACTACCGACAAAAATGACAGAAAGACCTCGGGACGTCTACTCTGTCAAACTCCAGAGATCACTGTATGGTCTAAAACAGTCAGGTAGAATGTGTTACATCAGACTCAGTGAATTCCTAGTGCAACAAGAATTCACAACAAATGAAGTCTACCCTTGCATCTTTATAAGAGCAAAGGGAACAGGATTCGTGATTATTGCAGTCTACGTAGACGACCTGAACATCATCGGATCTCCTGAAGAGATAGGTGAGATATCCAAAAGTCTCACACAGACTTTTGAGATGAAGGACCTTGGCAAAACGAAGTTCTGCCTAGGCCTACAAATTGAACACTTAAGCGGAGGAATCCTGTTACACCAATCGACATACACAAAGAAAGTGCTGAAAAACTTTCTTATGGACAAATGTCATCCGCTTAGCACACCAATGGTCGTTCGATCATTGGAGGTCGACACAGACCCCTTCCGACCGCTGGAAGAGGGGGAGGAAACACTGGGTCCTGAAGTACCCTACTTAAGCGCAATTGGAGCACTCCTATACGTGGCAAACTGCACGCGTCCCGATATAGCGTTCGCAGTTAACTTACTAGCCAGATACAGTTCTGCGCCCTCAAAGCGCCACTGGAACGAAGTTAAGCAACTTCTGCGCTACCTCCAAGGGTCTGTGGACATGGGACTATACTTCAAGAAAGGTGTATCCTCCGACTTGGTCGGTTATGCAGATGCAGGATACAGGTCCGACCCATATACCGCAAAGTCCCAGACCGGTTTTGTGTTCACATACGGTGGGACGGCCATCTCATGGAGATCTGTGAAGCATACATCGACAGCAACCTCATCCAACCACTCCGAGCTAATTGCGATCCACAAAGCTAGCAGAGAATGCTTTTGGCTTCGACCAGTCATCAACCACATCCTCAAGACCACCGGCCTGAAGACGGGAGATCTTGGACCTACCACCATGTATGAAGACAATGCTGCCTGCATCGCTCAACTATGAGGTGGCTACATCAAAGGTGACAGGACAAAGCACATATCCCCCAAGCTCTTCTGGACGCATGAACAGCAAGTGGACAACAAGATCGACATCCAGCAGATCCAGTCTTGCGACAACCTGGCAGACCTGTTCACTAAAGCTTTGCCTCGCAAGACCTTTAGAAAACTTGTACTATGAATTGGGATGAGACAGTTGAGAGATTTACAAGCCTGAAGCTTGTACTTATCAGGGGGGAGTTAATGTTGTGATGTACTCTTTTTCCTTGGCTACTGGTTTTTCCCACTGGGTTTTCCATAGCCAAAGGTTTTAACGAGGCAGCCACATCAACTCTGGATCCAGAAGTATCCACCTCTGATGTTATCCATCGATCAGGGGAAGTTTCAGAAACTTGTACTCTTTTCCCTTAGCCACTGGTTTTTCCCACTGGGTTTTCCTTGGCGAAGGTTTTAACGAGGCAAGTACTCTTAAACTTAAGGATCCAGAAGTATCCATAGACCCATGATCAGATAAGCTCCATGAACCCTGAAGCGTTCATCACGGCTTACGACAATGGATGGATAAGGGGAAGTGTTATAAACGGGCTTTTGGTGGGCCTACCCGTTAGTGGGTATCCACTCATTATGTAACTCTACCACTATAAATACATGGCTATGGATTCCATAGCCACCACGTTTACAACACAATCATATTTCTCAACATAATTACTTTCTTTTAAAGGTACAAAATAATTTTGAAGAAAAAAAGAAAAGGAAAAGGGTAGGAATATGTCTTAGCTAATCTAAAATGAAGTATAAGAATTTAACAGGGGTCATATTATATCCATATCTGATAAGCAAATGGGATGATTTCTTTATTCAAGGTCCTCTGTTGGTGTTAACCCACAACCCCATGTACCCTTGTCAATAATCTAAATGACTTTGCCCCTGGACCAAGTTCTTCATGGGTTCCCCTAGAACTAAAATGTACCACATGTATCCAAGTCTTTATATCCACTTGCTTCTTATTGGAGTTAACATTGTTTCTTAAATCTATAGTTTGCAAAAATGACAGGCCAAAAGATTTGCTTGCTTTTAATTTGTATCCTACTTATAGTCTCGTAAGCATTTGCCGATCATACACTTTCCTCGCAGAATTGATTTAAACAGCGATTATCAGACTTGGACCAGAGGATCAGGAGGAAGATCAGCTTCTAATGATTTTCCCTTTAAGAATATACAATAAAAAAATTAAATACTAAAGAAAATCAAGCTAGGACCCGGTAGAATCTAATAAGGACTCTCTTGATAGATTTTATTGGCAGTAATAAATATGTTTTGAAATATTTCCCAAAGTAACAATTTTCCCAGACCTGCGCAGAAGCAATAGTCCCAAAGGGAGGGAAAATTTCCAGGAGTTACCAAAACAACACCAAAATCAAATTGCGGCTCAAATGGGCAGTAATTGTTTTATAAGGCAATTCTCAGCTGTAATTAAAGAAAAACAAGCAGCCGAAAACGATAATTATTCTCTATTTCACTTACCCGCAAAAAGACTCGCCGAATATGGGGCCCACAGCCATTGGGTTCATAAATGGGTGCAAATATGGACCGCGTTTCGGTTTAGTAGGAAGCTCTGTCTTCCTTTTATGAATATTTCATTCAAAATAATCATTTAAAAAAATGCTGCTTTGTTGGTTTCCACAATAATAAAATCTTGGGTGTGGGGCTTATTAGAAGATTACAGAGCTTATATAAGGAGGTGGGCTCATTGAAGTTCTTCTTCCCTTTTGTGTGATTTTTGTTGGGGTTTTATTTGAAGAAGGAGATGGGTGTTAATGATCCCTTTGCTCTGTTGGAAGGTGCCATGCCCATGCCCATGCCCATGCCCATGGCCTTTGAAGGAATTGGGATTCGTTCTCTCTGTGGCTACAATGACTTCAATTTGGTAACCCAACTCTCTCCCTCCCTCTCTTTCTCTGTTCACTTCAAAAATCTTTGTTCTTGACTTTTGGGTTAGATGCTTAGTTGATCTTTGTTGGGTCCTTGTTAGTTTTGTTTGGGTTTGATTAATTCAACTGCAGGAGTACATGGATGAGGATTTTGTTTAGTGATGTTACTTGCATTGCATTTTATGTTGCATGTACTTTTTTTGATGGGTTTTTGTTGTGTTCTTTGATTCTGAATTAAGAATGTGTTTTGAGTTTTTATTGGGAATTCTGTGGTTACTGATGTAGTTCTATTTAGTGTTTAACATGTTTGTTTTTTAAATCATACATGGGGAAAGTTGGTATTTTTTTTTGGTTTTTAGTTCAATTATAATTCAAATATTCATCTATTTTTCGGGTTTATTAATTTTTTTTATTTTAAGTTTTTGTGTCGGATGCAGATTTCTTAACAAAAAAAATAACAATTTTGGGACGCAAAAACGAGTCTTTTTGATATCTCTAGTTTCTCAGTTTCAAATTTTATTAAAACATTTTAAGATTTCTATTGCTCAATTGAGGTCCAGTTTGAGTTAATGCTTGACACTTGTATTTTCGTTGGACAAAGTAGTTAAGACCTAAAGTAACAGAATTAGGGTGGTTATTTCAGACAATTTATATTATTTTATTATTGTCAATCATGTAATGCAACCTTGATCATTAATTTTCAAGTCAATGGTTAGTACATCACAATTTCAGGGTATTTTTGCTGAAATTTGTGGGCTTTCTGCCAGTTATAACCCAATCAATTATTTATTAACATTTGATTTCAAATTCTTTCTACGGGGAAAAAATCATCTTGTTTGATGTGCTGAGTTCTTGATTTGAACAGACTGTTGATCAGCTGAACACAAGGCTGGTTGAACTCCAATGGGAGTTTGAAGCCTTCAAAATCAATGCAAGGGATGAGATGAGGAGGAAGGAGGTCGAAATCCAAAAGCTGCTCGAAACGCTGCAGGCAGTCTCTCAGCAGAGGGATGAAGCGAGGGAGCAGCTTCAGACGCTTGCCCCCTTCCTGAAGAAATTCATGCCCATGAACATGAGCAACAGCGCAGCCGAGATATCCCCCGTCAGCTCCTACCTCCAGCCCGAAAGCCCCCGGCGCCGCCCGGCAAGAGCCGGTTCCGGCACGACGGAATCGGACAGCTATTCCGACACCTGCAACCGTCAGCAGTCCTACGTGTCGTCCCCCGTCGAATCCTTTTTCGACACCAACACCTCTCCAGACCTCCCAGGCATCAACATGGCTGATTCCGGCCACATTGCAGTCCCCAACAAGCCAATGTATAACAACAACAGCCACAATTTTTCAGTGGGATTGAACCCTGATCAGTTTTCTGTCAGGATCGAGCGGCTCGTCAGCAAGAGGCCCCTGCCGGAGAAGGGGAAGCTGATGGATGCTGTGATGCAAGCAGGGCCGCTGCTGCAGAACCTTCTTGTGTCCGGGCCGCTCCCTCGGTGGAAGAATCCCCCGCCACCGCAGCAGCTTCAGATTCCTCCAGTATCTGTTAATGGCCAGAATTCTCAGACGCTTAATCAGACCGCGGCTTTAGGCCCCCGTCCCCTGCTGCATGCCTCTCTGAATGCGTTGCATGTCGAGGCCGCGATGAAGAGGCCGATGGAATTGGCCTCGCCTTGCGGCGCATACAGCTTCCAGTCCCCCAATGCCAAGAAGCAGAAGTCTCAATGATTTTACAGAGAGTGGGGAGAGGAAGCCTTTTGAGTTACTTAGCTTACATGCTCTTTTTTCCTCTAGTTTTTGTGGTTTTTTTTAACTACGAACGTACCACTTAGTTTAGTTTCAGTCCTTGATATGTACATTCTGACTTGTGAATGGGGGTGTAAATGGCTGGTGAATCTCATTTGCAGTTTACGATGATGGCTGTAGTTTTAGTATTTGTGGGACAATCTCTAGTTATAATCCTTTCATTTGCAGTTTACGATGATGGCTGAAGTTTTAGTATTTGTGGGACAATCTCTAGTTATAATCCTTTTTCAGTGATGATTTTGCCTCAAAAGTTCCCTAAAGTTTCCTGTTCATATGAACCGTTGACGTTACTTCTCTCTGTTTGTATATTGAATTCAACCGTGTACTGATTGATGCATGTAAATCGCTTGATCTAATGATGCAAGGAGTCACTTGTTAGTTCTTTGCAATAAATAATTACTTGTTCTTCGCAATACATACTCGGTTAGATTGTGATATTGTTGAAGATGGGAGTTCCATTTTTTAAGAGCAAGTTGGAGTTTATGCTGCAAACTCCATTCTGGATTTTACACACTCACAAGACGTCCGGTAGTATAGGACAAGACATATGGTTTTTGCCGCTCTGAAGGAAGAGTATCAGACAAATACGCCAGACGTCTGATGTTGGACTATCGGCATCTGGCTGATGGACCAGACACATGTCAATCTGCCCTCAGTCGTATGAAGGCATGGAACTCAAAAGTCTGGCTACTGCAGGAACTGTAGCAATATTTTTCCAGACGTCTGACAACCTTGGGTCAGACGTCTGATTGCTTGAGGCTATGGCTCATCTCATATGGCACTAAACGTCTGGTTGATTGGCACCAGACATCTGACAGCTGCGATTTCAGATTGGGCGGAAATCTATCATGACCATTTGATTGATTTTAAGTCAGATCGAACGATCAACATTAGAGATATCCTTAAACCATATTTAAGCCTCTCCTAAGCCTTAGAGGCATCAGATCGAGGCTTAGGCAATTGCTTTGAAGAAGAAAGAGAAAGACAAAGGCGGCTTGACCCTTGGAGGTGAGATACTATTCTCCTTGAGTTTCAGATGGGGTTTTTTCAATTGCTTGTATGCTTGAGATCCTGTAATCGGTAGAATGTTATGATTATTTTGTCAAGAGAGCTACATATTATTTCGAAAAGATTTGGGTGCTAGTGTAATCTCATACTGTAACATATCTGATCTAGTGGAAGCCGTGACAATGAAAGACTGGACGTCGGCCATAGATTGGGCCAAATCATTATAAATATTTCATCTTTGTGTGATTCATTTGTTCTTGTGTTGTGGTCATGGATTCTTGTGCCTTTTATGATTCATCCCAAGATCCCAATTCTATTTGATTAAAGTCGTCGATTCGCATTGATTTTCAGTTGTGCACACATTGTTGTTGACAATAGTGCGTCGGTTAATTTTATCCCAACAAGTGGTATCAAAGCATTGGTGAGGGGGGAAGTAGGAAGTAGAGATGGCGTTTTCTACTACATCGTGTAAGATAGACAAGTTCAATGGGAGAAATGACTTCGGTCTTTGGAAATTAAAGATGAAGGCTTTTCTGATAAGAGACGGATGCTATTAAATCATCTTTGAGAAAGACAATATTGATAATGATGTCACGGAGTCATAGAAGGATAAGATGGAGAGAAATGTATTATTTGCATTGCTGTAATCACTTTCAGATGAAGTATTCAGAAATGTATCTAGGAAGCTACTGCGAAGAAGCTTTGGAAGAAGCTGGAGGCACTCTATGCAAAGAAAAATCTGACGAGCAGGTTGTATTTAATGCAACAATTATTAGTGTTGAAGATGAGAGAGGGAATCCATGTTAAAGATCACATCGATGCTTTCACAAAGATTGTGTCTGACTTGCGGAATATGGGGATAAACATCGAGAACAAGCAATTGGTGATGATATTGATATGTTATTTCACGGTTGATTTCGACCCATTGGTTAGGTCCATCGTATATGAACTTGAAACACTATCTCTAGAGGAGGTTGAATCCATGGTACACTCTGAAGTTCTTCGGGTTACAATGACTGGTCGAGAGAGTAGTGATCAAGGGGATGTACTTTTAATCAGGTACGTCTGTATTCTATTTGCGGTCATGTTCCTAGGAAGGGCAAGGGTCGTCCGATATGTAAATCATAAAGGCACATGGACTAGTGTTACTTGTGCAC
This sequence comes from Scilla litardierei, assembly GCA_030789695.1. Classification (NCBI taxonomy): domain Eukaryota; kingdom Viridiplantae; phylum Streptophyta; class Magnoliopsida; order Asparagales; family Asparagaceae; genus Scilla; species Scilla litardierei. The sequence goes on from CM061142.1 coordinate 577,870,322, forward strand.
GGAGACTGGCCATTGGAGATGAGACTGCACTAAGCTAAAGAAGAATGGAAAGAGAAATGAATAAGATTCTGGTTCTGCTTTGGTGGGAATTAATAGCAAGGACATCAAGGAAGGTGATATTCTGATGATGACTGCATATGGAGATCTTGTGATCTCATGGCTTTTGGATTCGGGATGCTCCTTCCACATGACGCAGCATAGAAGCTGGTTATGTTCGTATTGTTCGAGAGGAGGCAGTAGCATGCTAATGGAGACCACTATAGCTTACAAGACTGTAAGAGTTGGGAGGTGTGGTGTAAAATGCATGATGGAGTCATCAGAATGCTTACAGATGTGCTTCACATGCTAGACATGAAAAAGAGTCTAATTTCTATTGGTGATTTAGCTGGATTTCGATGCAGGACAATCATTGAAGGTGACCTATTGGAGGTGTTAAAGGGTTCTTTAATCGTGATAAAGGGAATAAGAGTACAAAATTTATATGCATCGCAAGGACACAACGTGGAGGGTGAGCTAGCATTCTCATGGCACAAATGGTGAAGGATTAGAAAAGTTATGGCATCATCGCTTGGAAATCCAAGTAAGAAGTCATTAGACGTTCTTTGCAAAAGGAAGCTGATAAAAGCCAGAGATGAGAGATTGGAGTTCTGCGAGAAGTGTGTAGAAGAAAAGCTGACGAAGACGCATTTTGGGACCGTGGAGCATAAGAGCAACGGCTACTTGACTAAATACATTCAGATGTATGGCGCCAACTTCTGTAACTACCATTGGAGGAGCGAAGTATTTCGTGTCCTTCATTGATGACTACTCGAGTAAGATGTGGATCTATTTGATGAAATCAAAAGATCAGGTCTTTGAGAAGATTAAGGCTTGAAAAGCCTTTGTTGAAAAGCCTTTGTTGAAAAGTAGTCTGGGAGATCCATCAAAGTGTCGAGATCAGATAATAGTAGAGGAGATCAGATAACAATGGAGAGTACCTGTTAAGTGTGTCCAAAGAATTCTATAGATCACATGGTATTTTGAGGCACTACACTATGACTGGAGATCGACAATCAAATGGTATTGCAGAAATACAAAACAGTACTCTGATGGAGAAGTGCCATTGCTTAAGGCTGACTACTGGACTCTGTTGAGTATTGGACTTCTCCCTACTTGGTGTTAATGATGAGCAAACATAAATACTTGTGACTAATCCTCTATTTGCAGTTAATCCATTGCTTAAGCATATCATGAAGATCAATTAGCAATGGATGTCACTCAAAGATCAATTAAAGCAAGAAAAGTGGATTGGATGATCAAAGATGTTGATTGAAGCTCCTAGAAGACTTTAAGCTCATACTTTGGATAGAAGAGAGACTTCTACAATATATAATCTTTTTATTCACTTCTAGTATATAGCTTAGAAGTAGAACTATGTTAGAGCACACACATCTTCATTAATATCCAAAGAAATCATTAGATCACTTTTCCTTAGACTCCAATTCAGTTTTACCAAGCATGTACATGTTGCGATTTCAACAGGCGACTGCTGAACGATTCACAGTCGCATGTCTCAAAACAGTCGACTGTGATTTTTTCTACAGTAGCATGTTATGCACATACTTAATCAATTGATTTTTGGGCTCTCTAAACTTTAACTCCTTCAGGCGACTGCTGTACATTTTACAGGCGCATGTTCAAGATACAGTCGCATGTGATTTGTTAATCAGTCACATGTTTATCTTCAACCCAAAGATCTTTTTCTTTTTCATCTGGCCAGTCGATTGATGTTGTATTGACAGTCGCCTGTCCAAGGCACTGTTGACTGTCAATGCTTCAACAGTCGCATGTCCATGATTCCTCTACAGAATCTGCTCTCTGGATCATTTCAATTTTTAGTGTCAATCGACTAATGTTGTATTTACAATTTCCTGTCCAAGGCACAGTCAACTATCAATGCTTCAACAGTCGTCTGTCTTAAACTTCTCTACAGACTCTGCTCTCTGGAAAGTTTCAGGTTTTTGTGACAGTCGACTGATGTTGGTTTTACAGTTGCCTATCCATGGCATAGGCGCCGGTGTGTTACACATCAGTCGCTTGTCGTGTCTTCCCAAAACTTTCTGAGGTTTTCTCAGCTTACCCATAGTGCGGCCAGTCGCCTGTAGAAGGATTTATGGTCGCCTGTTGGATTTACAGGCGCATGTCTTCTCTTCATCATTCGACTGTTTACGTGGTAAGTTACTATTTGAATTCTCACCTACCCTCTGACGCAGTGCAGCAGTCGACTGTGTTTTGTTCAACAGTCGACTGTCGACTGTATAAATTCTATCCGTTGGCTTTTTCTCCACGGATTTCAAAGTGGTTTTTGGGGATTCAGTTTGAGGGTTTTGAGAAACCTATAAAGGGAGCCCCTACTATTCCATTAAGGGGTTACTCATCTATTCAAGCATTTCTTTTTCTTGATCAAAGCTCTCAAATCCTAAAGCCTTAGAATTCCAATCTTTTCATCTCTTGCTCTCCAACCTAGATTCAAAGTGATATCTTCTAGGCAATTGGTGGTGACAAGAGAAAGTGCTTTCCTCTCTTCCAAGAGAGACCTCAAAACACATCACACTTGCTCCTTTAAGTTATACTTCAAGGCATAGAGGATTGTAAGTGTTGTCATTTCAATATTTCATATCTTTCGTAATTAGATTAACTATCAGTGTGTGTGTGTGTGTGTGTGTGTGTGTGTGTGGTTTGCTCGCTCCCAAGTTGTGGGAGTCAAGGACATCGAGTGTATTTCGATTTCACTCGTAGGGTTGCTACAAGTTGGTTTAAAGAAAACCTCAAGTTAGGGTTCTAACTTGAGTATCTGGTGGTATCCAAGTCGACGGGGCGTAGGATTACCGGGAACAAGTCGGGAGTTAATTTGGGTAATCCGAACCCTTGAAACATCCTTTTGTTTGCATTTTTTCAATTTAGGGTTTATTTACATTCCACATTAATTGTTGGTTAGGAGTTTAATTTGGTATAAATATCATTTTAAATTGCATAAACACTATTCAACCCCACTTTTAGTGTTTTACTCATAGCCGGGTCTTTACAATTGGTATCAGAGCTTTGGTTTATTGCTATGGCATCCAACAACAACATTCCTCCACTGACTTCGTACAACAATCACGACCATGATGGTGTGTCTACCGTCTTCGAAGGACAATCAACGATTCGTCCTTCGCGTTTCAATGGCACGGATTTCGGCTATTGGAAATGCCGGATGGAGACATTTCTTAGGAGTGCTTCTTTTTGGAGAACCCTCCACAAGGAATACGTTGAATCCTCCGAAGAGGATTTTGACAAATGGACTCCCTCTGAGAAGTCCGTCGAAGTGAACAACGCCAAGGCAATGAGCGTTCTTTATTGTGCTTTGGATCCGGATGAGTTCAATAAGATATGCACATGTAAGAGTACATATCAAATTTGGAACCATCTAGTCGTTACCCACAAGGAAACGAACAAGGTAAAGTTATCTAAATTATATGCCGCAATACAAAACTTCGATATGTTTCAAATGCAAGATAATGAGAGCATTGCAACGATGTACGCACGTTTCACCGACATCACGAATGAACTTTAAGCACTTGGACAAGTCTACACCAAGAAGAGAATGTAAATTTCCTTTCAAGAATAAATTTGATTCCACTAATAATACTTCATCTCTTTGTTTTAAGTGTAACAAGCCTGGACACATCAAGAAGGATTGCCAAATTCTTCGAAACAAAGAAATGTGGAAAGCTCCAAAGTACAATAAGTCTGACAAATACAAGAATGATAAGAAGAAAGGACTTGTCGGTATGTTCGATGATTCAAGTGGAGATTCCTCAAAGTGAATCTGAGGATGAGAAGGGTGAGAGTGCACATATGTGTTTCATAGCCCGAGAAGATCCACTCTCCGATGGGAGTGATAGCGACATCGATGAACCTGAGGTAACAATGGATGAACTTCGTATTGCTAACGAAGAACTATTTTCTAAGTATCAATCTTTTATGCTTAGATATGCTAGTTTAAAGAAATCAAATGCAAGTAAATCATCCATGCCATGCATTATCAACAATGACACCATTGTTGATACACTTACACTTGAGAAAACCACTTTGGTTTCTCAAAATGACATCTTGAGAAATGAGGTAAATTCCCTCAAATCTCAACTAGATCAAATGTATCCTAAGAATAGTATTGATCTAGCTTCACAAAACACACAATTGGGTATTGAGAATGATTCTCTTAAAACCTAAGTGCACGAGCTCATAACACGAGTGTCCACCTTGGATACCAATATTTCTTCTCTTAAGGAGAAATATGAGCGCATGTCCTCCCGAGTTAAGATATTTAACGAAGGGAAAGGACAATTGCATGAGTTACTCGTAAACTAATTTCAGGCCACACATCGTGTTGGACTTGGTTACGTGGAAGCAAATGCATCCAATGCTCACACCTCCTATAGTGGTGTAACTATAAATTTTATGAGGCCATCCTCCGATGCATCCACAAGTGGTGTCAAAAGCACTATTGGTAGCAAACTTACCAAGAAAGCCACCACTTCACAATCTCTTCCTTTTGGCAAGAAACCCACTAAGGGTGGAAACCAAAAGAGAGGTCATGCTTATATGTACACCAACCTTCATCCACGTAGGAAATATCCTTCTTCACAAGTGGAGACTAATGACAATTTTTATGCTCCACACCCACGGACAGGTGTAAACCCACACATAAGAAATACTCAAGCACGTGCCCCTACAAGTTCATATGCTCATACGCATCATTCTTCTATGTATGCACATCCACCTCATGTTATGCATGCTCCATATGCTGCATATAGCATGCATGTTCCTAAGTTTGCATACAACCCATTTATGTCCAATGCTTATCCACCTTCATCTTCATATGCTAGAACTCATGCTCCTAGAAAGCACGCACCACATAGAAATCAGTCAATTGTGCATGCAACTAGGAAAAGGTGTAACGACCAGTAATTTTCAACAGTTCAATTTACGTATTTATACGTATTTTTAAGAATAAATTATACATTATAAATGTTAGTCAAGAATTTTCTAACAAAACTGATTTCAAAAATTCTTATAAAAATATTTTAGAGCACTAGACTTATTATAAAGTATTTCAGCAATTTCAGATTTCCTCAAATCCCCGTAACATTTCTGTTAAAATTCATCTTCCAAAATTACCGTTTTGATTCGACGAATTTATTTTCTATACAAACGTCTTCAAAACGTTTTCAAACTTTTGCAGTAACATTCAATGATCATTTAGGGCTTCCCACATTTATTTCGTAATTTTCTGAAGTCAAATCAGTAGAGAACCCGCAGACCCGCTTTCTAAACGTTTTGGCCAAAAACTAGTATCTCCGTAGCCCAAACCCTGAAACGGACTTCGTATTCGCCATCCTCGCGATGATACGATCCCGTGGGTATGTTTTCGTAATTTTTCGGACACGTTCACTAGTAGGGGCAAAATCGTAATTTCGTTTTTGTATTTTACAAATTACTTTCACTAATAGGGGTTTTACTTTTTACTAATTACTTTTAACCTATCCTAATTACCTAATCATCTACCTAACCTACCCGTAAGCTACCCATGTGATTCATGGGTTGGCTTAATTTCCACCCTTAGTCAAAAAGCATACCAAACTATTAATTACACATTAATACCCTTGACTAAGTGTTAAATGAGGTTAGTTTTTTTTAATTAATTTATTTACTCTATATAATCCCTCCCCTAACCCTTCTCCACTTCACCCAAGCCCGTAACCCCAAGCTCACAACATACGCACACAGACCCCTCTCTCTCTCTCTCTCTCTCTCTCTCTCTCTCTCTCTCTCTCTCTCTCTTTCCGTTTGAACCCACACCCACAGCACGCTCTCTCTCTCCCCCTATCTCACTCAACTCTCTCCCCCTCTCTCTCTATCTCTCTCAGTTACTCTCTCCGGCCACCGCCGACGGAACCCCCACAGTGCCACCCACGCTCGCCCGCCATCACGATCACTCCGACGTCGTTGCTCCGACGTATCGCCGTCCCACCACCGATCTCCACCCGCTCACCGTGCTCCGACGAAGAAGCTCGAGCCTCGCCCGAGCTCCGCCTCGCCGTATTCCTCCTCCGTTCGACATCGACCCTCGCCGCTTGAACGCCTCCGGAGACAATGCCTGGGTCTCTCATCGCCGAGCACTCGCCCACGTCGAGCTCCCCTCGTGCCGCTCCGTCCGACTGCACCGGAGCTCCCCCTCGACCTCCGGTCTCCTCCCACACCGGAGCAAACTCCGCCCACGTCGCCTACCCAGCAGCCAAGCTCCGCCACAGCTCCCCCTGAAGACCCCGCTGTAGTCGTCGCCGTGCACGACGTAGTAGCACGCTCGTCCCGTCCGCCCCCTCGACTGCCTCGTCCATCGTCTCCGCCGCTCGCCGTAAGTCTCCCGAGCCCACCGCCGTGCCCTGCCGCTTCCACCTCCCTCGGCGAAGCCACCACCGCCCCACGGCGGGCTCCCCTCCACCGCCGTAGCTCCACGTCAGCCTCGTCTTGCAGTGCTACGGAGCTAACCCCAGCGAAGCACCTCCCACCGCCTTCCCGCTCCGAGCACTGCCACGAGACCCGAACCCCGCCGTTCCGAGCAGCAGCGACGACTGCTCCGCCCACCGAAGTCACCCGCCAACTCCTCCGTCCGTTCGGCCCCCGCTCGAAGTCCCTGAAGCCGCCGCTCGCTCCTCCGGAGAAGTGCCACCGCTCCGCCACCTCCGAACGAAATCCCCTCCGCTGCCAGCGATCGACATCACCGCCCCAAGCGAGCTTCCCCGAGCTCGCCGTGACTTTTGCCGCCTGCCACCATTCGCCCGGCGCCTCCCGGAGCACCGCCCGACGCCGCAACGACCCCCTCCGACCCCCACGAGACCTCCGTCGCCGCCTCCACCACGCTGCCTCGCCGCCGTCCACACGAGGAGAAGCCCGCCATGCACGCTCGAAGACGAAGAGTGGGGTAAAACACTTCGATGGCAAACTTGTAAATACGGGGGTAATTTCATATTTTCGTATTTTTTTTATTAATTAATAATATAGGTTTATTGGTTTAAATCCACAACTAAATATATAAGCCCCAGAAAAATATGAGACCACCTCTAGAAAATCAGAAATGACGTTCTGGACCCAATGGCACTAGTTTCGTCTCAATCTGATGCTTAGTTTTTCCAGAATTAATTTTTAAGCCTAAATTTTAAATACGTTACTTTCTTTTAAAAATCCGTATCTTGATATTTTTACTTACACTACTAAGTGATAAAAATATATGTTAAAGTACTCTCCGAGACGACCATTTTGACAGCTTATTTGCAACTTTCCGATGTAGATTGCATCCGGAAGAAATGTTTGAATAAATACGTTACTAATTGAAAAATAGTTTTAAATTATTTTTGAGCTTTTAAAAATTATGAAAAATACCTAGGAGCTTTAGAAAAATATTTTATCCTTCTATAAAATTATTTTCCTTATAACTAGGCTATAAAAAATTTAGAAAGCTTTTTGACTACGTTTCAATCCGTTTAAAAATCAAAAACGGCCAAATTATTAAATAGAAAATGAGTGTATTCTTTAACCAAATATTTTTGTTTTGCAGGTACAAATTCTTGTGCACCAGTGTCCGTAGAAGCCCTAGAACCAGTTCCAGCTTGCTACGTCGATCTCGAAATCTGTAAGTCACGATAGGTTCTAACCTTAGAAATCTAGCCACTGTGCTCGTACGAACTTGTAGCACCGCACTACTACGTGCTCGAAGCACGGAAACATACGCCACTTTCTTGTGTTGGACTTGACTTGGAACATCCCGTGGAACGTTCATGTAAAGAACTTGTACTTGACACAACACCGGGTTTTGGGGTAACTCATAGTTGCGAGAGTACGGGAGTGACTAGAGTTCGATCTACATGTCAAGCTGCCTGTGTTTCGGCCTCCTGTCTAGCTGCCTGCGTTTCGGCAAACCATCCTGCTGCCTGGGTTCCGGTAATCGTCTGGGTAGCACCCAGGCAAGAGACGAACTGAACGGTCACATATTGTACTCTCCGACTTGAGTCACGTAGTTCTAGTGGAGCTTGCACAGTTACTTCTTTACAGTCATACACTTTACTTTCTGCACTTGTAGCACTTTACTTTCTGCACTTGTACAGACACTACACCGTACTTTACTTCTGCTTGTCATACTTGTACAGTACTCTTTTTCTTTGTTTAGAATCTTTGTGACTTACCTTCGGTTCCACTTGTGGCACCGACAGACGACGACTTGATCGAGGAGGTTGCCCCAGAGTACGAGGAGCCTGCGTACGATCCAGAAGCCGCGGAGTTTTGGTTACTTTTCTGTCGGAATGTGTATTGTACTATGTATTTCCGTTTCTGCATTTCCTTTCAGTATTTCCTTTCATGTATTGGTGTGAGAGAGTGTTGGTTGTTGGTGTACTTTAATTTGGACTGTAATAATGTCTGTAAGCGGGTTTGAGTGTTGTTGGTACATCTCTGCGTTGTGACTATGCTGATTTCACTGGTAAACTGCGGAACCTGCAAATAAACCGAATAAGTAACGGGCCCCCGAAAGCGGGTCGTTACAAGTTTGGTGGCCCATGCAGGTCCGTGCAAAATACCTCGTGAACAGTGTAGTAAAACCAGGGTGTATCGTATACGATACTCAACTAAGCTGACATTTCTATGGATGCAAGTTCGACACTCGAAAGACGGACGTGAACATCTCGGAGAGCCCCAATGGAGTTGACCTATCCGACCTTAATAAGAAGTCATTAACAAAACCTAAATTTTGATAGTATTAACTAGTTTTAATAAAAAAATCGTTCTGTATCGGTGGCACTCATATCAATGATAATCTTCCTTCAATGGACCATGATACCGGTCAATGTGCTTGGCTAAAGTCTGTTGGATCAACCTAGCTAGACTGGGCATAAGTGATCCTGGCTTAGTCACTTCCCTGGCCGTGTCCGCTGGACCGCAAGGACGTGAATCATGATTATGTGACGTCATCGATCTTATTCACTACCAACCTCTCTTTAAGCCTGATGACCTTTCATTTGACATTCTTAGAATCTTTCTATTTCTAGTTTACTTGAACCCTAGCCACGTTTATTCTAAGGAGGGTAGCGTTTGAATTTTTCGATCATCAGAAGTTCGAGCTCCTCAGCAGAAGCAAATCGAAGGACGTTCAGAAGTACTCGAGGATGATGCTGGAGATTTTGAGACGAGCCAAACGTTGCGTGCACATATAGGCTGTTACGTTTTTGAGCTCGTGTTTCTCTTCTAGACCCTACTTTCATCTTGTACCCATTTCTCTATGAGTTGAACCTTCTTTTTCACCTACCATCCCCCTCATTATAGCCCTTGTCCTCTTCCTTGCCTCGAGCCCCGTTCCCGCCTACCCTATACTACCTACCCATGACTTTCGGCGCCCCCTATTTATTTCCTTTGTCCGCTTCCCCACCTCGATCCCCGTTCCCGCCTAACACCGACGACTTTCGGTGCCCCCTTCTCTTTTTAACCCCTCTTCTCCTTCCTTCCCAAGCCACCCCGTGGTTCCCTTTTCGCTCAGACATCGCCCCTCCTCCTCCCGGCCTCTTCCCCAAGCGAGCTCGCCATCTCACCCGAAGCCCCGCCAGCTTCTGCTCCACTCCATCGGAAGTCCCTGCCATGGATCGTCAACCAGCCGCAGCTCTCATCGCCGAGGAACCGCAACCACCAATGGCCCTTCGACGTTCTGTTTTGGGATTTTTGGCCTTGGCGACAACCCTCGTCGCCACCCTCGCTACCGCCGCTTGGCTGAGATCTTGGGAAGCCGTGATCCTTGGGCTTCTCTTGAGTTCTATGCCCTGGGTCTCACCCAGGTTGAGGTCCCGTTTAGGCTTCCTCTTGCGTCTACTCCTTTTGGTGTGCGGGAAAGCGTGTTATTGGTTGTTCATTTGTTGGGTAATGTTGGGTGTTGCGAATATCGAGTATTGGTCTACGGAAGGAGTAATAGCGATGATTATTGGCATGATATTGGCCTTGGGTGTTGAAGTTGGAGGTAGGCCTTGTGCTTGGCTCTGGATGAGAGCTTGGATCCTGCCTTATTGTGGGATAGTATGGAGATTGACGGAAGGAATGCTAGCAGGGAGTACTGACTTAGAATGTTGGCCTTGTACTTACCTTTGGGCGGTGATTTGGACGTTAGCATGTGGTTGGGCATTATGGAAATTGATGGTGTTAGTACCCGTGGATTAGTCGATACATGCTATATTATGAACAACATCTGTGGCCAGACCCGTTAGTCACCAGTAGCACGAATAAACTTTATAGTCTTCCGGTTTATGTGGTTTAAATAGCTTGCTACTGGCTTATCACATCAGGTTCCAAGTTCGAACAGATGTTGTCATTATAATAGCCCTCATTTTCATGTGATATTATTATCTCATGTTAATCTTGGTCTACCTGAGATGGCAGTGTAACTATTGTAATGATACTGGTCACAGGAATAGTTACGGAAGCTATGGTGATGTCAATAGTATTTATTCATATATAACATCTCTTGTTTTCTTGATGCTATTATATCACATTATATTTCATATTATTTACAACCTGATTTACTAGATTTCCAACTTTTCTATCTTTTATTTGCTTGAGCTTCTTCATAACATCAATTATTTGTTTCAAAAATATTTTTAAATTCCGAGGACGGAATTATTTTAAGGAGGGTAGAATGTAACGACCAGTAATTTTCAACAGTTCAATTTACGTATTTATACGTATTTTTAAGAATAAATTTTACATTATAAATGTTAGTCAAGAATTTTCTAACAAAACTGATTTCAAAAATTCTTATAAAAATATTTTAGAGCACTAGACTTATTATAAAGTATTTCAGCAATTTCAGATTTCCTCAAATCCCCGTAACATTTCTGTTAAAATTCATCTTCCAAAATTACCGTTTTGATTCGACGAATTTATTTTCTATACAACCGTCTTCAAAACGTTTTCAAACTTTTGCAGTAACATTCAATGATCATTTAGGGCTTCCCACATTTATTTCGTAATTTTCTGAAGTCAAATCAGTAGAGAACCCGCAGACCCGCTTTCTAAACGTTTTGGCCAAAAACTAGTATCTCCGTAGCCCAAAACCTGAAACGGACTTCGTATTCGCCATCCTCGCGATGATACGATCCCGTGGGTATGTTTTCGTAATTTTTCGGACACGTTCACTAGTAGGGGCAAAATCGTAATTTCGTTTTTGTATTTTACAAATTACTTTCACTAATAGGGGTTTTACTTTTTACTAATTACTTTTAACCTATCCTAATTACCTAATCATCTACCTAACCTACCCGTAAGCTACACATGTGATTCATGGGTTGGCTTAATTTCCACCCTTAGTCAAAAAGCATACCAAACTATTAATTACACATTAATACCCTTGACTAAGTGTTAAATGAGGTTAGTTTTTTTAATTAATTTATTTACTCTATATAATCCCTCCCCTAACCCTTCTCCACTTCACCCAAGCCCGTAACCCCAAGCTCACAACATACGCACACAGACCCCCCCTCTCTCTCTCTCTTTCCGTTTGAACCCACACCCACAGCACGCTCTCTCTCTCTCCCCTATCTCACTCAACTCTCTCCCCCCCTCTCTCTCTATCTCTCTCAGTTACTCTCTCCGGCCACCGCCGACGGAACCCCCACAGCGCCACCCACGCTCGCCCGCCATCACGATCACTCCGACGTCGTTGCTCCGACGTATCGCCGTCCCACCACCGATCTCCACCCGCTCACCGTGCTCCGACGAAGAAGCTCGAGCCTCGCCCGAGCTCCGCCTCACCGTCTTCCTCCTCCGTTCGACATCGACCCTCGCCGCTTGAACGCCTCCGGAGTAAACGCCTGGGTCTCTCATCGCCGAGCACTCGCCCACGTCGAGCTCCCCTCATGCCGCTCCGTCCGACTGCACCGGAGCTCCCCCTCGACCTCCGGTCTCATCCCACACCGGAGCAAACTCCGCCCACGTTGCCCACCCCGCAGCCAAGCTCCGCCACAGCTCCCCCTGAAGACCCTGCTGTAGTCGCCGCCGTGCATGACGTAGTAGCACGCTCGTCCCGTCCGCCCCCTCGACTGCCTCGTCCATCGTCTCCGTCGCTCGCAGTAAGTCTCCCGAGCCCACCGCCGTGCCCTGCCGCTTCCACCTCCCTCGGCAAAGCCACCACCGCCCCACAGCGGGCTCCCCTCCACCGCCGTAGCTCCACGTCAGCCTCGTCTTGCAGTGCTACGGAGCTAACCCCGGCGAAGCACCTCCCACCGCCTTCCCGCTCCGAGCACTGCCACGAGACCCGAACCCCGCCGTTCCGAGCAGCAGCGACGACTGCTCCGCCCACCGAAGTCACCCGCCAACTCCTCCGTCCGTTCGGCCCCCGCTCGAAGTCCCTGAAGCCGCCGCTCGCTCCTCCGGAGAAGTGCCACCGCTCCGCCACCTCCGAACGAAATCCCCTCCGCTGCCAGCGATCGACATCACCGCCCCAAGCGAGCTTCCCCGAGCTCGCCGTGACTGTTGCCGCCTGCCACCATTCGCCCGGCGCCTCCCGGAGCACCGCTTGACACCGCAGCGACCCGCTCCGACCCCCACGAGACCTCCGTCGCCGCCTCCACCCCGCTGCCTCGCCGCCGTCCACGCGAGGAGAAGCCCGCCATGCACGCTCGAAGACGAAGAGTGGGGTAAAACACTTTGATGGCAAACTTGTAAATACGGGGGTAATTTCATATTTTCGTATTTTTTTATTAATTAATAATATATGTTTATTGGTTTAAATCCACAACTAAATATATAAGCCCCAGAAAAATATGAGACCACCTCTAGAAAATCAGAAATGACGTTCTGGACCCAATGGCACTAGTTTCGTCTCAATCCGATGCTTAGTTTTTCCAGAATTAATTTTTAAGCCAAAATTTTAAATACGTTACTTTCTTTTAAAAATCCGTATCTTGATATTTTTACTTACACTACTAAGTGATAAAAATATATGTTAAAGTACTCTCCGAGACGACCATTTTGACAGCTTATTTGCAACTTTCCGATGTAGATTGCATCCGGAAGAAATGTTTGAATAAATACGTTACTAATTGAAAAATAGTTTTAAATTATTTTTGAGCTTTTAAAAATTATGAAAAATACCTAGGAGCTTTAGAAAAATATTTTATCCTACTATAAAATTATTTTCCTTATAACTAGGCTATAAAAAAATTTAGAACGCTTTTTGACTACGTTTCAATCCGTTTAAAAATCAAAAACGGCCAAATTATTAAATAGAAAATGAGTGTATTCTTTAACCAAATATTTTTGTTTTGCAGGTACAAATTCTTGTGCACCAGTGTCCGTAGAAGCCCTAGAACCAGTTCCAGCTTGCTACGTCGATCTCGAAATCCCGTGGAACGTTCATGTAAAGCTCCTAGAACTACAAATTATTTTCCTTATAACTACGTATTTAAAGCACGAAAACATACGCCACTTTCTTGTGTTGGACTTGATTTGGAACATCCCGTGGAACGTTCATGTAAAGAACTTGTACTTGACACAACACCGGGTTTTGGGGTAACTCATAGTTGCGAGAGTACGGGAGTGACTAGAGTTCGATCTACATGTCAAGCTGCCTGTGTTTCGGCCTCCTGTCTAGCTGCCTGCGTTTCGGCAAACCATCCTGCTGCCTGGGTTCCGGCAATCGTCTGGGTAGCACCCAGGCAAGAGACGAACTGAACGGTCACATATTGTACTCTCCGACTTGAGTCACGTAGTTCTAGTGGAGCTTGCACAGTTACTTCTTTACAGTCATACACTTTACTTTCTGCACTTGTAGCACTTTACTTTCTGCACTTGTACAGACACTACACCGTACTTTACTTCTGCTTGTCATACTTGTACAGTACTCCTTTTCTTTGTTTAGAATCTTTGTGACTTACCTTCGGTTCCACTTGTGGCACCGACAGACGACGACTTGATCGAGGAGGTTGCCCCAGAGTACGAGGAGCCTGCGTACGATCCAGAAGCCGCGGAGTTTTGGTTACTTTTCTGTCGGAATGTGTATTGTACTATGTATTTCCGTTTCTGCATTTCCTTTCAGTATTTCCTTTCATGTATTGGTGTGAGAGAGTGTTGGTTGTTGTTGTACTTTAATTTGGACTGTAATAATGTCTGTAAGCGGGTTTGAGTGTTGTTGGTACATCTCTGCGTTGTGACTATGCTGATTTCACTGGTAAACTGCGGAACCTGCAAATAAACCGAATAAGTAACGGGCCCCCGAGAGCGGGTCGTTACAAAAGGACACCAAAAACATACACAATTTTTGGGTCCTAAGAAGACTAGCTTAAATGATAGGAATGCTTATGTTGACTCCTATTTTAATGATGTAATAAATAGTGTTAATTATGTTGGAAAGCGAAAGTCCACTTGGACTTGGCTTCCAAAGGGCTAATCCCCTTGGACCCAACAAAACTTGGGTACAATGAGCTTATGTTATATTATGTAGGTACCCAAAAAAAAGAAAGAGAGCAATAAAAGTCATATTGACTCTAAAAGAAAAGGATGGATACTCGATAGTGGTTGCTCCAAACACATGACGGGAGATCCCACATTACTCTCCGAAGTGATTAACATCAAGGATGGTGCAACAGTCACTTTTGGAGGTAATCAAAAGGGAACCATCATTGGAGTAGTCAAAGTCAATAATCCTTCTAAACCACTTATTACAAATAATTATTTAGTTAGTGGTTTATGTCATAACCTTATCTCTATTAGTCAACTTTGTGGCAAGGGTTACAAGTTTAACTTTGGAGAGTGTATGTGTAAAATTGTAGATTTTGATTCACATGTTTTATTTATCGGTATTAGGCGTAAAATATTTATTATTTGAGCTTGCCTAAAACCATAGAACATTACTTAGTTGCTAATACAAATGAACAACTATTGTGGCATCGCCGTTTTGGTCATGTTCATTTTAAGCACTTATATAAGTTAGCTAAGCATGATCTAGTAAAAGGCTTTCCGAAATTTGTTTTAATTAAGAAATTTTTTTTTGTGATTCATGTCAAAGAGGTAAACTTAGTAAATCATCTTTCAAACTTAAAGAAGGCATAACTTCTAAGAGGCCACTAGAATTACTTCATCTAGATTTATTTAAGCCAACTAGAACCGCCACTTTCGGTAATGCTCATTATGGATTAGTTGCCGTTGACGACTTCTCTAGATTTACTTGGGTTTCATTTTTAACCAATAAGAATGAAGATTTTGAAGAGTTTACTATATTTGCAAAGAAGATTCAAAATTTCTTAGTATCCACCATTATCACTATTCGTAGTGACCATGGAGGAGAATTTGAAAATGAGTCATTCACAAAGTTTTGTGATGACAACGGGATTACTCACCATTTTTCGTTTCCTTGCGCACCACCATAAAATGGTGTTGTATAGAGAAAGAATAGGACCCTAATTGAGTGTGCCCGTACCATTCTCCATGATAGACATCTTGGACTACAATTTCGGTATGTTATGTGCTTAATAGGATCCTGTGAGACCCCGAATGAACAAAACTTGTTTTGAGTTATTTTATGATAAAAAGCCACAAGTTAAATATTTTTAGTCTTTGGTTCAAAATGTTTTATAATGAACACTTTTGGTAACTTAAATAAATTTGAGCCAAGATCCGATGAAGGAATTTTTGTTGGATATTCCACATATAGCAAAGCCTACCGGATATACAACAAAACATCTTCAACGATCGAGGAATCACTATACATATCATTATATGAAGATTTTGAGTTTCCTCATGTTGTTGATAATAGTGTAGATGTTTTATTTGATTCTCTTAGTAATGTTAAAATTAATGATTCTATTATTAAGACTAACAATACTAATGAAATTATTAAAGATGTTCCAAGTGATGCATGAATTTCCAAAGCTTACCCAACCGTTCGTAATCACCCCCATGACCAAATTATTGGAGATATTGGTATGGGTGTTTGAACAAGGTCAAGAATTGATGAATTCTCTCAATGTCAGTTGTTTCTACCATTGAGCCAAAGAACATCCAAGAAGCGTGTGAAGATAGCTCGTGAATAGTTGCAATGGAAGAAGAGCTCATGCAATTTGAGAGAAATGAAATTTGGAAGCTCGTTCCTCTTCCAAGTGGTCACCAAGTGATTGGGACGAAGTGGATTTTTAAGAACAAGACCGATGAGAACGATGTCATCACAAGGAATAAAGCAAGGTTAGTAGCTCAAGGCTATCGGCAAGAAGAAGGTATTGATTTTGAAGAATCTTTTGCCCATGTAGCTAGATTAGAAGCTATTAGATTGCTTTTATCTTTTGCATCCCTTAAAATTTTTAAGTTATTTCAAATGGATGTTAAAAGTGTATTTTTAAATGGTATTGTTAATGAAGAAGTTTATGTTTCTCAACCACCCGGTTTCATTAATGAAAAATTTCCAAACCATGTTTTCAAACTTAAGAAAGCGTTGTATGGGTTGAGACAAGCTCCTAGAGCTTGGTATGATCGACTCAAAACCTTTCTTTTGGATTTAGGTTTTAAAATGGGTGAAGTTGATTCAACTCTTTTTATTAAAGATTATGAAAATGGCATCCTGTTAATTCAAGTTTATGTAGACAATATAATATTTGGTTCTACTAACTTTAATCTTTGCCAAGAATTTTCTAAGTCTATGAAGGATGAATTCGAAATGAGCCATATGGGTGAGCTCAACTACTTCTTTGGACTACAAATTCGGCAAATGAAGGATGTGACTTTCATACATCAAACAAAGTACACCGAGGAGCTTATCAAGAGATTCGGGATGGAATCGTCTTCAAGCAAAAGGACTCCCATGAGTACGACAACCCATCTACACAAGGATGAGAACGGGAAAGATGTAAAAGTTCGTCTATATCGAAGTATGATCGGTAGCTTACTTTACTTAACTGCTAGTAGGCCCGATATTATGTTTTTAGTATGTCTTTGTGCTAGATATCAAGCTAGACCTAAAGAGTCACATTTGATTGCAGTTAAACGAATTTTTCGTTGCCCCAATCATTCACTAGATTATGTGTTAGTTTATCCTAAGTCTAGCACATATGAGTTAATCTCATATAGTGATGCTGACTTTGTCGGATGCAAATCCTATAGGAAGAGTACTAGTGGCACTTGTCATTTTCTAGGAAATTCCCTAATTTCTTGGTTTTCCAAGAAACAAAACTCGATATCATTGTCCACGACTGAAGTGGAATATATTGCTACGGGTCTTATATGTGCACAAGTTCTTTGGATGAGACACGCACTTAAAGACTGTGGTGTCAATTATGATACTTGCCCTATCATGGTTGATAACCAAAGTGCAATTTATCTTTCTAAGAATCCGGTACATCACTCCCGAACCAGACGCATAGATGTGAGACACCACTTTATTAATAATCATGTAGCTAAGAAGGACATCATCTTAAAGTACATTGAAACCCAAAAACAAATCGCCGATATCTTTACTAAACCTCTTAAAGAAGATTCATTTGTGAGGTTGCGTGGAGAATTAGGGATTATGGGTGAATCTGAATTATAGGAGTTCATACTTTCATGTTGTATCATGCTTGAACTCATATCATCATTTTTACTTCTCTTGTTTTGATAAACTATATGTTTCTCATATATTTGTTTTAAGAGATGTATTTGAGATTTTGATTATTTCGATTGTTTGGATTGATTTACGAGTTTTGTATGTTAATCTATAATATTTTGATATTGATTTCTTGATTAGATTTATGTTAGAGTATAGGTCCTCGGGTGAATTGTCTTTATCCTCTGGATTTTAACCTCACTGTGCATTTTTGGACCAGGACAGACGACTGTCTTTCCTTCAACAGTCGACTGCCCAACTCAATTTTTCATACTGCAGACTGTATTTTTTGCACAGGCGACTGATGAATATTTTCCAGTCGACTGTCTCTGCGACAGAAGACTGCAATTTGGTCATCAGGTACCTGTCCAAATCTTCAGATGTCTCTGTTTTATCATCATATTTTTGATTCTCTGTTAGATGACTGTCGTGTAAGTTACAGTCGACTGTCTCTCCGACATGCGACTGTGAATTACTCAACAGTCGACTGTCTGTCAACCCAAGTTGATCTCTATCCTATCGACCAATCGGCTGACGATTATTCATCAGTCGACTGTCAACTTCTAAGGGGTTCGTTAACTTGATCTGAGCCATCGATGTTTCGATCCAACGGCCCTGATTCTTTTGACCCCATCATATATTCTCGAGGGTCGTCGATCTGTTCAGTTATATTCACTCTCATCCGACTCGACTTCCCTCGTCTCCTTCCTTCAAATTCCAACTGTTGCCATCAATCTATTCGTCGATTTGAAGCTCCAGCCACCGATTTCTCCTTCCGATCTTCCGATTGCAAGTTCAATTGTCTCCTTCTTTGTCGTTCTTCTTGGATTAGGTATCTCTCTTATTTGTTGATTCTTTCGTGCATTACTTTCGTATCTTTTGATTCGTGCAATGGCTCCCAAGACTAAAGGGAAGGACGTTGCTCCTAGACGACCTAGGAACCCTAAGCCTACTACTGCCAAATCCAAGATACCCCATCGAGCCCGCACCAAGCATCCAGATCCTCCCTCTGTCTTTTCGACTTCCTATTCCCCTTCTTCTTCCTCCGAAGAAGAAGCCTACACTGAGCCTCTCCTGAAGCGTTCACGTAAATCTATTGGTGTTAGCATCAATGAGCCTATCGCTGAGGCTGAACCTACTTGGGTGGCTACTGACACCCACTCCGAGCCTATTCCTGCTTCTACCCAAGGCCAAAATCCTCTCGTGCCTCCTCCTGCGGATCCCCTAGTTCCCATTTGCCGAGACGATGCTTGTCTGGCATAATTCTATGCTATGCTAGGGATCAAGCTCATTCGTGAGCGATTCATTGTGTTTCAGGCCTTCACTGCTGAGAGACTTTCAGATATTCTCACGTCGACCAATTTGGGTGATCTTTTTCGATTTTCTCATATCGACTCCCCTCGTGCATATCCCTTCCTTGTCAAACTATTTTATGCCAACCGCATTCACGGTGAGTATATTGACACGGGGGAGATTGACACAGTTGTTCAGGGGACCCATATCAGGCTTGACCCTACTCTCCTACGAACCATTCTTAGGATTCCCTCCACTGGCTCCTTACTTACTGATATCTCCCTCTCGGGTGTAAGAGATCTTGATTAGAATGTCCTTCAGGACATGTTCACTGTGATCCCTTCCTACCTCTCTTCGGGTGTCTGGGCGACCATATTTTCTGCTAGAGGTTGGGCTGTTTACCTAGTGATGAAGTCCAACATCTTGCCAAGATATGGCTCATCTGATCAGCCTTCTCAGGAGATCCTACGTTGTATGTATGCCATTCTCTCTGGTATGTCTGTGAACTGGGCCGGAGTCCTCCTTGATCGGATGGACAAGGTCGAGTTCATTATTGCCTCCTCTCACATTCCTTATGGAGGACTCCTCACCTAAGTCTTTCGTCATTTTGGGATCGATTTGACTCCATACGAGGCTATGCTCCTTGGCTCTCTTCTCGATGCTTCTGCTAAGTCGAAGTCCTCTTCGGCTCTGCAGACTGCATCAAAGAAGAAGCAATCTACTTCAGCTCCGTCTTCATCCACCGTTCCACCATCTGATCAGTCATCTTCCTCAGCTGCACCCTTTCGTGACGTGTTGGACGAGAAGGTTTTTGGTATCTATGAGTTATTTCATCGATGTTCCAGCATTAGGGCATTCCTTTCCCTGATCATCTCAGATCTTTTGTACCATCTGCTCAGCCTTCTCAGCCTCCTCCTCATCTGGTCGTCACTGAGATTTTGGAGCATCCTGTTGTTATTACTCCTGAGCCGATTGCTCGGCTCCTCGGGATATCTCTTCTTCTGTTGCGGCTACTCCTCTTTCCGAGGATACTATGGTTGATCAAAAGGCCCAGGAGATCCAGGTTGAGTTGGCTACTCCTGTTCACTCCCCAGCTGCTGATGTGAATTGACACTCCATGGAGACTACTCACCCTTAGGCCTAGAGCTATTTTATTAGGGTTGAGAGTTGATTCATTTTTGAGTTCTGAAGTATGATGATGTTTGTATGTTGATCACATTTTATTGATGTACATGGAGTTGTAGCAGTATTTTGTACTCCTGTATCTAGTGATTATAAATATATGAAAATGCTTTTACTTCATATACTGCTTCACACTTTGCCTCATTTCTTATGTAATTGTGTGAACATTGTGAAATTTTTTCTCTTTGTATGGTATATCATATACAAGATGAGATGTGAGACGTTTTCTAATTTGGTTTGAAATGTTGATATTAGATTCTCGTTCCTTTAGTCAACTAAGATTTCTTGCGTTTTATGAGTTTTTGGGTATATATATCAATGAGATGCACCTTCGTGATTAGTTTTTTTTCCGATTATGTGTTGGCAGCACATTTGATATACATCCTATCTTGAGATTCTCATGATTGTTTTAGTACTTATTTAGCACTATCGTTGTTGTTATTCTACTCCCAATTTTTGGATAATGCCATAGTGGGAGAGAAATAAAGATATCATAATTATGTGCTAAGTAAATCCTAATTCTACACTTGAATATAAGATTGAAGTTGCCTTAGATTCAGAGAGAGTAAGATATAATCAACTTAGATTATAAAATCCTAGATTTCAAGATTTCAAAAAATCATTTCATTCATTCATATCTTACATACTTGCTTCAATTGATCTATAGATGCCCTTATATTCATTGGCTAACTTGATTGGCATCTATGTAGGGGAGTAAGTTTTCGTTAAGCACA
Source organism: Scilla litardierei (assembly GCA_030789695.1). NCBI lineage: Eukaryota > Viridiplantae > Streptophyta > Magnoliopsida > Asparagales > Asparagaceae > Scilla > Scilla litardierei. The sequence continues at coordinate 577,891,214 of CM061142.1, forward strand.
TTATTTATCTTTTTGTTTACGTTTGTGTGTCATCATCAAAAAGGGAGAGAATGTTGAGTATTGGACTTCTCCCTACTTGGTGTTAATTATGAGCAAACATAAATACTTATGACTAATCCTCTATTTGTAGTTAATCCATTGCCTAAGCATATCATGAAGATCAATTAGCAATGGATGTCACTCAAAGATCAATGAAAGCAAGAAAAGTGGATTGGATGATCAAAGATGGTGATTGAAACTCCTAGGAGACTTCAAGCTCATACTTTGGATAGAAGAGAGACTTCTATAATATGTAATCTTTTATTCTCTTCTAGTATGTAGCATAGAAGTAGAACTATATTGGAGCGCACACACATCTTCATTTATGTCCTAGGAAATCATTAGATCACTTTTGCTTAGACTCCGATTCAGTTTTACCAAGCATGTGTATCTTGTGATTTCAACAGGCGACTGCTGAAGGATTCACAGTCGCATGTCTCAAACAGTGGACTGTGATTTGTTCTACAGTCGCATGTTATGCACATACTTAATCAATTGATTTTTGGGCTCTCTAAACTTTAACTCCTTCAGGCGACTGCTGTACATTTTACATGTGCATGTCCAAGATACAGCCGCCTATGATTTGTTAATCAGTCACATGTCTATCTTCAGCCCAAAGATCATTTTCTTTTTCATCTGGCCAGTCGACTGATGTTGTATTGACAGTCGCCTGTCCAAGGCACAGTCGACTGTTAATGCTTCAACAGTCGCCTGTCCATGATTCCTCTGCAGAATCTGCTCTCTAGATCATTACAAGTTTTAGTGCTAGTCGATTGATGTTGTATTTACAGTCACCTGTCCAAGGCACAATCGACTGTCAATGCTTCAACAGTTGTCTGTCTTAAACTTCTCTACAGACTCTACTCTCTAGAAAGTTTCAGGTTTTTGTGACACTCGACTAATGTTGGTTTCACAGGCGCCTACCCATGGCACAGGTGCCTGTGTGTTACACATCAGTTGCCTGTCGTGTCTTTCCAAAACTTTCTGAGATTTTCTCAGCTTACCCATAGTGCGGTCAGTCGCCTGTAGAAGGATTTGCAGTCGCCTGTTGGATTTACAGGCGCCTGTCTTCTCTTCATCAGTCGACTGTCCACGTGGTAAGTTACCGTTTGAATTCTCACCTACCCTCTGACACAGTGCATCAGTCAACTGTGTTTTATTCAACAGTCGACTATCGACTGTGTAAATTCTATCCGTTGGCTTTTTCTCCACAGATTTCAAAGTGGGTTTTGGGGATTCAGTTTGAGGGTTTTGAGAAACCTATAATGGGAGCCCCTACTATTCCATTGAGGGGTTACTCATCTATTCAAGCATTTCATTTTCTTGATCAAAGCTCTCAATCCTAAAGCCCTAGAATTCCGATTTTTTCATCTCTTACTCTCTAAGCTAGAATCAAATTGATATCTTCTAGGCAATTGGTGGTGACAAGAGAAAGGGCTTTCCTCTCTTCCAAGAGAGATCTCAACACACAACACACTTGCTCCATCAAGTTATACTTCATGGCATAGGTGATTGTAAGTGTTGTCATTTAATTATTTCACATCTTTCGTAATTAGATTAACTCTCGGTGTCTGTGAGTGGTTTGATTGCTCCCGAGTTGTGGGAGTCAAGGACATCGAGTGTCTTTAGATTTCTCTTGTAGGGTTGCTACAAGTGGGTTTAAATGTAACCTCTAGTTAGGGTTCTAACTTGAGTATCTGGTGGTATCTGGGTGGAAGAGACGTAGGATTACCGGGAACAGGTAGGGAGTTGACTTGGGTTATCCGAACCATTGAAACATCCTTGTGTTTGCATTGTTTCATTTTGGGTTTATTTACTTTCCGCATTAATTGTTGGTTATGAATTTAATTTGGTATAACTATCGTTTTAAATTTCATAAACACTATTCAACACCCCTTCAGTGTTTTCCTCATAGCCAGGTCCATACAATTGGTATCAGAGGTTTGGTTTATTGATATGGCATCCAACAACAATAACGTTTCTCCACCGACTTTGTACAACAATCACGACCGTGATGGTGCGTCTACCGTCTTCGAAGGAAAATCAACTGTTCGTCCTCCGCGTTTCAATGGCACGAATTTCGACTATTGGAAATGCCAGATGGAGACGTTTCTTAGGAGTGCTTTTCTTTGGAGAACCCTCCACAAGAAAAACGTTGACCCTCCGAAAATAATTTTGACAAATGGACTCCCTCCGAGAAGTCCGTCGATGTGAACAACACCAAGGCAATGAACGCTCTTCATTGTGCGTTGGATTTGGATGATTTCAATAATATATGCACATGTAAGAGTACATATCAAATTTGGAACCATCTAGTCATTACCCACGAGGGAACGAACACGGTAAAGTTATCTAAACTATATGTTGCAATTCAAAACTTTGATATGTTTCATATGCAGGATAATGAGAGCATTGCAATGATGTACAGCCGTTTCACCGACATCACCAATGAACTTAAAGCACTTGGAGAAGTCTACACCCAAGAAGAGAAGGGGAGAAAGATTATCATGTGAATGACCTCGATATGGGAAAGAAGAGCAATCGCCATTGAGGAGGTCAACGACATGAAGAATTACACCGTGGTAAATCTCATCGGTACTCTCATGTCTTACGAAGTAAGAAGGGAGAACTGATTGAAGATTAGAGCAATGATGAACCCAACAGAGGCAAAGAAGAAGGCATTAGCAGTCAAGGCTACTTCTTCATCCTCCGATAGTGAAGATTCAGAGAACGAAATGGACTTGAAAGAAATGGCGCAAATGGCGAAGAAGTTCCAACGCTTCTTTCGCAAAGGTAAATTTCCTTCCAAGAATAGATTTGATTCCATTAATAATACTTCATCTCTTTGTTTTAAGTGTAACAAGCCGGGACACATCAAGAAGGATTGCCCAATGTTCGAAACAAATAAAAGTGGAAAGCTCCAAAATACGACAAGTCCGACAAATACAAGAAGGATAAGAAGAAAGGACTTGTCGGTACATTCGATGATTCAAACGGAGATTCCTCAAGTGAATCAGAGGATGAGAGGGTGAGAGCGCTCATATGTGTATCATGGCTCGAGAAGATCCACTCTTCGATGAGAGTGATAGCGACATCGATGAACCCGAGGTAACAATGGATGAACTTCGTATTACTAACGAAGAACTATTTTCTAAGTATCAATCTCTTATGCTTAGATATACTAGTTTAAAGAAATCAAATTCTAGTAAATCATCCATGCCATGCATTATCAACAATGACACCATTGTTGATACACTTACACTTAAGAAAGCCACTTTGGTTTCTTAAAATGACATCTTTAGAAATGAGGTGAATTCCCTCAAATCTCAACTAGATCAAATGTATCCTAAGGATAGTATTGATCGAGCTTCACAAAATACACAATTGGGTATTGAGAATGATTCTCTTAAAACCCAAGTGTACGAGCTCCAAACACGGGTGTCCACCTTGGATACCAATATTTCTTCTCTTAATGAGAAATATGAGTTCATGTCCTCCCGAGTTAAGAGATTTAACAAAGGAAAAGGACAATTGCATGAGTTACTCGTAAACTAATTTCAGGCCACACATCGTGTTGGACTTGGTTACGTGGAAGCAAAAGCATCCAATGCTCGCACCTCCTAAAATGGTGTAACTATAGATTTTGTGAGGCCATCCTCCGGTGCATCCACAAGTGATGTCAAAAGCACTATTGGTAGCAAACCTACCAAGAAAGCCACCACTTCACAATCTCTTCCTTTTGGCAAGAAACTCACTAAGGGTAGAAACCAAAAGAGAGGTCATGCTTATATGTACACCAACCTTCATCCACGTAGGAAATCTCTGAAAGTGGACACTAATGACACTTTTTATGCTCCACATCCATGGACACGTGTAAACCCACACATGAGAAATACTCATGCACGTGCACCTACATGTTCATATGCTCATACACATCATTCTTCCATGTACTCACATCCACCTCATGTTATGCATACTCCATATGCTGCATATAACATGCAAGTTCCTAAGTTTGCATACAACTCATATATGTCCAATGCTTATCCACCTTCATCTTCATATGCTAGAACGCATTCTCCTAGGAAGCACACACCTACATAGAAATCAATTAATTGTGCATGCAACTAGGAAAAGGACACCCAAAACATACACAATTTGGGTTCCTAAGAACACTAACTTAAATGATAGGAATGCTTATATTGACTCCTATTTTAATGATGTAATAAATAGTGGTAATTATGTTGGGAAGCGAAAGTCCACTTGGACTTGGCTTCCAAAGGGCTAATCCCCTTGGACCCAACAAAACTTGGGTACCATGAGCTTATGGTATGTTATGTAGGTACCCAAGAAAAAGAAAGAGAGCAATAAAAGTCATATTGGCTCTAAAAGGAAAGGATGGATACTCGATAGTGGTTACTCCAAACACATACTGGAGATCCCACATTGCTCTCCAAAGTGATCAGCATCAAGGATGGTGCAACGGTCACTTTTGGAGGTAATAAAAAGGGAACCATCATTGGAGTAGGCAAAGTTAGTAATCCTTACAGACCAAATATACAAATGTTTATTTAGTTAGTGGTTTATGGCATAACCTTATCTTCATTAGTCAACTTTGTAACAAGGGTTACAAGGTTAACTTTGGAGAGGGTATTTGTAAAATTGTAGATTTTGATTCACATGTTTTCTTTACCGGTATTAGGCGTAAAAATAATTATTATTTGAGCTTGCCTAAAAGCATAGAACATTGCTTAGTTGCTAATAAAAATGAACAACTATTGTGGCATCGCCGTTTCGGTCATGTTCATTTTAAGCACTTACATAAGTTGGCTAAACATGATGTAGTAAAAGGCTTTCCAAAAATTGTTTTTAGTATGAAATTTTTTTGTGATTCATGTCAAAGAGGTAAACTTAGTAAATCATCTTTCAAACATAAAGAAGGCATAACTTCTATGAGGCCCCTAGAATTACTTCATCTAGATTTATTTGGGCCAACTAGAACCGCCTCTTTAGGTAATGCTCATTATGGATTAGTTGTCGTTAACGACTTCTCTTGATTTATGTGGGTTTCATTTTTAACCAGTAAGAATGAAGCTTTTGAAGAGTTTTTAAAGACCCTGGCGATGTGGAAAACACTAGAAGGGAGGTTGAATAGTGTTTATGAAATTTAAAAAGATAGTTACACCAAATTAAATTCCTAACCAACAATTAATGCGGAATTAAAGTAAACACCAAAATGAAACAATGCAAACGCAAGAATGTTTCAATGGTTCGGATTACCCAAGTCACTTCTCGACTTGTTCCTGGTAATCCTACGTCCCTTTCACCTGGATACCACCGAATACTCAAGTTAGAACCCCAACTTGATGTTTCCTGAAAACCCACCTTGTAGCAACCCTACAAGTGAAATAGAAATATACTCGATGTCCTTGACTCTCACAACTTGGGAGCAAGAAAAACACTCTCACAACCTGAGATTAAATCAAATAACGAAAGTTATGAAATATGAAATTAAACAACACTTACAATCACCTTTGCCTTGAACTAGAACTTGAAGGAGAAGCGTGTTGTGTGTTGAATGACTCTCTTGGAAGAGAGGAAAGCCTTTTTTCTTGACTGCACCAAATGACTAGAAGATTTCTCTTTGGTTCTAGGTTAGAGAGCAAGAGATGAAAGATAGGAATTCTAGGGCTTTTGGATTTTAAGTACTTTGATCGTTAACAAATGAAAGCTGGAATGTTTGAGCAAAAGATAATCAAATTAGTCAACCTCTCAATGGAACAGTAGAGGTTTCTTTTATAGTTTTCTAAAACCCTTCAAACAGAATCCCCAAAAACCCTTTTGAAATCCGTGAAGAAAAACTCAACGGATAGAATCTGCACCCGCGACAGTCGACTATTGAACAACTCACAGTCGACTGTTGCACAGTGACAGATGGTAGGTGAGAATTCATAACGGTAACTTACCACGTGGACAGTCGAGTGGTAAGGAGTAGACAGTCGACTGTTAAACCGATAGGCGACTGTAAATCCTTATACAGGTGCTTGGCCGAAATGAGGGTAAGTCAAGAAGGTCCTAGAAAATTCTTGGAATACAGGATATGCGACTTATGTAGAGAAGACAGTCGATTGAAAATTGAACATGCGACTGTAATTCCTTCTACAGACGACTGTGAATCGTTCAGCAGTCGCTTGTTGAAATCACAACATGCACATGCTTGGTAAAATTTAATTGGAGTCTAAGGAAAAGTGATCTAATAATTTCCTAGGACATAAGTGAAGATGTGTGTGTACTCCAATATAGTTCTACTTCTAGCTACATACTAGAAGAGAATAAAAGATTACATATTGTAGAAGTCTCTCTTCTATCCAAAGTATGAGCTTGAAGTCTTCTAGGAGCTTCAATCACCATCTTTGATCATCCAATCCATTTTTCTTGCTTTCATTGATCTTTGAGTGACATCCATTCCTAATTGATCTTCATGATATGCTTAGGCAATGAATTAACTACAAATAGAGAATTAGTCACAAGTATTTATGTTTGCTCACCATTAACACCTAGTAGGGAGAAGTCCAATACTCAACATTCTCCCCCTTTTTGATGATGACAAACAAACATAAACAAAAAGATAAATAATTGTGCTTAAAGAAAACTTACTCCCCCTACATAGATGCCAATCAAGTTAGTCAATAAATATTAGGGCATCTATAGATCAAATGAAACAAATGAGTAAGAAAAGCATGAATGGAATGATATGCTTGAATTCATGAGATCTAGGATTTTAGGATCCACATTCATTGTATCTTACTCCCCCTGAATCTAAGGCAACTTCAATTTTAGATTCAAGTTAGTTTTGAATTAGAATTTACTTAGCACATAATTATGATATGTTTATTTCTCTCCCCCTATGGCTCATCCAAAACGTGGGAGTAGAATAACAACAACAATAGTGCTAAATAAGTACCAAAACAATCACAAGAGTCTAAAGATATACAAATCAAAAACTCATAAAACACATTATAAACTTAGCTGATCAAAGGAATGAAGTCCAATATCAACATTATGAGTCATAAAAACATCTTAAATCACATCATAAAAAATGATATCACATACATAGAGACATGTTCACAAAATTCACACATATAAGATAGACAATTGATACAATGTGTGAAACAGAATGAAGAAACTGCATTTTCATATATAACTATGGTCAAAGTTACAAAGGCACAAAATACATCCAAAATACCCATGTACATCACACAAAGTGATCAAAATACATATATTATCCATATAACATTAGGATACATAATTACATCATCCATACAAAAGCACTCAAACACTCAACCCTAACAAAAAGTCTAAGTCTAATGGTGAGTGTCCCCGGAGTAGCAACAGCAGCATCAGTCGATGTGGATGACTGATGTGTCTGAAGGGTGACCAGACTGACAGAACATCAGTCTGGTGGAGCGACGGGTAGGGTATGCACGAGCCTTCCTCTTGGATGGCGATGCACCAGCAGAAGGAGGCTCACCATGATCAGGAACACTGGGCTGGACAACAGTAGATGGAGGCACGAAGCCTGGAGGAGGAGGGATAGCAGCTGACTTGGGGGAATCCTCCGAAGGTGGAAACATGTCCTGAAGAGCGGCTGGAATGGGAATGATGTGAAAAAGGAAAGACTTGTACTGAAGCTCAAGGAGAAGCGAGAGCTTATGATCCAAGTCAGACACACGCATTTCGATCAAGGAAACACGGTCACACAGCCTACCGAGGAGGAAATCCTCGAGTGGAACAGATGGTGGACTAGAGGGTGGTTGGTCAGCTGGCAGAGAGGAGGGTTCAGTGACATTTACTGAGGGAATATGGTCACCAACAGAGATATCCAAGTACTCATCTGACGTCAGTGGACTGACAGGTTCCATGAAGTACAAATGATAGAAGCTAGGGTAAGCAAGAGTCGATAAATGAAAGAAGATGATACCTAAGACTAGACGATCAACGGACGAAAGTCAATCAAGCGAACAATCGAAGGAGAGAGGCTTCGACTTGGCTCGAAATTGACGGAGGAGTGAAGCTACGAATCGGATCGAAATCGATGGAGGAGAGATCGATAATGGATTTCGAAAGAGGAAGACGAAGGAGTTTTTAGTCGGATGAGAGAGAAAACGAGCGATCTAATCGATGGCTCTCGTGGATATAACGAGGGGTCAAAAGAATCTGGGCCATTGGATCGGAAAATCGACGGCTCAGATCAAATAAATGACCCGCCATAATAGTTGACAGTCGACTGAGAAACTATCGTCAGTCGACTGGTTCAAATGATAAAAATTGGCTTAGGTTGACAGACAGTCGATTGTTGGGTAAATCACAGTCGCATGTCTGAGAGACAGTCGATTGTATATTACTCATTAGTCGACTGACTGAGAATCAAAGATTTGATGACATAAAAACAGAGACCATTGAAGATATGTACAGGCACATGATGACCAAACTGCAATCGCCTTTTGATCAGACAGTTGACTGTAAAGTCATCTCAGACGCCTGTGCAAAAGATATAGTCTGCAATATAAGAAAAATAGAGTATGGCAGTCGACTGTCGAAGGAAAGACAGTCGCCTGTCCTGGTCCAAAAATGCACAGTGAGGTTAAAATCCAGATGATATATACAACTCACCCTAGGACCTATACTCTAACATAAATCTCAACAAGAAATCAATATCAAGATATAATCGTTTAACACACAAGTCTCTTAGCACAATCCAAAAACTCACGAAATCAACAAAATCTCAATAACATCTCTTAAAACTAATATATGAGAAATATATAATCTATCAACAGAAGAGAAGTACCATGATGATATGAGTCCAAATATGATATAACAAGAAGGTTGAACTCCTAAATTTCAGATTCACCCATAATCCCAAATTCAACCTCACAAAAGAATCTTCTTTAAGAGGTTTAGTGAAGATGTCGGCGATTTGCGTTTGGGCTTTATATACTCTAAGATGATGTTCTTATTAGCTACATGATCATTGATAAAATGGTGTCTCACATCTATGTGTTTGATACGGGAGTGATGTATCAGATTCTTAGAAAGACATATAGCACTTTGGTTATCAACCATGATAGGGCAAGTATCACAATTAGAGTGTGTCTCATCCAAAGAACTTGTGCACATGCAAGACCCGCGGCAATATATTCCGCTTCAATCGTGGACAATGATACCTAGTTCTATTTCTTGGAGAACCAAGAAACCAAGAAATTTCCTAGAAAATGGCAATTGCCACCAGTACTCTTCCCATCGGATTTGCATCCGGCAAAGTCGACATCACTATATGAGATTAACTCATATGTGCTAGATTTATGATAAAGTAACCCATAATCTAGTGGGTGATTGAGGTAACGAAAAATTCGTTTAACCGAATCAAGTGTGGCTCCTTAGGTCTAGCTTGATATCTAGCACACAAGCATACAGAAAACATGATATCGGGCCTACTAGCAGTTAAATAGAGCAAACTACCGATCATACCTCGATATAGACGAACATCTACATCTTTTTCGTTCTCATGCTTGTGTAGATGGGTCGTAGTACTCATGGGAGTCCTTTTGCTTGAAGACGATTCCATCCCGACTCGCTTGATAAACTCCCCTGTGTACTTGGTTTGATGTATGAAAGTCACATCCTTCATTTGCCGAATTAGCAGTCCAAGGAAATAGTTGAGCTCAACCATATGGCTCATCTCGAATTCATCCTTCATGGACTTAGAAAATTCTTGACAAAGACTAAAGTTAGTAGAACCAAATATTATATTGTCTACATAAACTTGAATTAAAAGGATGTCACTTTCGTAATCCTTAATAAAAAGTGTTGAATCAACTTCACCCATTTTAAAACTTAAATCCAAAAGAAAGGTTTTGAGTCGATCATACCAAGCTCTAGGAGCTTGTCTCAACCCATATAACACTTTCTTAAGTTTGAAAACATGTTTTGAAAATTTTTCATGTATGAAACCGGGTGGTTGAGAAACATAAAATTTTTCATTAACAATACCATTTAAAAATGCACTTTTAATATCCATTTGAAACAATTTGAAATTCTTAGATGCAAAAGATAAAAGCAATCTAATAGCTTCTAATCTAGCTACAGGGGCAAAAGATTCTTCGAAGTCTATACCTTCTGCTTGCCGGTAACCTTAAGCTACTAACCTGGCTTTGTTCCTTGTGATGACCTCGTTCTCATCTGTCTTGTTCTTGAAGATCCACTTGGTCCCAATCACTTGGTGACCACTTGGAAGAGGAACGAGCTCCCAAACTTCATTTCTCTCGAATTGCATAAGTTCTTCTTCCACTGCCACTATCCAAGAGCTATCCTCACATGCTTCTTGGATGTTCTTTGGCTCAATGGTAGAGACGAATGTGCAATAAGAGAATTCTTCAATTCTAGACCTCGCTAGAATACCCACACCAATATCTCCAATAATTTGGTCATGAGGGTGGTTGCGAACGGTTGGGTAAGCTTTGGAAATCACTGCATCACTTGGAACATCTTCAACAATCTCATTAGTAGTGTTAGTCTCAAGAATAGAATGATCTTGACATTACTAAGAGAATCACATATAGTATCTACACTATCATCAATAACATAAGGAAAATCAAAATCTTCATAAATGATATGTGTAGTGATTCCTCGATCGTTGAAGAAGTTTTGTTGTATATTCGGTAGGCTTTGCTACGTGTGGAATATCCAATAAAAATTCCTTCATCGGATCTTGGCTCAAATTTATCTAAGTTACCAAAGGTGTTCTTGATAAAGCATTTTGAACCAAAAACTTGAAAATATTTAACTTGTGGCTTTTTGTCACAAAATAACTCAAAACATGTTTTGTTCGTTCAGGGTCTCACTAGGATCTTATTGAGCACATAACATGTCGTGTGCACCGTCTCTGCCCAAAATTGTAGTCCAAGATGACTATCATGGAGCATGGTACGAGCACACTCAATAAGAGTCCTATTCTTTCTCTCTACAATACCATTTTGTGGTGGTGCACGATGAAAAGAAAAATTGTGAGTTATCTCGGTGTCATCACAAAACTTTGTAAAAGACTCATTATCAAATTCTCCTACATGATCACTACAAATAGTGATAATGGTGGATCCTAAGAAATTTTGAATCTTCTTTGTAAATATGGTAAACTCTTCAAAGGCTTCATTCTTATTAGTTAAAACTGAGATCCAAGTAAATCTAGAGAAGTCGTCAACGACAACTAATCCATAATGAGCATTACTTAAAGAAGCGGTTCTAGTTGGCCTAAACAAGAAGTAATTCTAGGGGCCTCTTAAAAGTTATGCCTTCTTTAAGCTTGAAAGATGCTTTACTAAGTTTACCTCTTTGACATGAATCATAAAAGTTTTTCTTACTAAAAGCAATTTTTGGAAAACCTTTGACAAAATCATGCTTAGCTAACTTATCTAAGTGCTTGAAATGAACATGACCAAAACGGTGATGCCATAATAGTTGTTCATTTGTATTAGCAACTAAGCAATGTTTTACGGTTTTTGGCAAGCTTAAATAATAAATATTCTTACTCCTAATACCGGTAAACAAAACATGTGAATCAAAATCAATAATTTCACACATACCCTCTCCAAAGTTAACCTTGTAACCTTTGTCACAAAGTTGACTAACGGAGATAAGCTTATGACATAAACCGCTAACTAAATACACATTAGTAATGAGTGGTTTGGAAGGATTACCGACTTTACCTACTCCAATGATGGTTCCCTTTTGATTACCTCCAAAAGTGATCGTTGCACCATCCTTGATGCTAATCACTTCGGAAAGTAGTGAGGGATCTCCAGTCATGTGTTTGGAGCAACCACTGTCGAGTATCCATCCTTTCTTTTTAGAGCCAATATAACGTTTATTGCTCTCTTTCTTCTTCTTAGGTACCTATATGATATACCATAAGCTTATGCTAACCAATTTTTGTTGGGTCCAAGGGGATTAGCCCTTTAGAAGCCAAGTCCAAGTGGACTTCCGCTTCCCAACATAATTACCACTATTAATAATATCATGAAAATAGGAATCAACATAGGCATTCCTATCATTTAAGCTAGTATTCTTAGGATCAAATAGTGTATGTTTGGGAGTCCTTTTCCTAGTTGAATGCACAATAGATTGATTTCTGTGAGGTGTGTGCATCCTAGGAACATGAGTTCTATCATAAAAATGAGGAGGATGATATGAATTAGTCATATGTGGGTTGTATGCATGCTTAGGAACATGCAAGTTGTATGAACCATATGGAGCATGCAGACATGTGGAGGGTGAGCGTACATGTAAGAATGATGCACATGAGCATATGCGTGTGTAGGAGCACGTACATGAGTATTTCTCATGTGTGGATTTGCACGTGTCCGTGGGTGTGGAGCATAGAAAGTGTCATGAGTATTCACTTGTGAAGTAGGAGATTTCCTACGTGGATAAAGGTTGGTGTACATGTAAGCATGGCCTCTCTTTTGGTTTCCACCAGTAATTAGTTTCTTACCAAAAGGAAGATATTGTGAAGTGGTGACTTTCTTAGTAGGTTTGCTACATATAATGTCTTTGACACCACTTGTGGATGCACCGGAGGATGGCCTCACAAAGTCTATAGTGACACTACTATAGGAGGTGTGAGCATTGGATGCATTCGCTTCCACAAAACCAAGACCAACACGATGTGTAGCCGGATATTGGTTTGCTAGAAAATCGTCCAATTGTCATTTCCCCTTATTAAATCTCATAACACAGAAGGACATGAGCTCATATTTCTCCTTAAGAGAAGAAATGTTGGTATCCAAGGGGGACACCCGTGCTTTGAGCTCGTGCACTTGTGTTTTAAAAGAATCATTCTCTAAACCCAATTGTGTGTTTTGTGAAGCTAGATCACTATTATCCTTGGGATACTTTTGATCTAGTTGAGATTTGAGGGTATTCACCTCATTTCTCAAAGTGACATTTTGAGAAGCCAAGTTTGCTTTCTCAAGGGTTAGTGTATCAACAATGTTGTCATTATTGATAATGCATGGAATGGATGGCTTGCTAACATTCACTTTCTTTAAACTAGTATATTTAAGCATTAAAGATCGATACATAGCACATAGTTCTTCATTAGCAATACGCAATTCATCCATAGTTACCTCAGGTTCATCGTTGTCGGAATCACTTTCCTTGGAGAGTGAATCTTCCCAGGCCATGAAGCACATGTGGGCACTTTCACCCTTCTCATCATCGGAATCGCTTGATGAGTCTCCACTTGAGTCATCGAATTTACCGACTAGTCCTTTCTTCTTATCTTTCTTATTCTTGTCGGACTTGTGGTACTTCGGAGCCTTCCATTTCTCTTTGTTTCGGAGCATTGGGCAATCCTTCTTGATGTGCCCTGGCTTATTACACTTAAAGCAAAGAGAGGAAGTGTTATTAGTAGACTCAAATATATTCTTAGATGGAAATTTACCTTTGCGAAAGAAGCATTGGAACTTCTTCGCCATTTGAGCCATCCCCTCCAAGTCCATCTCATTTTCTGATTCTTCACTATCGGAGGATGAAGAATTTGCCTTGAATGCTAAAGCTTTCTTCTTGGCCTCTGAAGGGTTCATCATAGCTCGAATCTTCAATCGGTTCTCCCGTCTTACTTCATAAGACATGAGAGTGCCGATGAGATTTACGACAGTGGAATTCTTCATGTCGTTGACCTCCTCAATGGCGATAGCTCTTTGTTCCCATTTGGAGGTCATCCCCATTATGATCTTTCTCACCTATTCTTGTTGGGTGTAGGTATGCCTAAGCGCTTTCAGTTCATTGGTGAAGTCGGTAAAACATCCATACATCATTGTTATGCTTTCATTTTCCTCCATGTAAACATATCGAAATTTTGTACGGAAACATATAGTTTAAAGAGCTTTACCTTGTTCGTTACCTCATGGGTAACGACGAGATGGTACCAAATTTGATATGCACTCTTACATGTGCATATCTTGTTGAACTCATCCGGGTCCAACGCGCAATGAAGAGCGTTCATTGCCTTTGCGTTGTTGACTTCGGCGGACTTCTCAGAGGGCGTCCATTTGTCGAAATCCTCTTCGGTAGGATCGACGTATTCCTTGTAGAGGGTTCTCCAAAGGGAAGCACTCCTTAGGAACGTCTCCGTCTGGAATTTCCAATAGCCGAAGTTTGTGCCATTAAAACACGAAGGACGCAATGTTGATTGACCTTCAAATACTGTGGACGCTCCATCATGATCATGATTGTTGTACGAAGTCGGTGGAGGAACGTTGTTGTTGTTGGATGCCATAGCTTGAACTTGTGCTCTGATACCAATTGTAAGGACTCTGGCTATGGGCAAAACACTAGAGGGGGGTTGAATAGTGTTTATGCAATTTAAAAAGATAGTTACACCAAATTAAATTTCTAACCAAAAATTAATGCGGAATAAAAGTAAACCCCAAAATGAAACAATGAAAATGCAACGATGTTTCAAGGGTTCAGATTACCGAAGTCACTTCCCGACTTGTTCCCTGTAATCCTACGTCCCTTCCACCCGGATACCAACGGATACTCAAGTTAGAACCCTAACTTTAGGTTTCCTTAAAAACCCACTTGTAGCAACCCTACAAGTGAAATCAAAATACACTCGATGTCCTTAACTCCCACAACTTGGGAGCAAGCAAAAAACTCTCACAACCCGAGAGTAAATAAAATAACGAAAGTTATGAAATATGAAATTAAACAACACTTACAATCACCTATGCTTTGAAGTAGAACTTGAAGGAGAAGTGTGTTGTGTGTTGAATGACTCTCTTGGAAGAGAGGAAAGCCCTTTCTCTTGACTGCACCAAATGCCTAGAAGATTTCTCTTTGGTTCTAGGTTGGAGAGCAAGAGATAAAAGATAGGAATTCTAGGGCTTTTGAATTTTGAGAGCTTTGATCTTTAACAAGTGAAAGCTTGAATGTTTGAGCAAAAGATAATCAAATTAGTCAATCTCTCAATGGAACAGTAGAGACTTCTTTTATAGTTTTCTCAAACCCTTTAAACAGAATCCCCAAAACCCCCTTTGAAATCCGTGAAGAAAAACTCAACGGATAGAATCTACGCCCGCAACAGTCGATAGTTGAACAACTCACAGTCGACTGATGCACAGTGACAGAGGGTAGGTGAGAATTCATAAAGGTAACTTACCACGTGGACAGTCGACTGGTAAGGAGTAGACAGTCGACTGGTAAACCGACAGGCGACTGTAAATCCTTATAAAGGCGACTAGCCGAAATGAGGGTAAGTCAAGAAGGTCCTACAAAAGTCTGGGAATACATGACATGCGACTGATGAAGAGAAGACAGTCGACTGAAAATCCAACAGGCGACTGTAATTCCTTCTACAGACGACTGTCACAAACCCTGACATTTTCCAGAGAGTTGAGTCTTCAGAGAGGCTCAAAGACAGACGACTGTTGAAGCATTGACAGTCGACTGTGCCATTTGGAAAATCGACTGTAAATACAACATTAGTCGATTGGCCTGATCAAAACTGAGAAATTGGTTTGGGCTGAAGATAGACAGGCGACTGAGTAACAAACCACAGTCAACTGTCACTAGGACATGCGCCTGTGAAATGCACAGCAGTCGCCTGATAGAGTTAAAGCTAAGAAGCCCAAAACTAGACTGATTAAGTTTGTGCATAACAGGCGACTGTAGAACAAATCACAGTCGATTGTTTTGAGACAGGCGACTGTAAATTATTCAGTAGTCGACCGTTGAAATCATGACATGCACATTCTTGATAGAAATGAAATTAAGTCTAAGGAAAGTTGATCTAATGATATCCTAAGACTGAAATGAAGATGTGTGTGTGCTCCAACATAGTTCTACTTCTAAGCTACATACTAGAAGAGAAACAAGAATATTACATTTGAAGGACTCTCTTTTCTATCCAAAGCATGAGCTTAAAGTCTTCTAGGAGCTTCAATCACCATCTTTGATCATCCAATCCACTTCCTTTGCTTTCAATGATCTTTGAGTGTCATCCATTGCTAATTGATATTCATGATATGCTTAAGCAATGGATTAACTTCAAATAGGGGATTAGTCACAAGTATTTATGTTTGCTCATCATTAACACCAAGTAGGGAGAAGTCCAATACTCAATAGATTTTACTATATTTGCAAAGAAGATTCAAAATTTCTTAGGATCCACCATTATCACTATTTGCAGTGACCAAGGAGGAGAATTTAAGAATGAGTCTTTCACAAAGTTTTGTGATAACAACGGGATTACTCACAATTTTTCGTTTCATCTCGCACCACCACAAAATGGTGTTGTAGAGAGAAAGTATAGGACCCTAATTGAGTGTGCCCATACCATGCTCCTTGATAGTCATCTTGGACTACAATTTTGGTCAGAGGATGTGCACACACGACATGTTATGTGCTTAATAGGATCCTAGTGAGACCCAGAACGAACAAAACTTGTTTTGACTTATTTTATGATAAAAAGCCACAGGTTAAATATTTTCGTGTCTTTGGTTCAAAATTTTTTATGAAGAACACTTTTGGTAACTTAGATAAATATGAGCCAAGATCCGATGAAGGAATTTTTTTTGGATATTTCACACGTAGCAAAGCCTACCGATATACAACAAAACATCTTCAACGATCGAGGAATCACTACGCGTATCATTTAATGAAGATTTTGAGTCTTCTTATGTTGTTGTTGATAGTGTAGATGTTTTATGTGATTCTCTTAGTAATGTTAAAATTAATGATTCTATTATTGAGACTAACAATACTAATGAAATTGTTGAAGATGTTCCAAGTGAAGCAGGAATTCCCAAAGCTTACCCAACCGTTCGTAATCATCCCCATGACCAAATTATTAGAGATATTGGTGTGGGTGTTCGAATGAGGTCAAGAATTGATGAATTCTCTCACTGTGTATTTGTTTCTACCATTGAGTCAAATAACATCCAAGACGTGTGTGAAGATAGCTCTTCGATAGTTACAATGGAAGAAGAGCTCATGCAATTTGAGAGAAATGAAGTTTGGGAGCTCGTTCCTCTTCCAAGTGGTCACCAAGTGATTGGGACCAAGTGGATTTTTAAGAACAAGACCGATGAGAACGAGGTCATCACAATGAATAAATCAAGGTTAGCAGCTCAAGGCTATCGACAAGAAGAATGTATTGATTTCGAAGAATCTTTTGCCCCCGTAGCAAGATTAGAAGCTATTATATTGCTTTTATCTTTTGCATCCCATAAAAATTTTAAGTTATTTCACATAGATGTTAAAAGTGCATTTTAAATGGTATTGTTAATGAAGAAGTTTATGTTTCTCAACCACCCGGTTTCATTCATGAAAAATTTCCAACCCATATTTTCAAACTTAAGAAAGCGTTGTATGGGTTGAGACAAGCTCCTAGAGCTTGGTATGATCGACTCAAAACCTTTCTTTTGGATTTAGGTTTTAAAATGGGTGAAGTTGATTCAACTCGTTTTATTAAAGATTATGAAAATGACATCCTGTTAATTCAAGTTTATGTAGACAATATAATATTTGGTTCTACTAACTATCTTTGCCAAGAATTTTCGAAATCTATAAAGGATGAATTCGAAATGAGCCATATGGGTGAGCTCAACTACTTCCTTGGACTACAAATTCGGCAAATGAAGGATGAGACTTTCATACATCAAACAAAGTACACCGGAGAGCTTATCAAATGATTCGGGATGGAATCGTCTACAAGCAAAAGGACTCCCATTAGTACGACAAACGATCTACACAAGGATGAGAACGGGAAAGATGTAGACGTTCGTCTATATCGAGGTATGATCGGTAGCTTACTTTACTTAACTACTACTGGGCCTGATATTATGTTTTCTGTATGTCTTTGTGCTAGATATCAAGCTGGACCTAAAGAGTCACACTTGATTGCGGTTAAATGAATTTTTCGTTACCTCAATCATTCACTAGATTATGGGTTACTTTACCGTAAGTCTAGCACATATGAGTTAATCTCATATAATGATGCCGACTTTACCGGATGAAAATCCGATAGGAAGAGTACTAGTGGCACTGCCATTTTCGAGGAAATTCCCTAGTTTCTTGGTTTTCCAAGAAACAGAACTCGGTATCATTGTTCACGACTGAAGCGGAATATATTGCCGCGGGTCTTGCATGTGTACAAGTTCTTTGGATGAAACACACACTTAAAGACTATGGTGTCAATTGTGATACTTGCCCTATCATGGTTGATAACCAAAGTGCAATTTGTCTTTCCAAGAATCCGGTACATCACTCCCGTACCAAACATATAGACGTGAGGCACCACTTTATTAATGATCATGTAGCTAAGAAGGACATCATCTTAGAGTACATTGAAACCCAAAAATAAATCGCCGACATCTTCACTAAACCTCTTAAAGAAGATTCATTTGTGAGGTTGCATGGAGAATTAGGGATTATGTGTGAATCTGAATTATATGAGTTCATACTTTCATTTTGTATCATGCTTGAACTCATATCATCATTTTTACTTCGCTAGTTTTGATAAACTATATGTTTTGTCATATATTTGTTTTAAGAGATGTATTTGAGATTTTGATGATTTCGATTGTTTTGATTGATTTATGAGTTTTGTACGTTAATCTATAATATTTTGATATTGATTTCTTGATTAACTTTGTGTTAGAGTATAGATCCTAGGGTGAGTTGTCTATATCCTCTAGATTTTAACCTCACTGTGCATTTTTGGACCAGGACAGACGACTGTCTTTCCTTCGACAGTCGACTGCCCAACTCAAATTTTCATACTGTAGACGGTATTTTTCGCACAGGCGACTGATGAAAATTTTCCAATCGACTGTCTCTGCGATAGACGACTGCAATTTGGTCATCAGGCGCCTGTCCAAATCTTCAGATGTCTCTGTGTTATCATCATATTTTTTGATTTTCTGTTTGACGACTGTCGTATAATTTACAGTCGACCTTCCTCCGTCAAGCGACTGTGAATTACTCAACAGTCGACTGTCTGTCAACCCAAGCTGATCTCTATCCTATCGATCAATCGACTGACGATTGTTCATCAGTCGACTGTCAACTTCTGTGGTGATTCGTTAACTTGATCTGAGCCGTCGATTTTTTGATCTAACGGCCCAGATTCTTTTGACCCCATCATTTATTCTCGAGGGCCGTCGATCTGTTCAGTTATATTCTCTCTCATCTGACTCGACTTCCCTCATCTCCTTCCTTCGAATTCCAACTGTTACCGTCGAACCATTCATTGATTCGAAGTTCCAGTCACTGATTTCTCCTTCCGATCTTCCGATTACAAGTTCGATTATCTCCATCTCTGTCGATCCTCTCGGATTAGGTATCTCTCTCGTTTTTCGATTCATTCGTGCATTACTTTCGTATCTTTTGATTCGTGCAATGGCTCCCAATACCAAATGGAAGGCCTTGCTCATAGACGACCTGGGAACCCTAAGCCTACTACTACCAAATCCAAGATACCCTATCGAGCCTGCACCAAGCATCCAGATCCTCCCTCCGACGTTTCGACTTCCTATTCCCCTTCTTCTTACTCCGAAGAAGAAGCATACACCGAGCCTCCCCAGAAGCGTTCACGTAAACCCATTGGTGTTAGCATCAATGAGCCTATCGCTGAGGCTAAACCTACTCGGGTGGCTGCTGACACCCACCCCGAGTCTATTACTGCTTCTACACAAGGCCAAAATCCTCTCGTGCCTCTCCTGCGGATCCTCTAGTTTCCATTTGTCGAGACGATGCTTGTCTGGAAAAATTCCATGCTATTCTAGGGATCAAGCTCCTTCATGAGCGATTCATTGTGTTTCAGGCCTTCACTGCTAAGAGACTTTCAGAGATTCTCACGTCGACCAATTTGGGTGATCTTTTTCGATTCTCTCATATCGACTCTCCGCATGCATATCCCTTTCTTGTCAAACTATTTTATGCCAACTGCATTCGCTGTGAGTATATTGACATGGGGGAGATTGACACAGTTGTTCAGGGGACCCATATCAGGCTTGACCCTACTCTCATAGGAACCATTCTTAGGATTCCCTCCACTGGCTCCTTACCTAATGATATCTCCCTATCTGATGTTGGAGATCTTGATCATATTGTCCTTCAGGACATGTTCACTGTGATCCCTTCCTACCTCTCTTCTGGCGTCAGTGCATCCATGTTTTCTGCTAGAGGTTGGGCTGTTCACCTAGTGGTGAAGTCCAACATCTTGCCGAAATATGGCTCATCTGATCAGCCTTCTCAGGAGATCCTCCACTGTATGTATGCCATTCTCTCGGGTATGTCTGTGAACTGGGCTAGAGTCCTCCTTGATCGGATGGACAAGGTCGAGTTCACTACTGCCTCCTCTCACATTCCTCATGGAGGACTCCTCACCTTAGTCTTTCATCATTTTGGGATCAATTTGACTCCATATGAGCCTATGCCCCTTGGCCCTCTTCTTGATGCTTCTGTTAAGTCGAAGTCCTCTTCGGCTATGCAGACGGCATCAAAGAAGAGGCAATTTACTTCAGCTCCATCTTTATCCACCATTCCACCATCTGATCAGCCCTCTTCCTCAGCTGCATGCTCTCGTGACTTGTTGGATGAGAAGGTTTCTGGTATCTATGAGTTATTTCATCTGATGTTCCAGCTTCAGGGCATTCCTTTCCCTGATCATCTCAGATCTTTTGTAACATCTCCTCAGCCTTCTCAGCCTCCTCCTTCTCCGGTCGTCACTGAGATTATGGGGCATCCTGTTGTTATTGCTCTTGAGCTGGTTGCTTCTCTGGCTCCTCAGGATGTCTCTTCTTCTGTTGCTGTACTCCTTTTCCCGAGGATACTACGGTTGATCCATAGGCCCAGGAGTTCCAGGTTGAGTTGGCTACTCCAGTTCATTCCTCAGCTGCTGATGTGGATTGACACTCCACGGAGATTACTCACCCTTAGGCCTAGAGCTATTTTGTTAGGGTCGAGAGTTGAGTGTCTGTTTATTTTGATTCATTTTTGAGTTCTGATGTATGATGATGTTTGTATGTTGATCACATTTTATTGAGGTACATGGAGTTGTAGCTATATTTTGTCCTCATGTATCTAGTGATTATAAATATATGAAAATGCTTTTACTTCATATGCTGCTTCACACTTTGCCCCATTTCTTATGTTAATTGTGTGAACATAGTGAAATTGTCTCTCTTTGTATGCTATATTATATACATGATGAGATATGAGATGTTTTTCTCATTTGGTTTGAAATGTTGTAATTGGATTCTCGTTCCTTTAGTCAACTAAGATTTCTTGTGTTTTATGAGTTTTTTGGTATATATATCAATAAGATGCACCTTCGTGATTAGTATTTTTTTTCGATTATGTGTTGGCATCACATTTGATATACATCCAATCTTTAGATTCTCATGATTATTTTAGTACTTATTTAGCACTATTGTTGTTGTTATTCTACTCCCACTTTTTGGATAATGCCATAGGGGGAGAGAAATAATGTAACGACTGGTTTTTGTCTATGTTTTGTCTATTATATATATATTATGGTTGTTCTATTCCTTGTGTGTTTTTCCCATGTTGGACGTTTTCTTCCAGTTCTTCCTGATCTTTTTCCGTTGCATATCATGATGGGCTTGGAGTAAGTATTCTTACGATGAGCTACATAGCATCCATATCTTAGAGCTAGGTTGATCTTAGAAGCCAAAGGAATCTTCCCGAAGCTTCGCGCTTCAATTCGAGACTTTTCATGACTCTTAGTTGGTTCATGAAGGAGAACCAACCGACTAGATTGCAATCTAGTCGGTCGGTAACTCTTCAGGAACCGACTAGTTCATCTGGATTATTTCAGCTGAGTTACTGTTTCCCCTTAGTCGGTCTAAGCACATCCATCGACCGACTAGTTGTGAAACTAGTCGGTTAGAACTTGTTCTCAGACCGACTAATTCTGAGTTCTTTCTGACAGCCGAGTTACTGTTTACAGTTAGTCGGTCAAAGAACGACTATCGACTGACTAATTGAGAAACTAGTCGGTTAGAGTTTCTTCTCGGACCGACTAACTCTCAGTACTTATTTGTCTATCATATTCAACCCTTAGTCGGTTTATGAACATTCACCGACCGACTAATTCCCAAACTAGTCGGTTGACGAGCCTTCACAGACCGACTAAATCTGTCTACCCTGAATTGACCATGTTCACTGTTTGCCTTTTAGTCGGTCATAGTTGGACGACCGACCGACTAGTCCCCAAACTAATCGGTCGACCACTCTTCACTGACCGACTAATCTACCCAGAAACCCTAGGTTAAGTTGCAGTCGCCGCTTTTTCTTTCTATTTAAACCCTATACGTTTTCACTTCTTCCCTCACTTTTCTTAGCCGACTTTCTTCCCCAATCATTCCCCATCTTCCTCTTGCCTTACCTCCTCCTCACGTGCTCCCTCTCACCCCCAATTGCGCCGGCAACCACCCGGTAAGCCGCCGGCCGACTCTAAAACCCCCCAATTCTCCTTTTGCTCCAGATTTCTCCCATCTCCAGATCCGCTATATCTCAGCCGCCAGGAGATCTTTTCAGCCGTAGTTTTCCTGGGATCGCTTCTTTCGTTGCCGTGCTAGATCAGATTTGGCGACGGCAATCCGGATACGTCGAGATCCTCTCCTACCTGTAGATTCGTAGGCGTCTTTAATCGTCGATTCTTCCGCTTCATATACGGTTAGTGATCTACCCTTAATCTTTCCATAACCCACACTATAAATTTAGAAAACCTAATAAAAAAATGGATAACTAGACGTTGTAGGATTCCAATACAAATCCGGATTAGATCATACAATTCTGATTTTCTGTTTTGCCATAACAGTGACCCATCCTGTAGAATAGCGATTTTTGACAAAACTCACGTCGATCAACAACTTCGGTACCAGGCAAGTGAAACTTGTCAACCTTGTTTAGGCCATGCTTTAGGCCATTTCCTTGCTTTTAGCGTGAAAGAGACTAGACCGTGAAATGATAGCGGTCTAGGCGCAATTTCAAGTTCTAGCTTGACAACGAAGCTAGAACTGCCTTTTGTCATGTCATTTCATGCATTTGCCTGTCACGTTTAATTTCTCTAAAGGTACGCATTTTTATTTAAATATCTGCCATGCATTTGCATTTTTACATGTCATCCAATTTGCATGTTGCATCGTAGCACACGCTACAAAATACTTGTACAATCCTTGTTTCCGGCTAGGCACCTGCTATGCGGGTATAACCCTACGCCATACTTATTAAAAACACTTACTGGCTCGTGATCCAGAAGCGGGCCACATGTGTTGGTTAAAAACCAATGCCCGATACACGTGGAGGGGTAGGGATAAACGATCACTTGAGCATAAGAGTTGGCCCGTACAGCCTCTCTAGCCAAAAGGCGGAATCTCTGTGCACGATATGCTACTAGACTAGGACATTCCTTGTGAATGTTACTTATTTCCAAGTCATGTTATTTGTTTCCATGCCATGTTCATATCTGCCATGCTATCGTATATGCCATGTCATAACTGCTATTTACTTTACTTGCTGCACTCATTATACAAATGTCATGTTATACCATGCTTTAGATTGCTAGGTTGCCTTTACTTTTCTACTAGTTCCTTGCACAAATTCTAGTAGACTTTGCTGACATGTGCCCCTTCTCTTTGGATGTCGCATGTTAGTTGCTGAGCCAGAGACCGCAGTTGAGGGCGACGAGGAGTTCGTGGACATTGAGCCTGGGTCCACAGCTGACGTTGAGTACGAGGACACCGGTGACCAGTCTTAGTTCCCTCCGCAGTTTCTTTGTTAGTTGTTGTAGCTTGTCGGTGAGTAGTACCATCTTGTTAGTTGCTTTCATTGTTGGCCACGCTGGGCCCTTTTTAGACTCTTTTGTTAGCCTGGTGGCTTTTCTGGTGGTTGTAGAACTGTTATTTGGACTTTTGAGATTGATAACTATTATTCGTCTCTTCCTATTATTCTTGTCTTTGTTCCGTGTCACATTACTGGGATCTGCGTGGTATTTCTAGACGCTTTACAGGCTTGGAGCCTCACAGCTCCCAGCCTGAGCGGGCCTCGTCACGCCTCGCCTCCATTTTAGGGAAGCGGGTCGTGACAGGTTTTGTTGGTGGCCCATGCAGGTCCTTTCACTCTGTAAATGTGACTTAATCGGAACAACGATAAGAATTATAGAATGTCCGATAAATAATTTTGACACCCGAGTCATTGGCTGAGAGTCTGATTATTTCGTTTTCTGTGTCATTAGATGGCAGGAAGACAAAATACCCGAGCTGCTGGTGGTGTGCCCCCTCGTGTCGAGGAGCCGGACCGAGAGCCCACCAACGTGGAGATTATGCAGATGATGCATCAGATGATGCAGGTGCAGCAGGGCATGCTTCAGAATGCCCAGAATGTTCCGACTGCTCGAGGAGCGCGGCCAGTCCAGAATGTCCCTCGCTCCGAGCCAGGTGCGAAGCAATTTCGGGAGCTAGGCCCCACTTACTTTGATGGGATCGAAGGACCTCTAGCTGCTGACGAGTGGATCAGGAATATGGAGGACAACTTGAAGATGTCGAAGGTCGACCCGGCTGGATGGGTTGACTTGGCGAAGAGGCATCTTAGAGATAATGCTCGGAATTGGTGGGATGCTGAGGAGGAGATGCTGGTGAAGCCGATATCTTGGGCTACTTTCAAGTCCAGATTCGATGAGGAGTACTTTTCGAAGGTGCCGGGAGGGAGATGGCGCAGCGCTTCATCGACCTGAAGCAGGGGAGCATGACGGTGGACCAGTACCACTAGGAGTTCACCAGGCTGAGCCGTTTTGCACCGAAGATGGTGCAAGATGCTGATGAGAGGGCCCAGAGGTTTCTGCAGGGGCTCTCTTTGGATCTTCAGAGCTTTGTGTCTTCTTCTGATTTGGAGTCCTATCAGAAGGTTCTGATTTCAGCGAGGAGGCAGGAGCTAATTGTGAACCAGAAGAGAGGATGTGCTTCTGGAGCTGGGAAGAGGCCTGTGGAGCAGGCCAGGGCAGTGATGAGACCAGGGTTCAGGCCCAATCAGCCGGTACAGTTCAAGAGGCCAGGAGGACCTCCAACTCCGAAGACTTGCCTTTTCTGTGGCAAGACTGGGCATGTCAAGGATCAATGCCAGAAGATGTTGGGATAGTGCTTGGTTTGTGGTGATCTGACGCATGTCATGAGGGACTGCCCGAAGTCCAAGCAGCCTTGGAAGGGACCAGTTGCAGCTCAGCCATTGCAGCAGAGGACACCTGTACCTGCTGGACGTGCAGCGCCTCTCGTTCCACAGAAGCAGGCCTTTCAGCAGGCCATGCAGCCGAGGAGGCAGGCTTTCCTGATGACTGCAGTTGAGACTGAGGCTGTGGATGAGGTTATTGCAGGTAACCCTCAGTCTAGTTGTTTCTTTCTTAGTTAGTCTTGTCTGTTGGAAATTGTTTGGTTGCTTGTTATGTTTGCTAGAATAGGATCTGATTGTTAGATTGCTTGTTAGGCGTGATTTTGGTTTGCACATTTCCTGCACGAGTCCTCTTCGACTCTGGTGCATCGATGTGCATTATTTCCCGGGGATTCGTGGAGAAACATTCCTTGTCGACTTCCCCCTTTCCAAGAGTTGGGATATCGTTACAGGAAATGGCGTGATCTCGGTGCATCGTGGTTGCAATTCTTGCCCTTTGGTGGTCTGTGGACATGAGCTCTACGCTGATTTCATCATCCACGACATCATCAACTATGATGCCGTCCTTGGGATGGACTGGCTTGGGAGTTTCTACGCCACGATCGATTGCTGGAGGAAGAAGGTGGTGTTCGAGATTCCAGGCCATCCGGTGTTCGAGTTCAGCCGTGGCAGCAGTTCGCTTGGTCCGGTCAGGTTTCGGGCCAAGCCGGTGGAGATCGTTGCTATGCAGATGGAGCAGTGTGGACCAGTGGTAGTGCATGACTTCGACGATGTCTTCCCCGAGGATATGTCTGGATTGCCGCCCGATCGAGCTCTCGAGTTTTCGATCGATCTTATTCCGGGAGCGCAGCCTATTTCGAAGGCGTCCTATCGCATGGCGCCAGCAGAATTGGAAGAATTGCAGAAGCAACTGGACGAACATCTTCAGAAGGGTTACATTCATCCCAGTGTGTCTCCGTGGGGAGCACCGGTCTTACAGGTGAAGAATAAGGACGGTTCGCGTCGCATGTGTGTGGACTATCGGGAGTTGAATGCGGTGACCGTCAAGAATCATATCCGTTGCCTCGTATAGATGACATCTTTGATCAACTTGGAGGATCGAGGGTGTTCTCTAAGTTGGATCTGAGGAGTGGTTATCATCAGCTGAAGGTAAGGAAGGAAGATGTTCCGAAGACAGCATTCAGGACGAAGTATGGACACTACGAGTTCGTGGTTATGCCTTTCGGTGTAACCAACGTACCCGCATTTTTTATGAACTTGATGAATCTGATTTTCTATGACTTTTTAGACAAGTTTGTTGTTATCTTCATTGACGACATTCTAATCTACTCAAAGTCAGAGGAGGAACATGCATCGCACTTGAGGACAGTGTTGGAAATCTTGAGGAAGCATCGGTTGTATGCTAAGTATTCCAAGTGCGAGTTTTGGCTGGACAGAGTTGCTTTTCTCGGGCATGTGGTGTCAGGAGATGGTATTTCGATGGACCCCGAGAAGATCAAGGCTATCAGGGAGTGGCCTGTTCCGCAGTCAGCATCTGAGATCAGGAGTTTCCTTGGATTGGCTGGTTATTACCGGTGGTTCATTAAGGAATTCTCCCGTATTGCCAAGCCGATGACCAGACTGACGCGGAAGGATGTACCATTTGCTTGGTCTGATGGCTGTGAGGAGGCTTTTGGTGTTCTGGAGGAGAGGCTGACGACTGTCCCTGTTCTTGCTGTGCCTGATCGGAGTGGAGGATTCGAGATCTTTTGCGATGCTTCCAGCAAGGGTCTCGGTTGTGTATTGCATCAGCATGGGCACGTGGTAGCGTATGCTTCCCGTCAGCTTAAGACCCATGAGAAGAATTACCCGACGCACGACTTGGAGTTGGCAGCAGTCATGTTTGCGCTGAAGATTTGGAGGTACTTCCTGCTGAGTGAGAGGGCGAAGATTTTCACCGATCACAAAAGCTTGAAGTACATTTTTACTCAGAAGGAGCTCAACATGCGACAGCGTCGGTGGTTGGAGCTCATGGCGGATTATGAGATCGATCTGCAGTATCACCATGGCAAGGTGAATGTGGTTCCGAATGCGCTGAGTAGGCTTTCGGCAGTGATGTTGTTGACTTCGCAGTGGAGATTGCAGCAGGATTTTTTGCGAGTCCGGTATTGAAATTATTCTTCCTGGAGAGGCCTCTTTGTTGATGTGTATGTAGATACAGTCGACGATCGTGGATAGGATCAAGGCTGGACAGGCTGGAGACCCGAAGTTGGTGAAGATACGGGAGCAGGTGGAAGCCGGTCTGCGGACTGACTTCTTGATTCATGAGGATGGCTCGTTGAGGTATGGAGTCAGGTTGTGTGTGCCAGCTGGAGATATAGAGAGGAGTTGTTGGTTGAGGCACACAGTTCGACGTATTCTGTACATCCTGGTGGTACCAAGATGTATAAGGATCTTCGCCTGAACTATTGGTGGCATGGTATGAAGAGGAGTGTGGCTCGGAGTGTAGCCAAGTGTCTGGTTTGCCAGCAGGTAAAGGCGGAGCATCAGCGTATGACAGGGTTGCTACAACCGCTTCCGATTCCGGAGTGGAAGTGGCAACACATCACTATGGACTTTGTGATTGGACTGCCTCGGAGTCCGAAGCAGAATGACACGATTTGGGTGATCGTGGACCGATTAACCAAATCTGTGCACTTTATTCCTTTCCGAGTAGGACAGTCTACTGAGACGCTAGCGAGGAGATATATGGAGGTAAACCCCTTTTACTTTCCATTTCTATTCCCTTTCCCTAGTTTAGATAGTGATGTAACGTGAATCGTGCAGGAGATCGTACGACTTCACGGAGTCCCTGTGAGTATCGTGTCGGACAGAGACACGAGGTTCACGTCTTAGTTCTGGCAGAGTCTGCAGAAGAGTTTGGGTACGAGTCTGAGTTTCAGCACGGCGTACCATCCGCAGACAGATGGCCAGTCCGAGAGGACGATTCAGATCTTGGAGGACATGCTGAGGGCGTGCATGTTGGACTTCAAGGGATCCTGGGAAGATCATCTCCACCATGTTGAGTTTGCCTACAATAACAGCTACCATGCGAGTATTGGCATGGCACCTTTCGTCGCGCTATATGGGAAGAAATGTTGATCGCCACTGAGCTGGGATGACATTGGAGACAGGGAGCTGTTATGACCTGAGATGATCGTGGAGGCAGTGGATGTTGTGAGGAACATACGAGAGAAGCTGAGGATTGCTCAGGACCGTTTCAAGCATTGGGCTGATGCTAAACGTCGTCCTTTGGAGTTTCAGCCAGGTGACCATGTGTTCCTAAAGATTTCCCCGAATCGAGGAGTGATTCGCTTTGGAAAACGAGGGAAGCTGAGCCCGAGATACATTGGACCGTTTGACATCCTGGAGAGAATTGGCGAGGTAGCCTACCGCTTAGCCTTGCCACCATCTTTGGAAGGAGTTCACGATGTCTTCCATGTGTCGTAGCTTCGTCAGAACATCAGTGATCCATCTCATGCTATGGATTTCTCGGAGATCACCGTTCGCCCCGATCTGACGTATGACCAGCAGCCAGTGCAGATTTTGGACAGGCGTCAAAAGTCACTCCAGAACAAGACAGTCGATCTTGTTAGGGTGATGTGGCGACACGGCTCACCAGGAGAGTCGACTTGGGAGAGAGAAGATGAGATGAGAGAGCGATACCCACTTTTGTTCCCTGACACGTAAGTGTTAGGAAATTCCGAGGGCGGGATTTTTCTTAAGGTGGGTAGGATGTAACGACTGGTTTTTGTCGATGTTTTGTCTATTATATATATATTATGGTTGTTCTATTCCTTGTGTGTTTTTCCCATGTTGGACGTTTTCTTCCAGTTCTTCCTGATCTTTTTCCGTTGCATATCATGATGGGCTTGGAGTAAGTATTCTTACGATGAGCTTCATAGCGTCCATATCTTATAGCTAGGTTGATCTTAGAAGCCATAGGAATCTTCCCGAAGCTTCGCGCTTCAATTCGAGACTTTTCATGACTCTTAGTTGGTTCATGAAGGAGAACCAAACGACTAGATTGCAATCTAGTCGGTCGGCAACTCTTCAGGAACCGACTAGTTCATCTGGATTATTTCAGCTGAGTTATTGTTTCCCCTTAGTCGGTCTAAGCACATCCATCGACCGACTAGTTGTGAAACTAGTCGGTTAGAACTTGTTATCAGACCGACTAATTCTGAGTTCTTTCTGGCAGCCGAGTTACTGTTTACAGTTAGTCGGTCAAAGAACGACTATCGACCGACTAGTTGAGAAACTAGTCGGTTAGAGTTTCTTCTCGGACCGACTAACTCTCAGTACTTATTTGTCTATCATATTCAACCCTTAGTCGGTCTATGAACATTCACCGACCGACTAATTCCCAAACTAGTCGGTTGACGAGCCTTCATAGACCGACTAAATCTGTCTACCCTAAATTGACCTTGTTCACTGTTTACCTTTTAGTCGGTCACAGTTGCACGACCGACCGACTAGTCCCCAAACTAATCGGTCGACCACTCTTCACTGACCGACTAATCTACCCAGAAACCCTAGGTTAAGTTGCAGCCGCCGCTTTTTCTTTCTATTTAAACCCTATAGGTTTTCACTTCTTCCCTCACTTTTCTTAGCCGGCTTTCTTCCCCAATCATTCCCCATCTTCCTCTTGCCTTACCTCCTCCTCACGTGCTCCCTCTCACCCCCCATTGCGCCGTCAACCACCCGGTAAGCCGCCGGCCGACTCTAAAACCCCCCAAGTCTCCTTTTGCTCCAGTTTTCTCCCATCTCCAGATCCGCAATATCTCAGCCGCCAGGAGATCTTTTCAGCCGTAGTTTTCCCAGGATCGCTTCTTTCGTTGCCGTGCTAGATCAGATTTGGCGACGGCAATCCAGATACGTCGAGATCCTCTCCTACCTGCAGATTCGTAGGCGTCTTTGATCGTCGATTCTTCCGCTTTATATACGGTTAGTGATCTACCCTTAATCTTTCCATAACCCACACTATAAATTTAGAAAACCTAATAAAAATGGATTACTAGACGTTGTAGGATTCCAATACAAACCCGGATTAGATCATACAATTCTGATTTTCTGTTTTGCCATAACAGTGACCCATCCCCGTAGAATAGCGATTTTTGACACAACTCTCGTCGATCAACAACTTCGGTACCAGGCAAGTGAAACTTGCCAACCTTGTTTAGGCCATGCTTTAGGCCATTTCCTTGCTTTTAGCGTGAAAGAGAGTAGACCGTGAAATGATAGCGGTCTAGGCGCAATTTCAAGTTCTAGCTTGACAATGAAGCTAGAACTGCCTTTTGTCATGTCATGTCATGCATTTGCCTGTCACATTTAATTTCTCTAAAGGTACGCATTTTTATTTAAATATCTGCCATGCATTTGCATTTTTACATGTCATCCGATTTGCATGTTGCATCGTAGCACACGCTACAAAATACTTGTACAATCCTTGTTTCCGGCTAGGCACCTTCTATGCGGGCATAACCCAATGCCATACTTGTTAAAAACACTTCCTGGCTCGTGATCCAGAAGCGGGCCACATGTGTTGGTTAAAAACCAATGCCCGATACACGTGGAGGGATAGGGATAAATGATCACTTGAGCGTAAGAGTTGGCCCGTACAGCCTCTCTAGCCAAAAGGCAGAATCTCTGTGCACGACGTGCTACTAGACTAGGACATTCCTTGTGAATGTTACTTGTTTCCAAGTCATGTTATTTGTTTCCATGCCATGTTCATATCTGCCATGCTATCGTATATGCCATGTCATAACTGCTGTTTACTTTACTTGCTGCACTCATTATACAAATGTCATGTTATACCATGCTTTAGATTGCTAGGTTGCCTTTACTTTTCTACTAGTTCCTTGCACAAAGTCTTGTAGACTTTGCTGACATGTGCCCCTTCTCTTTGGGTGTCACATGTTAGTTGCTGAGCCAGAGACCGCAGTTGAGGGCGACGAGGAGTTCGTGGACATTGAGCCTGGGTCCACAGCTGACATTGAGTACGAGGACACCGGTGACCAGTCTTAGTTCCCTCCGCAGTTTCTTTGTTAGTTGTTGTAGCTTGTCGGTGAGTAGCACCATCTTGTTAGTTGCTTTCATTGTTGGCCATGCTGGGCCCTTTTTAGACTCTTTTGTTAGCCTGGTGGCTTTTCTGGTGGTTGTTGAACTGTTATTTGGACTTTTGAGATTGATAATTATTATTCGTCTCTTCCTATTATTCTTGTCTTTGTTCCGTGTCACATTACAGGGATCTGCGTGGTATTTCTAGACGCTTTACAGGCTTGGAGCCTCACAGCTCCCAGCCTGAGCGGGCCTCGTCACGACTCGCCTCCATTTTAGGGAAGCGGGTCGTGACAAATAAAGATATCATAATTATGTGCTAATTAAATCCTAATTCTACACTTGAATTTAAGAATGAAGTTGCCTTAGATTCAGGGGGAGTAAGATATAATGAACTTGGATTATAAAATCCTAGATTTCAAGATTTCAAGAAAATCATTTCATTCATTCATATCTTACATACTTGCTTCAATTGATGTATAGATGCCCTTATATTCATTGAATAACTTGATTGGCATCTATGAAGGGGGAGTAAGTTTTCTTTAAGCACAATTATTTATTTTTTTTGTTTATGTTTGTTTGTCATCATCAAAAATGGGGAGAATGTTGAGTATTGGACTTCTCCCTACTATGTGTTAATGGTGAGAAAACATAAATACTTGTGACTAACCCCCTAGTTGTAGTTAATCCATTGCCTAAGCATATCATGAAGATCAATTAGTAATGGATGTCACTCAAAGATCAATGAAAGCAAGAAAAATGGATTGGAAGATCAAAGATGGTGATTGAAGCTCCTAGAAGACTTCAAGCTCATACTTTGGATAGAAGAGAGACTTCTACAATATGTAATCTGTTATTCTCTTCTAGTATATAGTTTAGAAGTAGAACTATATTGGAGTACACACACACATCTTCACTTATGTCCTAGGAAATCATTAGATCACTTTTCCTTAGACTCCAATTAGGTTTTACCAAGCATGTGCATGTTGTGATTTCAACAAGCGACTGCTGAACGATTCACAGTCGCATGTCTCAAAACAGTCGACTGTGATTTGTTCTACAGTCGCATGTTATGCACATACTTAATCAATTGACTTTTGGGCTCTCTAAACTTTAACTCCTTCAGGCAACTGATGTACATTTTACCGGTGCCTGTCCAAGATACAGTCGCCTGTGACTTGTTAATCAGTATCATGTCTATCTTCAGCCCAAAGATCATTTTATTTTTCATCTGGCCAGTCGATTGATGTTGTATTGACAGTCGCATGTCCAAGGCACAGTCGACTGGCAATGCTTCAATAGTCGCATGTCCATGTTTCCTTTGCAGAATCTGCTCTCTAGATCATTTCAAGTTTTAGTGCCAATCGACTGATGTTGTATTTACAGTCACCTGTCAAAGGCACAGTCGACTGTCAATGCTTCAACAGTCGTCTATCTTAAACTTCTCTGAAGACTATACTCTCTGGAAAGTTTTAGTTTTTTGTGACAGTCGACTGATGTTGGTTTCACAATCGCCTGCCCATGGCACAGGCGACTGTGTGTTACACATCAGTCGCCTTCGTGTCTTTCCAAAACTTTCTGAGATTTTCTCAGCTTACACATAGTGCGGCCAGTCGCCTGTAGAGGGATTTACAGTCGCCTGTTGGATTTACAGGTGCATGTCTTCTCTTCATCCGTCGCCTGTCCACATGGTAAGTTACTATTTGAATTCTCACCTACCCTCTGACACAGTGCATCAGTCGACTTTGTTTTGTTCAACAGTCGACTGTCGACTGTGTAAATTCTATCCGTTGGCTTTTTCTCCATGGATTTCAAAGGGGTTTTGAGGATTCAGTTTGAGGGTTTTGTTAAAGGGAGTCCATACTATTCCATTTAGGGGTTACTCATCTATTCAAGCATTTCATTTCTTGATCAAAGCTCTCAAATCCTAAAGCCCTAGAATTCCAATCTTTTCATCTCTTGCTCTCCAACCTAGAATCAAAGTGATATCTTCTAGGCAATTGGTGGTGACAAGAGAAATGGCTTTCCTCTCTTCCAAGAGAGACCTCAACACACAACACACTTGCTCCTTCAAGTTATACTTCAAAGCATAGGTGATTGTAAGTGTTGTCATTTCAATATTTCATGTCTTTCCTAATTAGATTAACTCTCGGTGTGTGTGTGTGGTTTGCTTGCTCCAATTTATGGGAGTCAAGTACATCGAGTGTATTTCAATTTCACTTGTATGGTTGCTACAAGTGGGTTTAAAGGAAACCTCAAGTTAGGGTTCTAACTTGAGTATCCAGTGGAATCCGGGTGGAATGGACGTAGGATTACCGGGAACAAGTCGGGAGTTGACTTGGGTAATCGAACTCTTGAAACATCCTTGTATTAGCATTGTTTGAATTTAGGGTTTATTTACATTCCGCATTAATTGTTGGTTAGGAATTTAATTTGGTGTAACTATCGTTAAAATTGCATAAACACTATTCAACCCCCCTTCTAGTGTTTTCCTCATAGCCAGGTCCTTACAGACTCTCAAAGGAATATTGGGATGAAGCTGTGACTACTGACATGCATCTCGTGAACAGACTACCATTATTGACGATTAGTTTCAAAATTCCTGAGGAGTGGTCGATCGGGATGACTGAGGACTACTCATAATTGCGGGTGTTTGGATGTCATGTCCATTCTTTGTAGAAGGAGGTCAAGCTTGATTCGAGGGCCAGGAAGGCTATTCTGCTTGGATACCCCAAAGGAGTTAAGGGATGCAGATTGATAGATCCTTCGTCCAAGAAGTTGTTCACCGGTAGACATGTTACATTTGTTGAGTTGTTTATGGTCAGGCCGAAGATGATTCATTCAAATGATGGACATAGTTATGAGGAGCCCGATGCTGAGGTTGCGTTACCTACCCTGGATATAGAGACACGAGATGCTGAGACATGCCAAGACCTAACTGCTGAGGGAGAACAGTTATAGACAGATCAAGTTCAGACTCAAGGTGAGGTTCTTGCCCAGGGACAGCTGGAGGTGTGGAGGTTATCAAGGACTAGGAGAGTACCAGATAGACTGGGAGAGTGGAGCTATTCTGTTTCTACATTTGCATTTGACGATATGCAAAAATATGCCATGAACATAGAGCACAAAGAGCCATTGACATTTAATGAAGCCTAGACATCGAGAACAGTTGTAGAGTGGAGACTAGTGATGGAATAGGTGATGGAGTCTCTCTAGAAGAATGGCACCTGGGAATTGGTAAAATTGCCCAATCATCGGAATGCCATTAGATGCAAATGGGTATACAAAGTCAAAGAAAGAGATGTCGATGTGAGATATAAAGCTCGGCTAGTGGTCAAAGGATTTGTGCAGAGGAAACTAGAAGATTATAATGAGATCTTCTCGCATGTAGTGAGACACACGTCCATCCATGTGTTGTTGGCCTTGATAGCAACTCAGGACTTATAGATGGAGCAGCTGGATGTGAAGACAGTGTTCTTACATAGAGAGCTTGATGATGAGATATACTTGCGCCAGCATGAAGGCTTCGTGATGAAGGGTCAAGAGCAGAAGGTATGCAAGTTGAAAAAATCCTTATACGGTTTAAAACATAGTATAAGGCAATGGTATAAGCGATTCGATTCCTTCATGATGAGTATTGGTTTTGAGAGGTGTATAAAGGACCAGTGTGTTTATGCTTGCACACATGATGATGGGTCGAGGATATACTTACTCATGTACATTGAGGATATGCCGATTGCATCAAGAGACAGAAATGAAATCAATAGATTAAAGGGAAAACTTGCAAAATAGTTTGACATGAAGGATCTAGCACCTGCACAGAAGATCATTGGAATGGATATCAGCATAGGTAGAAAGAAAGGAGCAGTAAGATTGAGCCAGTTAGGTTATATCAAGAAAGTCCTAGCATGCTATGGCATGGAGAAGGCGATGCCTGTCACCACACTGCTAGTAGCTTTCTGCGAGACAGTTATCGATCACCAACAAAGAGGCACACTACATGTCGACAGTCCCTTATACTAGTGCCGTGTGAAGTATGATGTATGCCATGGTTTATATGTGCCCAGACTTGGCCCAGGCAATTTGAGTCATCATTAGGTTCATAGTAAATCTAGGAAAGGAACACATACATGTTGTAAAGTGGATTTTGAGATATATGAAGGAAATAACGAGCATTGGTTTGTGTTATGGCAGGGGTGATGGGTTGGTGATATCTAGTTTCTGCGATTCAGATTACGCAGATGACAGTGCTAGAAGGAGATCTACGACTGGATATGTGTTCACATTAGACACTACTACAGTATTCTAGAGATCGGTCGTCCTTTAGTCCATTGTATCATTATCAACCATGGAGGTTGAACTGATGGCTACAGTTGAGGTGATCAAGGAAGGCAAGTACCTGCGAAGTCTGTTGAGATACTTATGCATTCTGCAAGAAGTGACGAAGGTTTATTGCCATAGCCAGAGCGCAATCTACTTGACACTTCTTCCTACAGGAGGAGAAGAAGGTGATAGCACTGGAGAATGTCTCGACGGATCATAATCCTATAGATATGCTCATGAAGACAGTTCCTGCATTCAAGCTCAGGCATTGCTTGAGCTTGAGCTTTACTTGGTGAGTGGTTGACTTTTCCG
Source organism: Scilla litardierei (assembly GCA_030789695.1). Classification (NCBI taxonomy): domain Eukaryota; kingdom Viridiplantae; phylum Streptophyta; class Magnoliopsida; order Asparagales; family Asparagaceae; genus Scilla; species Scilla litardierei. The sequence continues at coordinate 577,927,217 of CM061142.1, forward strand.
TTGTCATTGGTATTTCAGAAATACTAGATCTTGGTAGAGATGATGTGAATTAGGGTAGAGCCATTATGAAGAGTCTGAAGAAGTCTTGTTGATGCTTGGAGTGTTGCTGATGTGTTGGAGAAAGTTTAAAGCAGGGTAGAGTGTCGAAGTTTATGTTTCAAACTTCATTTTGGATTTTACATAGCCACCAGACGTCTGATAGTATATGACCAGACGTCTGGTTCTGCCGCTCCAAGGAAAGAGTATCAGACAGATACACCACACATCTGATGTTAAACCATTAGATGTCTGGTTGATGGACCAGATGCCTGGCAATCTATCTTCAGCCGTCTAAAGGCATGTTACAAGACTGGCTGCTATCAGGAAATTGTAGCAATATTTTTCAGATGTCAGACAACCTTGGATCAGACGTCTGATTGCTTGAGGATATGTCTAATTTCATATGGCACCAGACATCTGGCCGCTTGGCGCCAAACATATGATGGCTGCGATTTCAAATTGTGTGGAAATCTATCATGGCCATTCGATTGATTTTAAGTCAAACTGAACGACCAACATTAGAGATAATCCATAAACCCTATTTAAGCCACTCCTAAGCCCTAGGGGCAGCAGGTCGATTTGTTCTTGTGTTTGATTTGTTCTTGTGTTGTTGTGGTTGATTCTTGTGCCTTTTATGATTCATTCCAAGATCCCAACTCTGTTTGATTAAAGTTGGCGATTCGCTATTATTGATTTTCCTTTGTACACATTGGTGTTAGACGATAGCGTGTCGGTTAATTTTATCCCAACATGATTAACATGATGACCCTTTTTTTTTTATTCATCGGAAATAAGATGACCCTATTTTTAGATTCATGAATCTAGAGATATGGACTGCAACTGTCAAGCATATTGGATGGAGCCTTCAAGATAAACGATCCATCGTCTTCATCCTATGTGGAACTTGAGGATCTTCAGGTCAATTTCTGCAGTGGTACACAAGCACTCGACCACCTCTGAGATTGTCCAGCTTGAAAGCAGTGAGATTAATCTATCTTTGAGCTGGGGACCGTCACCCAAGACATCCTCGCACATTGATGATAAATCACAGACATGCACGCAAGAACACCAAATGTACATGGTTCGGCCGTCCAATCTCGGCTAATATTAACAGGGCAAACACGCGAACAACACCATGCATTTTACTATGATAATAGAGATTACAAAATTACATGAGAACTCTCTACAAAATTACGTTGCCAGGGCACGTGGAATTTCATGCGAGGCACGATTCTTTGAGGTTGCGAGCATGGTGCCATCTGTGCTCTCAACCGACAATCGAACCGTCACATCGATGAGCGGAGCAGACGTGAATCGAGTTTGGGACCAAATTCCAAGTTGGATCCCACTACTATTTCATGAATTTCGAGTTGTTTTTGAATGCCTTGTGATTTAGGGTCAACATTACACATTTATTCCCCCATTTATGAGCATTTTGTGCATATGTTGTGTTCATTTTGGCTCTGAAACATGCTTTTTGATAATATCATCTGATTTTGGAGCATATCATTTATTTATACATTTATTTATACACAAAATACAATTTTTATATATTATTTCCGTCTTCTTAAATTTTTCAGTTGAAATTGGTAATTTCTCGACTCCAACAATTATTTTTGTAGCTTTTTCGGAGCTCGAGATCATTTTGTATATTTTCTGGAATGCAGCATCAAAAGCCCAGCCGTACGTCTGAGGATGCTCAACCAGACGTTTAGGAGCTCTGCTTCAGATGGCTGGTCCTCAATTAGGCGAATAATAAAGTTAGCACACATTAAACAGAGAGTTCAAAATATTTATAGCCAGTGCCACCCCGACGCCTGATGGCGATCATTCAAATGTCTGATCGAGCAAGCGGTTGATAATTTAGACAAGTCAGATGCCTGGCACACCCAGCCAAAGCTGGAGCCGCCAAATACATCAGACGTCTGGAGCCTTCCGGCCAGCCGTTTGATTTTTCAGCGCCTGGGCCCCATTTGACTAAAGTTATGTGGGTTTGCGGGTTTCTACCCATACAGTTCGAACCTGATACGCCCGTGGGGGTGTTTTCAAGGGCTGTGGCCTCCTCTACCCATGATTCAATTATACCTCTCCTAATTTCTAGGGTTTTGGAGGCCATTAGAGAGCTTAAGGCAAGGAGGAGCATGAAGGTGGAGGAAGGACATCACTTTAAAGAGATTTTTGGTGAAATCTTTCTTTTTCCCTTGTTTAATTTGTTATAGCTATTTGCAATATTGTATTGGATGATGTTTTTGAATAATAAATACTCACTTTCTTGTTTAATGGGGCTAGAACGATCTTTGCATGTGTTGTAGCTAGTTTATGATTATGTTATTTTCATTTCCATTGTCTCTTGCATATCTTGTTACACTTATGGATTATGACCCCTTGTTGATTTCTACATCATTGTTCTCTTAAGTATGACCCCAAAAGGGTATACTTGAGAGATTGGAAATCCCAAAAGGATTTACCATCCTGTTACCTTGAACTTGATGATTAGAGAGACTATCTTAGAGAAACCCTTGATTTAATCCACCAGAAGGGCATCTTCCGATGGTGCAAACCCATTAGGCCCCCCAATGAGTTATAGCAAGCCTCATGTACTCCCCAAAAAGGACGCATGAATAGTGTATTCCCAAAAAAAGGATGTACGGTTGACATTGGAGTCACGATTGACATTGGAATCACGATTGACATTAACCTTAGATGAACCCATGACTCATAAAAATGCCCCTTGACTGAGTTCCCTTTTGACTCTCTAACCCTAGTTGATACGACTATTTTGACCGGGTCCGGAGGAGCCAAGTCAACCACGACCAGTCAACCAGCCAAACTACGGCCTCGGGCTCCGGCCCAAGGATCTTACGGGCGGGTCGCGTTTCTCCACCCACGACGAAGGCCCAAGAGATTGCCCACTTCTGTAGTGGAGGAAATCGGGGCCCAAATCGAGGAAGCCTTCGCCAGATATGGCAGCCGCTCCGTGCCATCATGATCCGCCAATTATGGCAGCCACCTTCATGGCTCGCCAAATATGGCAACCGACTTCATGGCCATGACTCGCCAATGATGGCGGCCACTTTCAATGCCATCACTCCACCTTCATGGCATTTATCCCTCCATAAAGCATGGCAATTATTGGGGTCAACATTCCCCATGAGCACGGCCTCATCAATATCGACCATGATGTCTCATCATGGCCCATTACGATGGGACTCGCCTATATGAAGAGGGGGGAGGCATCATACCAGGGGGGCTTCGCGATCAAGAACAATGGTATCGCATACAAACACTTTTACTCCTTCTTCCACCTCAATATTTCTCCTCCATAACTCGGCCCGAGGATCGGGTATCGGTCTCTCCGCGAGCCATACACGATCACACCGAGCCCTTACACAGATCCATTCTGACTTAGGCATCGGAGGGGAATTGGTCGGAACCAAGGTCCGACCCCCCTGACGAGCTCTATCGTCTATTCAGGTCCAGGAGATCCTATGGCGCCGAGGCTACCCCTCCGCACCATCACAGCTGGAGCCGAGTTCCCTCGTCCCCGATCCCGTTCGCCTCCTCCACCACGAGGACGTCGCTCTGCCGATGCTACCCCTCGCCGAGCCGACGCGAGGATCCGCGCGTCTCACACCGAGCAACTCCGCCTTCAACCGGTCCCGGAGGTTATCGTCCTGCCGAGGCTACCCCTCGGCACGCTAAAGATCAGATCCGGCCCTACCCGCTCGAGTGAATGCGCCGTCGGCCAACCCCACGGGTCATCTCCGTCTCACGTGACAACCACGACAACACGTGGGTCCCGCGTGTTCCCCATTTTTGACCGCGCTGACCACGCTCTCTCCGTACTATCAATGTTTCTGTGAAAAATAGCAGAAACATTTGGCGCCGTCTGTGGGAACGAGTCAACACCCATGTCATCAACCACATCGACAACGATTCGTTCCGCTAATCAAAGTCCTGAACAACCAACTTCTGAAAAGGGAAAGACTTCGGTCTGCGGAGGATGAATCTGTATCACTCCCCGGATCTGTCTATCCAAGCTGCCCTTCACAAGTCAAAGAGGTGAACCAACAGCACTCCAGCAAGTCCGATCTTCCTTGGAGAAGACCGAACGACGACGGGAGCTTCCCCAAGGCTCGAGCGGCGACGAGATCACCCACGAGACTAATCCAAGCCCCTGGGGGTCGGATCCACTTCGACATAGCCTGCTTGGGTCAATCACACCTCCGATCAACTTAACTATGCCTTCGTCGTCGCTCGCGACGTCGCCTCTATGACCGGAGCTGTCATCTCTTTCTTGATGGGATCGTTACACAATCTCGTCGAGCTCTGGGCAATGATCAACGGTCGAGGCTTCAGATCTGAACATTGTCGATCCTTCAAACAGGTGTTCGATCGTCGACACCCGACCCTCCGAGCCGAGGTCCGATCCAGAAGAGCCACAACTCATCTGATCGTTAACGACCATTCAAAGCTCCCAGAGGACGACACAAGCACACCGTCCCATGCTAAAGATCCAAGCCTGTCGTCCCCCGTTGAAGCTCGACCAGGGAGGCCAAACATCGTCAAACCTTGATCTGGGCCCCTGACTCGCCTTCCTCATCCTGGAGGAGGAATCCGCGACCGATTCATAGAATCGACCAAGCTCCGACTGATTCCTCCGATCGGATTCCGTCATCAAGCCTTGCTAGGATCGAAGCAGGTCCTCCCCCAAGCTCTGTCCGAGCTCCTGAAACCCATTCAATCTTCACCAGATCTCTCCGAGATCGACCCAAACTCAGAAGAGTCTATCCGAGCTCCAGTCCAAGCTCAAAGGCCGTCGACGACGCCCACCGTGCTGTCGGTCAGCATGGCCATTGGCTCCCATAGGCTGTCAGAGCAGGGAGCCATCACCAAGAGGATGACGACCATCGAGAAAATGGCGGGCATGGACGTGCTCTGCAGCGGCAAGATCGGCACCCCCCTCCTCAACAAGCTCAGCATCGACAAAAGCCTCATCGAGGTCTTCGCGTAGGACATCGACTTCGACGCGGTGGACCCTTACACTGCGAGGGCCTCCAGGGTCGAGAACCAGGACGCCATCGTCAACATGCCCACCGATCCAAAGGAGGCAGGAGCCGGAATCGAGGAAGTGCACTTCTTGCCGTTCGATCCGGTCGAGAAGCACACCGCCATCACCTGCGTCGACGGAAGTGGCAAGTGGCACAGGGCGAGCAAGGGCGCACCGGAGCAGATCACCGACCTCTGCGACCCGAATGATGACGCCAAGGACAGGGTCCACGAGATCATCGACAGGTACGCCGACCGCGGCCTCAGGTGGTGGGGCGTCGCGAAGCAGGAAGTTCCTGAGGCGACCAAGGATGGAGAGGGGGCCCCATGGCTGTTCTTAGGCTTGCTCCCGCTCTTCAATCCCCCCAGGCACGACAGTGCCGAGACCATCCGCTGTGCGCTCAGCCTCGGCGTCAACGTCAAGATGGTCACCGACGATCAGCTCGCCATCGAAAAAGAGACTGTCAGGAGGCTCGGCATGGGCATCGACATGTACCCGATCCCTGCTCTTTTCGGCGACATGAACAACGAGGTGGACATCGACGAGTTCACCGGAGTCCTAGAGCACAAGTGGGAGATTGTGAAGAGGCTGCATGACAGGAAGCACATCTACGGCATCACCGGGGACAGCGTGAATGACGCCCCGGTGCAGAAGAAGGCCGACATTGACATCGCGGTGGCCGATGCCACCGTCGCCACACGCAGCGCAGGCGACATCGTCCTCATCGAGCCGGGGCTAAGCATGATCATGAGCGCGGTACCAAGCAGCTGTGCCATCTTCCAAAGGATGAAGAACTACACGATCTATGCCGTGTCCGTCACCATCCGCGTCGTCTTCAGGTTCATGCTACTGGCACTCATCTGGAAGTTCGACAACTCGCCATCCTCCTTCGACCGATCTCGGAGGAAACTTGACACAGTTCGCCGAGCGATGAGCCGCCCCCTGGGCTTGCCAGGCTCCCCTGCCTCCTCCAAGTGAACATCACCGGAACCCCATTCGGGCATCTGAGCAACCCTTCCGATGGGCTGCCGAGCTACCACTTGAAGAACTGCCCCCACCGGACTTGCCAATCATCATGCCAAGCCAAATTCAGAGTTCCACCAGCAAGAAGGTTGATAAATCCCTTAACTCTTTGCTAATTAATCAAGGTTTTATCTACCAACTGCAATCTCTTCTAATGACTATTCTTTCGTCAATCTCTTTTGAGTTTGAGATGATTCGACCTTGATGCAATCGTCTTCAATCTCACGGCTCCCGTCAAATACCCCATCGAGATCCCCCTTCCACTATCGATGACTCAAGTGCCCTTGCAAACTCGGCATGGCTCGATCTCGACGAGGCCAATCTGATCCGTGCATCTGGCACGGGGACACCGGTGTGGATCTCACCGCAGGGCCACTGTTGGAAGTAGCATCCTATCCTATGTTTGATGATAACAAACCCTACTGAACTGTTCTAATCTGTTTGTTGAGTGTGTCACATGTCCCTATAGTCATGATTGCTCAAGTTACATATGCACGTACTCAAGTACGTTGAAATACGGAGCTGAAACTTCATTTGGAATTACACAAGCTGATCAAACGAGAGAGTATAGATATGAAACTCTACCCTAGAGTTAATCATAGGCTATAAATAGCATGGGATTTTTCTCAGGATTTATGGAGATTGTTTGAAGTCCAAATACGGGGAAATACGAGAAAATACTGAGTATACAAAGAAGAAACTTTTTCTACAAGAGGTGAAATGAGGTGAAAATATTCTCACATGTCAATATGAAGCTATGGGATTTTTGAGATTTATTTCAGAATTTTTGGGATTTATTTGATGCCAAAATACACAAGAATACAGTGAAAATACTCAGCAAATACGGCATACGGTACTATTCATTTATACGCCTCATCGCAGAATTAAATCGACCGACGTGGCGCAATCATGGCCGTTCATCGCGCATCTGACGGTCGGTCGAAGCGGGGCGACGTGGCCGCTTGTCCGCCGCCCGATCTCGATCCGACGGTCACCTACCCAGCGGAGAAGTCGCAAATGGCGGGCGGCGAGATCCGAATTTGCGGGCGACGTGGCTGCATCGTAGCCGTTTGCTCGAAGATCGGACGGCTACCGACAGTGCGGGTCCGGGTCAGCGGAGGCGGGCGTCAACGTACGATTTTTGACGACCACGTGGCGTGCTGTCGTCGAATCCCGCTTGATCCAACGGCTGAGATTTGTGCCGACAGCGGGTTTCAGATCCGAACCCGTTAAGCTTATTTAAAACGTGATTGTCGTGGGTGCGGATCCCTTGGAACAGTGACGTAAACCCGTTAACTCAATTCTATAAATACCAATGTACATCTCTTCACATTTTCATCAATAAGTGGAGTTCTAGAGATCCAAATTGAGTTCCGTAAGAAGCGTTGCGACCGTGACTTCATCCCCGACGCAGTGATAGCAAGTTGAGCAGCTAGTTCCTCCTGTGCAGAAAATGAGATCACTTTGAGTGAGGAACTTCTACCGACTACTTCCACGGGGACAGCGACTACTTCTTCTACAGACATCCGATCATCATTCCGTAAGAAGCGTTGCGAAGCTACTGATGTGCTGAAAGACGACAACCAGAGAGATCTTCACAAATGAGCTTTCTAAACTCTTGATCTTATTTATTTGTGAAGTTATTAATGTTTTGATCAGCATTTCTGTAATATAATTTCTTCCGTTATTTGGGATTCTGGGAACCAAACTTGTTGGGGCAAGTTGGGTTGGGGAGTGATACTTGTATGTTTCTTTTTGGCTTTGGTGAGCTTGAGTTGGTCTGACAGGTTGGTGTTGGTGCACCAATCTAAGGGAGATTGTAACTTCTTAAAGAAACAGTATAAGTGATTGCTCATTGGGGTGGACGTAGGTCATGGGGACCGAACCACGTTAAATTCTGTGTCTTCTGTGAATGCTTTGATTGTCTGATTCCTAAACTGCATGCTGTAAACTAGGCTTAATTTTTATCTTGCGATAATTTGGTCAAAGGCCTATTCACCCCCCCTCTAGGCCTTATTTAGATCCTACAAGTGGTATCAGAGCTCCAGGCTTGGCCATTTGAGTCTAGTTCATAATGAATACATATGATTCAGCATTTGCTGAAGGACAGTCTACAGTTAGACCACCCAAATTTAATGGGACTGATTTTGCTTACTGGAAAGCTAGGATGAAAATTTTCCTAGTCTCTTCAGATCTTGAAATTTGGAAAATTGTTGCTAAAGGCTATCACCCACCTACAATCAAAATTGAAGATATTGAAGTACCAAAACCAGAAGATAAATGGGATGATAACGATAACAAACGTTATGCTCTAAATGGTAAAGCTATGAATGCAATTATCTGTGCACTTGACAGAACTGAGTTTAACCGTATATCTCATTGTCTTACTGCGCAGGAAATTTGGAACACTCTCGAAGTCACTCACGAAGGAACCTCTCAGGTGAAGGAGTCCAGATTAGCGCTGCTGAGCTCAGAGTACGATGGTTTCCACATGCTACCAGGAGAATCCATCAAGGACATGTACACTCGCTTCACCGACATCGTATACAACTCAAAAGCCTTGGGAAAGTCTTACGACAGCATCGACCTCATTCGGAAAATCCTAAGAGCGCTTCCTAGTTCCTTCCGACCTAAAGTGACGGCCATCCAAGAAGCTAGAGATCTCACTAAGCTGAAGCTGGATGATCTGATTGGGAATCTGTTATCCCATGAGCTGGAACTCAAAACCGTCGAGACAAGAGAAAAAGGTGAGGCTAAACCTTTAAAGACCATCGCTCTCAAAGCCGAAGAAAGTGACAAAGAAGATCTCGATGAGGAACATGCACTGATGGTCAGAGGATTCCGACGCTTCATCAGAACTCCTGCCGGAAAATCTGAAATGGCAAAAAGGTTCAATCATTTTAATAAGTTTAATCCTTTGAATTCCTCGTCTGAACAGAATACTACTAAAAGTGTTCAATGTTTCAACTGCAAGAAATTTGGACATTTCATGTAAAACTGTCCAACAAAGAACGTGTCATCCGAAGCCAAAGGGAAATCATTTGCGGTAACATGGGATGATGACGATGAAGACGAACCACAAGACGAAGTAGCGCAATCATCACTTTGCCTAATAGGTGAAAGCGACACGAACAAGGTAAGAGATGAATTTTCTTTACCAGAATTAATGAACATTTGTGAAAACATGAATTCAGAAATTACTTCTCTTGAATCCTCTATAGAAAATTATAAAGAAATGAATTTCCAACTACAGCAAGAAAATTATAATGTTTTGCAAAATGAAATAAAATTGAAAAATGAAATTGCATCGCTCAAAATTACCATTGAAAAACTCAAAGGAAAATCTAGTATTACTGAAGCTATACCTTGTCAGACTTGTGCTTCATTAAAGCTAGAAATTAAGAATGGTAATGAAAAGATTGTTGGCCTAAATAAAAGAATAGAAACTCTCGCTAAAAATGAAGATAATGTTAGAAAGAGTTTTATAAATAAAAGTGTCATGCTAGTAAATGAAAACATCTTTTTGAAATCCAAAGTCTCTGATTTAGAACTGAGTATCAGAAAATTTGGTGTAGGAAGGAAATCACTAGACATCATTCTTGGTTACCAGTCAATCAAAAACGATAAACAAGGACTAGGATTTGGAAATGTTTATAATGAAAACATGATAAAGAAAAATCATTACATCAAGAAAAAGAAACGGAACGCCAAATGTTACACATGTGGTTCTTTTGAGCATTTATATAGAAATTGTCGTTATAAGAACCAAAACATGAAGTTCAAACAAGTATGGGTTCCGAAAGGTACTATGACTAACCATTGTGGACCTATTTGGCTACCCAGGTCACACATACCTTGTTCTTCTTATGTGTAGGGACTCAGCGTGGCTAAGGAACAACTGTGTGAGTGGTATTTGGATTCAGGCTGCTCAAGACACATGACAGGGAACAGCGACAAGTTCCTTAGCCTCGTAAAGCAAGAAGGAGGAAGTGTTACATTAGGGGACAACGGCAAGTGCAAGGTAATGGGTAAAGGTATTGTTGGCAACAATACTTTTAAAATTTCTGACGTCCTCTGGGTTGAAAATCTCAAACACAACCTCATCTCCATAAGCCAACTCTGTGACAAAGGTATGAAAGTACTTTTTGATGAGAAAATTTGTAAAATTTATGACTCGGTCACAGGTAATACCCTCTTCATAGCCAATAGGAAAAATAATGTTTATACAATAATAATTGAAGAAATGACAATTGCTAAATGTTTGATTGGCAGGGAGGAGGAGGCTATACTATGGCACCGGAGACTATCACATGCCAGCATGAAGTTGCTACATAAGCTGGAGAATAAAAACCTGGTCCGAGGCTTGCCACATCAACAGTACGAGAATGGTAAGTTGTGTGTTGCATGCACAAAAGGTAAGCAAACTAGATCCACTTTTACGGGAATTCGGGAAGTTACCACTTCACGAGTCCTAGAATTGATTCACATGGATTTGTTTGGGCCTACCGATGTTGCTAGCCTCAATGGAAAGAGATTTTGTTTTGTTTTGATCGATGATTTTTCTAGATATACATGGGTTTACTTCTTAGCCAAGAAATCGGATTCCTTTGAAAATTTCCAAAATTTTTGTAATCAAGTTTCAAATGAGAAAAATCTTTCGATTATGAAAATTAGAAGTGATCACAGTGGTGAATTTGAAAACTCTGTTTTTGAAAACTTCTGTTTGGAAAAGGGGATTTTACATGAATTTTCTTCTCCTAGAACACCTCAACAAAACGGAGTGGTCGAAAGAAAGAATCGAACTTTAAAAGAGATGGCAAGAAGCATGTTTAATGATTATTCTCTTCCTATGTATTTTTGGGCCGAAGCAGTGAATACAGCCTGCTATGTTTGCAACAGGGTTATGCTTAGACCTTTAATGAACAAAACATCCTATGAACTGTGGCATGGTAAGACTCCTAACATTTCATATTTCAGAGTATTTGGATGCAGGTGTTTCATTTTAAACACAGGAGATCAGCTGGGAACATTTGAATCCAAATCAGACGAAGGAGTGTTCGTAGGATATTCATCAAGGAGCAAAGCATACAGGATCTACAATAAACGAACCTTAACTGTTGTTGAGTCAATTAATGTGAAATTTGATGAAGCTGAAATAGATCCTTTAAATTGCAGGGAAACTGAAGCTGGAGATGCAGATAGGGAAACTACAGAGTCTGAAAACATAGCTGAACCATCTGAAGGCCAAAAGGAAGCTGAACCAGAAGTACCACAAGGAAATAGACTGGAAAGAGGAGAGCTTAGGTTCAATCCACATCATCCACCTGAGCTGATCATGGGGACTCCTACGGAAGGTATACGCACTCGATCCACTTTCAATAACTTGTGTGCCTTATGCATTCATGGTGACCTCATTTCTGAAATTGAACCTAAGAACGTTGAAATTGCTTTAACTGATGAAAGTTGGGTTATGGCCATGCATGATGAGATTAATCAGTTTGATAGAAATAATGTTTGGACATTAGTGCCCCGACCTGATAATTACCCAATTGTTGGCACTAAATGGATTTTCAAAAACAAACTTGATGAATCTGGAAATGTAATCAGAAATAAGGCAAGATTAGTGGCCAAAGGATATAACCAGATTGAGGGAATTGATTGTGATGAAACTTTTGCACCCGTTGCTAGATTAGAAGCCATTAGAATATTGCTGGCTTTTGCAAGTTTTAAAGGTTTTAAATTGAAGCAAATGGATGTGAAAAGTGCATTTTTAAATGGTTATTTGAAAGAAGATGTTTTTGTTGAACAACCCCCTGGTTTTGAAAGTCATAGTTTTCCAAATCACGTTTACAAGTTGCAAAAGGCTTTGTATGGTCTGAAGCAAGCTCCCAGAGCTTGGTACGACCGTCTCAGTTCATATCTTTTGGAAAATAACTTTAAAAAGGGTAGTGCAGACAACACTTTGTTTATCTTGCATGAACATGATCATTTTCTTATTGTTCAGATTTATGTGGACGATATTATTTACGGTGCTACTAATGATCTTTTATGCCAAAAGTTTGAAAAGGTTATGCAGGATCAATTTGAGATGAGTCTGGTCGGAGAGTTGAAATACTTTTTGGGCTTTCAAGTAAGACAAACTGGAGATGGCATATATGTTTCACAAACCAAGTACATAAAAGAACTGTTGAAGAAATTTGGGATGGAAAATGCAAAGCCAATGCGAACTCCAATGAGTCCGACGACGAAGCTTGAAAAGGATGACAAAGGTATAAATGTGGACCAAAAGCTTTATCGAGGTATGATTGGGTCCTTACTCTATTTAACTGCATCTAGACCAGACATCATGTTTTCTGTCTGTTTGTGTGCACGATTTCAAGCCTGTCCAAAAGAATCACATTTGATAGCCATTAAGAGGATTTTTCGATATCTTATTCACACTCCTACACTTGGACTATGGTATCCCTCTTGTGGTAATCTTAATTTGGTTGGCTATGCTGATGCTGATTATGCTGGTAGTATGATTGATAGAAAGAGCACTAGTGGAACATGTTTTATGCTAGGACATTCATTGGTTTCTTGGTCTAGTCGTAAGCAGAACAGTGTTGCTTTGTCCACTACTGAAGCTGAGTATATTGCCCTTGGCAGTTGCTGTGCCCAAGTACTTTGGATGATGCAAACCCTGTCTGACTACGGCTTGGATCTTAGAAAAGTTCCATTACGATGTGATAGTAAGAGTGCTATAGATCTTTCTAACAATCCTGTTCATCACTCTCGGACAAAACACATAGATGTAAGACATCATTTTCTTAGAGATCATTTGGCAAAAGAGGATGTATCCATTGAATATATTTCTACTGATTCTCAGTTGGCAGATATCTTTACAAAACCTTTGCCAGAAGATCGTTTTTGTCGTCTACGTCTAGAACTGGGCATTATTGATTATATTTAGAGTGAAAATATTATTTGGTGTGCTTTTATTGTGTTTGTGTGGTGTGCTACAAAAAGAAAAATAAAAAAAAATGAAAAATAAAAATAAAAAAAATGAAAAAGAAAAATATAAACAGAAAGGGAAAGTGAATTGTCTATCTCCTCCTTTTGCATTTTTTTTTCATCAGAAACAACTTTAAATGCAAAACATATGTCTTATGGATTTTGAATATTATATTCTTAACAATGCTTGCATTCAAAGACTACATGCTTAATTAGGTCATATTCATTAATGAGTAACTAACGTTTTTCATCATCCAATCACACTTACACAGATCAATATGTTTTTTGATATGGATTTGAAATATTGAATAAGAAAAGTGGTTGTTGGTGGACTAATTTATGTTTTAATGGGATATGATGTTTCAAGGCATGGGTAAAAAGAAAAGCTCTCTTCAAAATATATGTGTATAAAAAAATAGCAAGACGAGTGTCTTCCAAACATATACACAGAGCTTCGTATGAAAAATGGATACGATTCATGTCCTTGATACTACCCTTGGACATCCAACTTATGCTATAAATGTCATTTTTTAGCGTTGGTGTTAAGTCCGTCAAGCACTGCCATTTCACATTTAAAAATCCTTCTCGGTCATGTTTGGAATTGGTAACTTGAACTCATATTACATGAGAAGGGGAAACTCAATCTTTGATGTTCATATATTCAGTGGAAAAGATGGTTATGACAGGATGTCTTCCTTATTACCTCTCCATATGTACTAAACATTTGATCATCACACTTGAGCACGGAGATGAATTATGGTAGTTATGACTTAGTGATTATTGCTTATTTATTCATTGTGGTCAAACGATGTATTGCCTTTTGTTTTGGTTTATAATGTTCAATTTTCCATTCCTCATATGTTATTTCATACATTTTTTGATGAAAACAAAGGGGGAGAGAAATATTAAGATTGATCAGAGATAGGGGGAGCATGTCAATAGGGGGAGCATGTCAATAGGGGGAGCATATCATTTTGCCATTCATGCTCATATTCATGCATATCATTTTGCCATTCATGCTCATATTCATGCTTCACACACTCACACACTTCACACATTTTTGATGTAATCTTAATGTCTGGTTTGTTCTCATCAAAAGGGGGAGATTGTTGGAAACAGCATCCTATCCTATGTTTGATGATAACAAACCCTACTGAACTATTCTAATCTGTTTGTTGAGTGTGTCACAGGTCCCTATAGTCATGATTGCTCAAGTTACATATGCACGTACTCAAGTACGTTGAAATACGGAGCTGAAACTTCATTTGGAATTACACAAGCTGATCAAACGAGAGAGTATAGATATGAAACTCTACCCTAGAGTTAATCATAGGCTATAAATAGCATGGGATTTTTCTCAGGATTTATGGAGATTGTTTGAAGTCCAAATACGGGGAAATACGAGAAAATACTGAGTATACAAAGAAGAAACTTTTTCTACAAGAGGTGAAATGAGGTGAAAATATTCTCACATGTCAATATGAAGCTATGGGATTTTTGAGATTTATTTCAGAATTTTTGGGATTTATTTGATGCCAAAATACACAAGAATACAGTGAAAATACTCAGCAAATACGGCATACGGTACTATTCATTTATACGCCTCATCGCAGAATTAAATCGACCGACGTGGCGCAATCCTGGCCGTTCATCGCGCATCTGACGGTCGGTCGAAGCGGGGCGACGTGGCCGCTTGTCCGCCGCCCGATCTCGATCCGACGGTCACCTACCCAGCGGAGAAGTCGCAAATGGCGGGCGGCGAGATCCGAATTTGCGGGCGACGTGGCTGCATCGTAGCCGTTTGCTCGAAGATCGGACGGCTACCGACAGTGCGGGTCCGGGTCAGCGGAGGCGGGCGTCAACGTACGATTTTTGACGACCACGTGGCGTGCTGTCGTCGAATCCCGCTTGATCCAACGGCTGAGATTTGTGCCGACAGCGGGTTTCAGATCCGAACCCGTTAAGCTTATTTAAAACGTGATTGTCGTGGGTGCGGATCCCTTGGAACAGTGACGTAAACCCGTTAACTCAATTCTATAAATACCAATGTACATCTCTTCACATTTTCATCAATAAGTGGAGTTCTAGAGATCCAAATTGAGTTCCGTAAGAAGCGTTGCGACCGTGACTTCATCCCCGACGCAGTGATAGCAAGTTGAGCAGCTAGTTCCTCCTGTGCAGAAAATGAGATCACTTTGAGTGAGGAACTTCTACCGACTACTTCCACGGGGACAGCGACTACTTCTTCTACAGACATCCGATCATCATTCCGTAAGAAGCGTTGCGAAGCTACTGATGTGCTGAAAGACGACAACCAGAGAGATCTTCACAAATGAGCTTTCTAAACTCTTGATCTTATTTATTTGTGAAGTTATTAATGTTTTGATCAGCATTTCTGTAATATAATTTCTTCCGTTATTTGGGATTCTGGGAACCAAACTTGTTGGGGCAAGTTGGGTTGGGGAGTGATACTTGTATGTTTCTTTTTGGCTTTGGTGAGCTTGAGTTGGTCTGACAGGTTGGTGTTGGTGCACCAATCTAAGGGAGATTGTAACTTCTTAAAGAAACAGTATAAGTGATTGCTCATTGGGGTGGACGTAAGTCATGGGGACCGAACCACGTTAAATTCTGTGTCTTCTGTGAATGCTTTGATTGTCTGATTCCTAAACTGCATGCTGTAAACTAGGCTTAATTTTTATCTTGCGATAATTTGGTCAAAGGCCTATTCCCCCCCCCCCTCTAGGCCTTATTTAGATCCTACAGCCACCACGTCGGAGCAAAGGATGTGCTTCACAGGAGATTGGGTGCTCTTCGCGGCGGACGGCTGATTCCTCAACAACAGGCCTCAGACAGACATGGGCTCGAGGGCGACAACGAGGATCCGGCCCTGGGCTCGCTCCTTGACGGCAAACTTGTGGCATGCGTGCTCGCAAGGGATGGCTTGAACTGTTTGGTTGCTGTGAACCGGGCGACATCAAGAAGAGAAAGAAGAAGAGGTCGCCACTACCTTTTCTGGTCTGATCACTCTCTGCCAATCTTCCCCTTCCCGCCGAGCGGCTCGTGGCTCGCTTCTGTTGAGCTCAAAACTTTCCCCAGATCTATCGATCTGCCCTACTCACCGGTCAGCCTCGCCGAACGCCCCCCGTCTGAGCCTGAACTATCTCATATCGTCGTCGGCATTCTGGGAGGAAACAGTGTTCCCGAGCTTCTTGGACGTGGCGAGATTCGGGCACTAGCTCCGGTGATCGACCAGTTGTGATCCAGTGGGAGCCCGAGGTCGACAGACTCATTGTTCAAGCTCAAGGAGCATGCGGACATGACGGAGGAGTCGGTTCTCGAGTGCTACAGCATCAGGCCCTCCCCCATTGTGGTGCACACCCTCAGGTCGATCCCGCGCTGGCCCTCATCGTCGAGAGCCCGTGCCCCCGGGTGGCTCCGACGGACTTACCAAGCTGCTCCCGCCTCCGTATACAATCCAGCCGAGGTACCTACCAAGCACCTCTCTACTAACATCGTCGCCAGGATGAAGAAGCACAGTGAGCCTGCGGATCTGTCCCCCGCTGAGCTCACGAATTCTTCCACTCCGTGCCGTCTTGGACCATGGAGTCCTAGCTCCGAGTCCCCTTCGCCCTCTGACTGCGACGCCGAGCGAGGGTTTATTCTCCGAGGCCCCGTCGCCATCGATTGGATTGTGGCATCACTACCAGCGGAGATCTTACCCCATTTCTCGTTATGGAGCTACCTGAACATCCGAGGCTGAGCTCCGTGGAAACCATATGCACACAGATTGAAGATAGGGCCGAATTCTGCAGTGGTGCTGCCAAGAGTTAGAAGCCAGAAGACACAATCGACACCGGACGATGGCGCCTGGTTCGCTGGGCAAACTCTGAAAAGATTCTCGGTGAGGAAACCCTGACATTCGGATCTGAAGCGGGCCGAGGAGAAGAGCCAGCATCTGTCTCCATCTTCGACCACCTCTGCTCGAGCTTGTGAGCCACCGACCCTGCCAAGCAGCTCCGTGGCCGAGCTTGCGGAACCACCTTAGTCCAAGCTCGAGACCTCTGAGCGGCTCCGCCGAGCATCCGTGCCTCCATGCTGATCAACCATGCCGAGCTCTCTTCACAAGCCAGACCGAAGCATAGTTGTCCGAGTGCGAGCATCCAAGTAGCTCCTCTGACTGTGGCCGAGCCGATCTGGCCGAAGCACCACCGTCTGAGTTCAAGCATCCAGACCACTCCTCCGACCGAGGCCGAGCCGATCTGGCCGAAGCACCACCGTCCGAGATCGAGCGCTCCTCCAACCGTGCTGCTGAGTCCCCGCTTGCCGAACAACTCCTGCATCCGCCCGAGCTGGGCGAAGTAGTTGCAAAGCGCCACCATGGAATCTTCGAAAGTCTTCGCAAGGTCCCCACTCCTTCGTCGGCCATAAGTCGAGGGGCAACTCCCCTCGCCACCGAACGAACGAGATCGATCGTAAGGCTGGGGGCAACTCCCCCCACAGATCGACCCACTCCTTCGTCGGCCGTAAGTCGAGGGGCAACTCCCCTCACCACCGAATGAACGAAATCGATCGTAAGGCTGGGGGCAACTCCCCCCATAGATCGACCCACTCCTTCGTCGGCCGTAAGTCGAGGGGCAACACCCCTCGCCACCGAACGAACGAAATCGATCGTAAGGCTGGGGGCAACTCCCCCAGCAGATCGACCCACTCCTTCGTCGGCCGTAAGACGAGTGGCAACTCCCCTCGCCACCGAACGAACGAGATCGATCGTAAGGTTAGGGGCAACTCCCCCAGCAGATCGACCCACTCCGTCGTCGGCCGTAAGTCGAGGGGCGACTCACCTCGCAACCGAACGAATCTCGGACCGACGATCTATCGTCACTAGCCAACTCCGCAGGACGGACCAAATTCTACAGAAAGAGCAACTTCTTCCCCCATTATACTACATCTCCCGACCTCCACCTCAACAATGGTAGAGCTCAGAAGATGGGGGCAATTGATACGAATATTTTGACCGGGTCCGGAGGAGCCAAGTCAACCACGACCAGTCAACCAGCCAAACTACGGCCTCGGGCTCCGGCCCAAGGATCTTACGGGCGGGTCGCGTTTCTCCACCCACGACGAAGGCCCAAGAGATTGCCCACTTCTGTAGTGGAGGAAATCGGGGCCCAAATCGAGGAAGCCTTCGCCAGATATGGCAGCCGCTCCGTGCCATCATGATCTGCCAATTATGGCAGCCACCTTCATGGCTCGCCAAATATGGCAACCGACTTCATGGCCATGACTCGCCAATGATGGCGGCCACTTTCAATGCCATCACTCCACCTTCATGGCATTTATCCCTCCATAAAGCATGGCAATTATTGGGGTCAACATTCCCCATGAGCACGGCCTCATCAATATCGACCATGATGTCTCATCATGGCCCATTACGATGGGACTCGCCTATATGAAGAGGGGGGAGGCATCATACCAGGGGGGCTTCGCGATCAAGAACAATGGTATCGCATACAAACACTTTTACTCCTTCTTCCCCCTCAATATTTCTCCTCCATAACTCGGCCCGAGGATTGGGTATCGGTCTCTCCGCGAGCCATACTCGATCCCACCGAGCCCTTACACAGATCCATTCTGACTTAGGCATCGGAGGGGAATTGGTCGGAACCAAGGTCCGACCCCCCTGACGAGCTCTATCGTCTATTCAGGTCCAGGAGATCCTATGGCGCCGAGGCTACCCCTCCGCACCATCACAGCTGGAGCCGAGTTCCCTCGTCCCCGATCCCGTTCGCCTCCTCCACCACGAGGACGTCGCTCTGCCGAGGCTACCCCTCGCCGAGCCGACGCGAGGATCCGCGCGTCTCACACCGAGCGACTCCGCCTTCAACCGGTCCCGGAGGTTATCGTCCTGCCGAGGCTACCCCTCGGCGCGCTAAAGATCAGATCCGGCCCTACCCGCTCGAGTGAATGCACCGCCGGCCGACCCCACAGGTCATCTCCGTCTCACGTGACAACCACGACAACACGTGGGTCCCGCGTGTTCCCCATTATTGACCGCGCTGACCACGCTCTATCCGTACTATCAATGTTTCTGCGAAAAATAGTAGAAACACTAGTTATCTTAGGTTAGGTTGATGTTTTCACTTATCTTTCCACCACTTTTCCTATAATGAGTTGGTTGTATTATCACCATTATTTTCCCATAAGTAGTTGAACTTGTAAAATTTTAGAACGACTCGTCTCTGTGATTCGACCATGGGCTCATCAGAATTGATTAATTGACGACCTCCTATACTTGGGAGTCATGTGCAGTAATTTATGCCAGTCAAGTTTTTGGTGCCATTGCCGGGGACAACTGTTTCTATTTTTTGAATTTTTTATTGATTTTGGATATTTTGGTGTGATACTTCTATCTCTTAGTGTTAAGTCTTTCTATTGTTTATTTTACACTTATTAAGTCATTTTAATTGCTTCTATTTTTCTTTTCTTTAAAATTCAAAAAAAAATATTGTAATGGGCTTAAATGGCACAAATTTTGGTATGATGGACAACCTTCAAAGATAAGAAATTATGAGCCCATGGCCACAATGGGCTTAAATGACGCTAGTAGTCTGTGCCCATGACCGCCAAGCAGGCACATGCAGCTAGGGGTGACATAATGAGCCCGACCCGACCCGACCTGACCTGAACCCGGCATCCTTAACCGGGTATGGGTAGGGGCCAATACGGGTCAAGTAGGAAACGGGTTGACCCGACCCGACCCGGATAAAATCCGGGTCGGGTATGGGTTTTGCATGTCAACCCGGATGACCCGAATTCGACCCGGTTTACTTTCTCTATATATAAAAAAATTTATATAATAACTTCAATATACAGCTGCAATGGGAGTTGTGCTTATAAGATTTGAATTGTTGTCATATTCTTTAAGAGGTCCTGGATTCAATTCCCTTTACATACAACTTTTTTGTTAATTTTATTACTTTCGATAAAAAAATGGTAACGTGAATTATAATTCCTTGCTATCATCAGTGCGGTTTAAGCAACGAGCTACTGAAAATTATGCAACACTTAATAAATTATCGTTGGCTCTTAATAAATAGCCGGATATCGAAAAAGGAGCAGTAATGTATAAGTCAAATCTTAACCCGACGGGTTAACCCGAACCCGACCCGGAAATTTTCCGGGTCACCCGAACCCGACCCGGATTCAATCCGGTTCGGGTTAGGGTTTACCCCTATCCGGGTCGGGTCAAATCTGACCCGACCCGAACCCAAACCCACCCGACCCGTTTGCCACCCCTACATGCAGCACCTGCTACCGCTGGGCACGCGCACTGCATGTGCCCACTGGCTGGGCAGGTGGGGCCCCGCGGCAGGCCCCACAAACTAGGGTTGGGACTTTCTTTTTTGGCGGCTGCGTTTTGTGAAAACACATGATTTTTGGTCAACATTGAGCGAACATTTAAGGGGTCAAACAAAGTCGGAATTGAGCGATGTTAGTTCTATGTGTTCACCATTCAAAGCTATTCGATTTGATATAAGATATTGCTTCCGAAGTTCAGCGGTGAAAAAGGAATAATTCATTAAAGTTTGATCTTTAAAAAAGGTAAATTTATAATTAATTATTCCTCCTAATTAATTAGACCTATATCGGTTCCTATATCGTTTATTTTGAGAAGAGGAGTGGGTCAGCTCCCTATATAAATAAGGGCTTACTCTCATCCTTGAAACTTGCACCAAGCCTTCGATCAAGGGAGCTCTCAAAAGTTAAGAGTACACCTAGATCGAATATGCTAAAATAATTATTTCATCTTTCTCCTTTTTACTTCCTTGTGCATGCTCGGACTCTAGCAAAGCCACTAAGGAGATTGAATTAGATCTGAAGTCTTGACGGAAAATCCACTCAAGGTGATACTTTCTGGAGCACGTGGTTGGCTTGGCAACGAGGTCGTTGCTTGCCTTGGGATACAGTCCAGCTCAAGGGAAGTCATTTAGCCCCCAACCCGGGGCATTGGTTCGTGAGGATCGACGTTCTACTAACGTGCTGAATGAATATATGTACTTTATGCATTTAATTTTTGTAGTAATTAGTTACATCTATCCTTAGGGGTTGGTCAGACCCACCCCAGGATAGTAGTGAATCTGGTTAAGAGATTTTAATTCCTTAGGGCTTTTCTGAAATTGTTTTAAGATATGTTTTTTCGCTGCTTTATTTTGTTTCGTCGTCCGCCTGACTTAGGCCGGACGTCGATTTTAGCTCTTTGGACCCCGTAAAAATCCCTACAAAGAGAGTATATGAATAATCTTTCTACTATTCTACTTTTTCAAGGGTAGGTTTCGACTCCAACTCGAATTTCAAATCGTACTTGGATTTCGAGTATCCCAAGCACTATATAAAGGGATCATCTTCTCTCCTATCAATGCACCAATAAATCTCACAATAAGAGATCAAAGATACAAGCATCAACGATCTGTTAAGGGAAAAAATTCAAGCCTTACTTAAGGAAGAATTTTTCTCTCTAAAATAAAAAAATTTCATTCTTTTCCTTCCAAGCACTAGCAATGTGTGTGTGTTGGTTGGGGGGGATGAGTTCAAGTTCTTGGAGGGCTCGTGAATCATGAAGTGGATACATCATCAGGCTGGATATTTTATCATGCATGGCATGTGAAAGAGCTTGGAGGTCTTCACCGAAAGAGAGTAGGATTTGATCGCAAAAGAATATCAGCGCAAAAGTATTTTTTTAACTTAAGCAATTAAATTCATAGGTTTTGCAATAGATCTCGGCTTTATTTGCTAGGCTTTTGAAATCATTGATTTTTCTATGTTTCCCCCTTTGTTAAAGCCCTAGCATTGTTTCCTTAAACTATATACGAGTTCGAACATATTGCTCCTCTGGCTGGACTGCTCTTCATAAAACTATCTGTCATTTACTTGATTTTGATTCAAAAATCATGCTCTGATACCACTTGTTAGGAGTCAGGTGAATCATTGTCAAGTAGTTAATATCACATGAAAAATAAAGAATCAAGACTCAACATCGAAAGCTACTGGTATTATTATACACATAATTAACTAGCAACCACAAGCAACATAGAAATAACCGCAAATCAAAAATAGAATCATACACATGATACCAAGATTCATATTAGTTCTACCTAATTTTTTATGTATATTCAAATTGGATAGATAAATACTGCTTCAATTAACTTGAATTACAATGTGTGATACTTGGCCAAAGTGCCCACGTCATCAGTTGACACGGGCTTGGATGAGCATGGAGAAAAACATGTTGGAACACCTATGGAAGACGAACAATTTCGGTGGAAGTAAAGCTTCTATTTTCTTGTTTATTCTCATAGAGAAACCCCATATTAATAGCCATACAGGTTGCATAACAAAATGCTAAACTAAAGGCTACAAATCCTCTAGAGGATATTATGCCACTAACAAAGAAATCAAATCCCAAAAGTCAATCCTTGACTTATTCTCCTAATTAAGAGCCATCAATCCTTGACTTATTCTCCTAATTATGAGCCATCAATCCTTGACTTATTCTCCTAATTAAGAGCCATCAATCCTTGACTTATTCTCCTAGCAAACAATTAAGTATCCCAACAAACACTCCCTACTTAGTTGTTTGCCATATCTTCACATCCTGCACCCGCAGCTTCTCTCGCATCTCGACGAATTTGACTCTCCCAAGTGCCTTTGTGAGCATGTCCGCCAATTGTTCACAAGTGTTGACATATTCCACCTTGAGTTTGCCCTTCTCAATGCACTCCCTAATGTAATGATATTTAGTGTCTATATGTTTGCTTCTTCCATGATACACCGGATTTTTTGCAAAGAGCTATTGCCGACTTGTTGTCCACTCTAAGTAAGACCTTGCATCTTGAATGCTTCCGTATATCGTCAAGTAATTGAAGTAACCATACTCCTTGACAAGAGGCCGTTGCCGCCGCAATATATTCCGCCTCACAAGAAGATAAAGCCACCGTCGTTTGCTTGTGTGACGCCCAAGTAATGATATTTCCTCCAAGAAAGAAAACCATGCCCGTGGTACTCTTCCTATCATTTACATCACCCGCCATGTCACTATCGCTATAGCCTACCAGTCTTGCTTCACGATCGTTACGATCATAAGTGATACCGTACCCAATCGTGCCTCGTATGTACCTCAATATTTGTTTCACCACTGCTTGATGTTGGGTGGTGGGCTTCTCCATGAACCGACTTGCTATCCCCACCGAGTAGCAAATATCCAGGCATGTGTTGACCAAATAGCGCAAGATTCCAACAATGCTTCGATATTTCGTTGCATCCACCAACGGACTTGGATCCTCTTTGCTTAACTTGAGACGTTCCTCCATTGGAGTTTGGCACGGATTGCAATCCGCCAAACCACACCTTTCAAGAATCTTCATGGCATATCCCGCTTGGCACAAGGTAATAGAATGAGATGTTTGACGTAACTCAATGCCCAAGTAGTAGGTGAGGAGCCCGAGATCACTCATGCTAAATAACGCCTTCATTTGGTCTTTAGCCACCTCCATATCGCACGAACCGGCAATGATCAAATCATCTACATAAAATCCCACAAGTAGATTAGAATCTCCCACGTACCTCTTGTATACAGCATGCTCTTGCGGGCACCTTTCAAAACCAAGTGAGGTGAGACTTTGATCCAGCTTGGAGTTCCATGCTCGTGGCGCTTGACGAAGGCCATAGAGGGCCTTCCTCAACTTCAACACTTTATATTCATCTCCCGCTTGCACATACCCCGGCGGCTGAGACACATAAACATCTTCACTTAAGTCACCATTCAAGAACGCAGACTTCACGTCCATATGATGGATATCCCATCCTTCTTATGCCGCTAACGCAATCAAAAGGCGCACGGTCTCCATTCGATCCACTGGAGCGAAAACTTCATCAAAGTCCACTCCCGGCTGCTGGACGTATCCCTTCGCTACTAGACGAGCTTTGTGCTTAATGATTTCACCTTGCGAGTCTTTCTTCACTTTATAGACCCATTTCAAACCAATGGCCTTGTGGCCACTTGGAAGAGTGGCAATCTCCCAAGTATTGTTCTCAATGATCAAAGTCAGCTCCTCGTTCATCGCCTTTCGCCAACTTGCATGTTTTTCAGCCTCGGCAAAGCTTGATGGCTCTTCGGCTGTCCACATACATAGACCTGCATCCTCCAGCGCTAGATCCATCGGCTGTGACTCACTGTATATGTCTTGAAGTGATCGGAACCGTGTTGGTCCACTCAAGATAGAATAAGACGGAGAGTCATCTCCAAGAGACCCACCAACAGAGGACCCTTCTCCAATAGAGCTCCCCGCCGGTGAGACCCCACCTTCAGCTGGTTGACTTGCAGTGGACCGCAGCGAGGCCCCGCTCACCGAAGGCAATGGCGGAGCGGCCAGCGTCTCTCTTCGTATCAGCTCCCCGCCGCATGTCCCACTCACCGCAGCTTCCAGCCGAAGGACCCCGTTCGCAGCAGCTCCCGGCAGAAGAGCTCGGTCATCCGCAGCTTCCGGCAGAAGAACCCCGCATGGCGAAGCCCCACCTGCGGCGACTCCTGCAGGCTGATCCGCCCTGCCTGCGACAGCTCCTACAGGCCGATCTGCCCCACCTGCGGCAACTCCAGCGAGATCCACCCCGCCTGCAGCAGCTTCTGTTTCCAGTATAAGAAATGTTCCGCTAACAGAGAGCCAATCCGAAGCTTCCTTCGTCCACTCCCATTTCTCCGATTCCTTGAAAATAACATCCCGACTCACATGAATCCTTTTGGTAATTGGATCATATAGTCGGTAGGCTTTAGATCCCGTCTCATACCCGAACATCACCATCCTTTCGCTTCGATCGGCCAACTTCGTGAGATGCGGCTTCACAATCTTCGCAAACGCCACACACCCAAACACCCGCAAGTGTTGTACCTTGGGTTTCTTCTTGTGGAATGCTTCGTATGGGGATTTCCCTTCAAATCCATGAGTGGCTGCTCGGTTGAGCAAGTAGACCGTCGTAGTCATCGCTTCTCCCCAAAACTCATTTGGCACGTTCTTTGACTTGAGTACGCACCGGGCCATTGAAACCACCGTTTGGTTTCGTCGCTCCACAACGCCGTTTTGTTGCGGTGATATGGCGCCGTGAGGAACCGCTTGACACCAGCTTCTTCACAATAAGAATTGAAGGCCTTTGAATTGAATTCTCCTCCTCTATCGCTTCGAAGGCCTCTTATCTTGTAATTCACTTCCATCTCAGCACATGCTTTCAGTTTGACAAAAGCATCCAAGGCCTCATCATTGGTTTTAATTAGTGCTATCCACATATATCTAATCAAATCATCGACAAGTAGGAGAAAGTATTGTTTACCACCTCCCGGAGTTGGTGGCGAAATCGGCCCGCAAAGATCTCCATGAACCAACCCGAGTGGCTCCTTCGCCCGGCCAATAGCTTCTTGTGGGAACGGTGTGCGCCGTTGCTTTCCCACAATGCAACCATCACAAAGTTGTTGAACATGCTTGATAGAGGGCATACCCTCTACCATTTCCTTCCGCCCCATGTCATGGAGAGACCGGAAGTTTAGGTGACCGTATCTCGAATGCCAAATCCATTCTTCTTCGGCGTATTTCTCTGCTAACATAGCCACCGGTCGATCCACGTTTAGACCAAGAGTGTAGAGACGATTTTTGGATCTCTCTACCTTCGCCAACAAGCGTCTCTCTTGGTTAAACAAGAGCATGTAACCTCCTTCCATGACGATCTTACACCCGTTTTCTTCGAGTTGACCCAAGCTCGCTATATTCGTGCGGAGTTTGGGTATGTAGTACACATTTGTGAGCACCATAAGATCTCCCTTCAAAGCTTTGATGACAACTTCTCCACGTCCACAGATTTCTACCGCGGAACCATCACCAAATCTTACTTTCCCACTCACACTTGAGTCAAGTGCGGTGAAAAAATCTTTCGACCCCGTCATGTGGTTAGACGCTCCTGTGTCGAGGTACCACGTGTGATTTTCATAATCACGACGATGTTTTTCAGGTCGTACCTTCTCTTCGTTGAGTAGAAGCTCCGTGCACACCAATGATGGGGCAAGATCTCCCTCTTCCTTTGCCATAAGAAGGGCCGGCTCGTACCCTACAAACTCCGCGAAGTTGGCTTTCTCCTCCTTCTTCCTAGAGGGGCACTCAGATGCGTAGTGGCCGTACCTTTGACAAGTGAAGCACTGGATTTTGGACTTGTCGTAGCCCCCCTCCTTTTGATTCGGATTGGAATATCGTCCTCCACTACGACCGCGTCCTCCACCACGACCGCGTCCCCGGTCATAATTTTCGCGGCCACGTCCATGGCCTCCTTCACCGATGGCCTTCTTGCTCCTTGCAGTCCACTCTTCTTGGGTCAAAAGGACTCGGCCATCTTCACTTTCAACACTCCCACGAATACGCTCTTCGTGGGTCTTCAAACGTGCAATTATTTCCTCCACAGTCATCTTCTTAAAGTCTCCAAATTGTTCAATGTTGGAAGCAATTTGGATAAATTTTGATGGCACCGCACGAAGAAATTTCTTCACTACAACCACCTCCTCGAGCTTTTCACCAAGCTTCCGTTGTTTATTGACGTTGGTCGTCAACTTCATGGCAAACTCGTCCACCGAGTCCTCATCCTTCATCTTAAGGGACTCGAACTCGCTCTTTAGCGTCTGCAACTTCGCCTCCTTGAGGCGATCTGCGCCTAGATTCATTGTCTTCAGAGTTTCCCACGCCTCCTTCGCCGACTTATCCCCCAACATCAGAAGGATCTCATCGGGGACGGATTGGTAAATCGCCGTTAGAGCCCTATGGTTCTTCCCAGCGTCAATGACCCCAGCTGGGTCGGATGGGTCGATGGCCTCCCATGCCTCCTGCACAGAGATGAACACCTTCATCTTCATCGACCATACTCCGTAATTGCTCCTCGTGAGCATGGGGTATTGGATGTTTCCTCTGTATGATCTCGTCCTCGGTGGATCCTCTGAACCACCTCCGGACGTCATTTAGAGAAACTTGAAGAAAATAACTCGCCTTTTACTTTGTGGCGTCGTCTTCCTTCTACTAGGGTTCCCAACGATGCTCTGATACCAAGTGTTGGAACACCTATGGAAGACGAACAATTTCGGTGGAAGGAAAGCTTATATTTTCTTGTTTATTCTCATAAAGAAACCGCATATTAATAGCCATACAGGTTGCATAACAAAAATGCTAAACTAAAGGCTACAAGGATATTATGCCACTAACAAAGAAATCAAATCCCAAAAGTCAATCCTTGACTTATTCTTCTAATTAAGAGCCATCAATCCTTGACTTATTCTCCTAATTAAGAGCCATCAATCCTTGAGTTATTCTCCTAGCAAACAATTAAAATTAAGTATCCCAACAAAACATCACAAAAGAAGTTATAAGTAATGTAACTAAACCATGAGTCTCGTAACGCGTGTACTCAACTCTCTGGGCGAAAGCCACTGGCGTGCTTTTGTAGGGAACATCAATTTCATAGAATCCAGGCTCTTTCTTGTGATTCGAAGAACACTATGATCCTTTTCCACTAGCTAATTTGTCATCTCATTCAACAACTTGCACTCGAACTTCCTTCTCAGACTCTCCACCAACCTAAAAAGATCCCTTCAAATAATACCTCGGAAACATCTACCAGGTTTTGTCTTGGCTTAAATCTCAAGGCAATGCCTGCCTCTATAGAACAGAAACATAACCCCTCCGTTCAGAGGCTTCCAGAATTCTTTTTTTTTTCCCAGGATGCACCAAGACCTGCTGCCAGGTTGGGGCGGCTGGGCAATCTACATCCTCTCAACAATTTGCCTCGTTTTCCTCTTTCTTACATTCTACACATCCATAAAGAGGATATGCTTGGCCTTCATTCCCTGCCGCTACGCTCGACGTAGGCAGCTCCGGCGCAACGCCCGCAGGCGGAGGCTTTCGGACGAGAACACCCTCGACGAGCCGACATCACATATGCAGAGCGGTGGCCTGGCCTCCGCCGTCATCCACTCCCTCCCGGCGATCCAGTTCAGGGAGGAGATCACGAAAGGGTGCGACCAGGGAAACGCCGACTGCGCGGTGTGCTTGGGGGAGTTTGCGGAGGGGGAGTGGCTGAGACTGCTGCCCAACTGCGCCCACGTCTTCCATGTTGCGTGCATCGACACTTGGTTCCTGTCTCACTCGACCTGTCCCCTGTGCCGGACTAACGTGCTTTATGACTTCACTAGCTGCGATTCTTCCGTCTCCATCGTTGCCCTGTTGGAGACCCTGCGGAGAGAGGACACGAGGCGGGAGAGGCCGTTGGGTCACCGGCTTTTGGATGCGGTGACCCTGCGCAATCCGGAGTATAGGCTGGGTGCCGTAAGCAGTCGTCTGTTTGAGACGGATTCGGACGAGTCACCAGCGATTTCTCCGGCGATAGGACCTAACAACAAGATGGCACCGGTGAACTCACTCGAACCGCGGCCGACACATGCTTACAAGGGAGAGTCCTCTCGGGTTGATAGTAGAACCACGCAGGCCATTGATGATTCTCCTGGAGCTCCTCCAGATTAGACGCTACAAGCTAAAAGGATAGCTAGCAGCGCATGAAGCAGAAGAGAATACAAATATGGGAACACTTCAGGATCATCAAGCCAGTGCAATTGTTTTTAGGCAATTGCCTTCGGAATTGAGATACAGTCGTGCAGATTTTAACGGTAAAAAAACGTAATATTGAGAAATAGGGACACACAAAAAAACCTGTTTGATGAATGTACCAAAGTTTTCTTCTTCTGTGTTGCATGCAACAGACAAGAAATACTCCACTTTTGTTTCTACGTCCCCCTCGTAGCACATAGCACAAAACAACACACTGAAATTTGCGACGTATACATTAGAAGATCTAAGAAAGGGTGGATATTACTTTAGACAATGAACTTTATATAATATAACACTAAAATACAATGGACACAAATCACCAAGAAAATGGACTAGCTCCCAACAAGAATATCTCATATTCCAAGTCTCTCACAGCCACGTCCCGATTCCCGAAGCGTGTCTGTTTTTTACATGTGATGTATGTCATGTTAGTTACCAGTGAAATCAATATAGGCTACGAGCAGGGGTATACCAACATAATCATAGAATTTCTCATTAAATAATACATGAAACTGGAAATTCTTACAACTTTAGGATTCTGTGACTGCTAAGGTGAAAATCTTCGACCTCAGAGGCAAGGATATCCTCTGACTCAACACCTAGTGGTGCAACAAAAAGAAGACTCACTATGTAAATCATGTTGTGACATGAGATGGCAAAGAGAACACTAGAGTGGAGAGAATAATGTTTATAAAAATTTAAAACTCCCCTAGAAATTATTTCTAAGATCAAAATTATTGTTACCTAATTTTATCTTAATCAACCAACAATACTTGCAATAATAAAGATGTGTAACGGAAATAAATGCAAGTAAGAGAAATATAGCGCAATTCATAAACACATAATTTTTATTATGGTTCACCCCTCCAGGGCTACGTCCAGTCCTCGAACTCACTCGGGCTTTAATCCACTATTTTCCAAAAATAGTACAAATTACCTCACCGCCAATGAGGATTTTCCATTGCCTCACAAAGCGAGGTCTTTTACAAACATCTTTCCTGCAACAAGAGTTCACTCACCACCTCCCCTGCAACTAGGATTTATAAACACTCACCTACAATGAGGAAATCCCTCTTACAAAAACCCAAGTAAGAGATACTTACAACCTTTGAAGCTTTTACAAATACGTATAGCCACTTGATGAAGCCCTTGTGTATGTGATGGCTATAGAAGTGGATTGATCTCAAAATAACTTTAAAAACTTGTGAGATCAAAAAACAAATTGATTTAAATCTCTAAAAGAAATAATTTCAAAACAGAAATAAAAATAAGTATTAAGGCCAATAAAATTCCTCAGAAGATTTGAGAAAATAAGCACAAGAATTATGGAATTTAAACATATGAGCAAGGGTAAACACTAACTAGAAAGCAGGAACTGGGGATAGATAACAGATTAATTAATAATTTCTATTATGTATATAATGGAATTTTAAAATACATACAACTCAGTTGATAAATTAAAGCGATACTAACCTGGTCATATCAATTTATCCCAAACTTAAGCTGTGAATCTTATTGGAGAGTACAACAAGCAACCAAAAAGTCCACCTTAGTACCAGGGGGTGCTCAGCCGGGCCTGGTCCAAAGTAGAAACGATATAGGCCATGAGTCCAAAAGTAACGGTGTTGAACTAATTTATTAAATCAGGCGGTACACTAGGGGTCATATCCTGATTCATGATATAACTCTGCCAGAACACATGAAGTGGCCAATGTCAATAGAAGCATGGCTCCAGTCGTTTCCATACTCTCACTAATATGATTTACCCCAAAACACAATGAGTCTGAAGTGCCAAGTGTATGTCAAGTATAAACCTCTCAGTGTCTTAGTGATACAGACCAGGTGTCGTTCTAAATTAGTACTGCTTTAAAGCATGATTTATAAAGTAAAGCTTAAATTGAATTTAAGGCCACAATGAAACTAATCCATATGATGGTGTGCCATGTTATCTCAAATCCAGTCATGTTTCAAGATTCATTCCTATCAAACTATGTTTAATAATGCAATTCAATAGAATATTAATAATACATTCTAATGGTATTCCAATTCTATTTATTTCCCATAGCACATCCAATCATATCAAATATTTCCAATGTCATGGGCAAATGTGCAAGATTATACTATGTTCATTAATATCAGGGATATGCTGTACATTAATTTAAACATAGTCATAGTACTTTAAACATATATCATGGAGCACATGCATGGTGTTGAGGGATATATGCCCTCAGTTGAATTTGTATTTGATGCAAATGGTTTTTATATTAAAAGAGAATTATTTAGGTCACAATGAGTTTACGATATAAGCTTTAGGACATTAAGGATATGGGAATTTTGCAAATGATGCAAAAGAGAATTAAATATGTCGTAAAATATTTACGAGCATATCTAATATAATAAACACGAGAAAAATGTTACCTATATAACGTGATCGTCCTGGTCTAAATCCAGGCTCGAACGACATCCAAAACAGACGCCAAACGTGAAAGATAGAGCCAAAACAGTTAAAACAGCTCAAATGGGCTTGAGCTGAGCCAATAGCACAGCCCATTTGGGGCTGGCCCAGCCCAAGGGGCGGGGCCCACCCGCCCATGCTGGGTGGATCGGACCCGCCCATGCTGGCGGGCTCCTGACCCGCCCTGCGGCCTGGGGCATGCCCGCTATGCGGGCGGGCGCCCAGGCCTGCCAGGCGGGCGCCCGTGCCCACCCAGGAAAGCAGGGGCCCGCCCATCCGTATGGGCAGGACCCTAGCCCGCATGACTGCACTTATACAGAATGGTGGACTCTACTGAGGGGCCCACATGCTGAAAACCCTAGGTTTTGTTGTGGCGGCGGGGTCGGTGCATAAAGCAATGTTTTGGGCTGACTTTGGAGCCTCGTTTGAGGGGTCAAATGGACTCGGAATGGAGTATCATTTCTTTCGACGCCTTCACCATTCAACCCTTTACGCAACGATGTGCGACATCGCTCTTGGAGATCAATAGTTGGAGAGATTTAATTAACCAAACATTGCCTTTGTGAAATGCATGTTGTGTGTTAAGAAAACTCTCCAAACATATTTAGTCCCATATTGGAAATTAAAAAAGAGGAGGGGTCGGCCGCCTATATAAATTGTGGCCTACTCTCCTCCTTGAAACGCGTCATAAGCTCCAAATCTGAGTAGCTCCATTAAACTGAGCAAGCTCGGATCTAAGCTTAAATTTAATATTCCCACTTCTCCCTAATTCTTCCTTGCTCCTAATCGGGCTCTAGCAAAGCTACGAAGGAGTTAGGATCGGATCCGAAGTCTTGACGGAGGATCCACTCAAGGTGAAACTTTTTTCAGCGCATGGTTGGCTCGGCGACAAGGGTGTTACTCGCATCGGGACGCGGTGCACTTCGAAAATCGGTTCGGCTCAGGACGAGGTGCCGCTCGGGACGCGGTTCGGCTTAGGATAAGCGACGCAGGGCAATGCTTCGGAGTCAAAGAAATGTTGCTGAAAACGACGCTTCGTATTCTGCAGAAACGAAGTAAAAGGTATGCAGATTATTAACATGCATTTATAATTGCAAATAGGTAAATAGATCTACCTTTAGGGGTTGGTCGGACCCAACCCCGGGATAGTAGAGATTCTGGCTATGGTTTGTTCTTAAGGGCTTGATTTAAAATTATTTTACGTCTGTTTTTCTGCTGCTTGTTTCATCTCGTCGTCCGTCCGACTTAGGCCGGACGTCGATTTTATGGCCCTAATAACCTAGAAAACCCTACAGTGGTATCAGAGCCAGTCTACATGATCTATGTTTTGCAATTATAAAATATATGTGCTACAACATGTTTCTCCATGAGATGAGGTTGTAAATTAAACTATTAAAATTGGCGTTTCCATGTGACATTTTATTTTCGAAAATTGTTTTGAAAATTATATTTAATTTTTAAAATCATGTGATAATTTTTATATTTAGATCTTTAAAATTATATGATAATTTTTTAATGTAACTTAACTTTATGAGATATTTTAAGTTGCAAGTTTAGCTAATTTTTATGAGATAAATTTTAGTTGATCTGTCATCATGCTAAATTGCTTAGTTGATAATGGTTATATTAGTTCTTGTTGATTATTTGATAATTCAAGGAAAACTATTAGGATAGCCATTAAAAACTTTCAGAAAATTATAAGATAATTTTTGATGGACAAGCTATGATTTAAAAATGTTGCAACAAATTAAAATCCTAATACATGATTAAGATAGCCCTCTCCAATAATTATTATTTTAATTGTGCTAATAATAATTTTGAACAAAAGCTATGATTTAAATTGTTGCAACTTAAATTTTAAAGACCTAATACATGATTAGGATAGCATCTTTAAAATCCTTATAGTTGGTAAGGACATTAATAAAAGTTATTAACCATCCTAATAATTTCAAATTTTAGGATTCAACTAGTTGATAGGATTAACTAGTCTAAATGAAGCCATTTCAAGTCACGCTTATGAATAATAAGTATCCTTCAATGGACTACGATCAGGTCTAGTGTTTTTGACTAGTGTTGTTGATCACCCTAGTTCAGCTGATGTTAAGGCCAAAAATGACCGAAAATATTGAGATGTTGACGTGGACCCTTTCTTGCTGAGTTAGAGCCTCGTCAGTCAGTTAAGTAGGACCCTATGTTGAAAAACCAGTGTCGTTGATAGATCGTGGTTGTCTTGTGATGCTTGTTTGACATTCGAACGGATCAAGCCTCGGTCGATCGATGTTGAGAAGCTTAGTCACAACCTTCTCGCAGGATCGGTATTCGATGTTCTGCACCACAAGGAAGCGTTAGGGGGATCGGATCTGGGTCCTGACCCAAATCCCCTTCGATTCTTAAGTAAGAATGGGACTTAGGAGAGGGGGGAGCTTGGTGCAGCTGAGATCGACCCACGGAGGCTTGTCTCAGGTCTAGCGTCGCAAGCTTTTTGAGAAAAAAAATATAAGATAATGTATGTAATCTCATAGTATCAGATCTCGTACCTGTCTCTTTTGTCCGTCTCCCCTCGTATTCATAGACCTCAGGGGCTTCTTCAGTGACGTTGGGAGGATAACGGTCACCAATTATGGTGCCATGATCTTTCCTATTTTAATAGGGATAACAGTCACACACGTCCCTGCTATTTATGAGCTCACCTTCAATCCCACGTTCAATTGTGGGAGTGCAACGGACGATTGATACGAGGGCTTTGAATGAGTCAGTTTCTGGCCTCTCTTGTGGGCTTTGTGGGCCTTAGTCGCTCGCCGAATGAGCCCCCTCGAGTGCCGACCCAATGGCTCAACAATGGCCCACATCGCTCAACCTCAGACAGTTTACCTGTTGGGGTCCAGCAACGTTACATCGCATTAATGGGGCACGATAGTCGATGAATTAATACTCAAGTTTTAGGCACCAAAGCACTCGCATTACTAATTTGGATGATTCGCCGGTTTGAAATCCAAGATGCTAATAGGCTCGAATCTTCAACACGTGTCTCATCATGCCATCCAGAGTGAAAATTTGAAGTCATCATCTTCCTTGTTCTCAATAGTGATTTTCTCCTCTCGAAAATATCTTCGTCACCTGTCCCTGCCTCTGGGAGGAGCTCAGCTTCCATCATGCAGAAAAACAAGGAGAGGACCATGGTGCCCAGTCTGATTGCCGACCAAATATTCAAAGTTGGAGCCGATCAGATCCCTGAATTCCAGAGAAAATATGTTCGGCTCGACTATCAGATCCGGTTACCGAAGGGATGAAAGGGTTCATCGTCCCTATGATCAGGAGGTTGGGGTTTATGTCAAAGCCTTTCAACGAGGGCTTCACTTCTCCATGCACCCTTTCATGCACTATGTACAGAGTACATTGAACCTTTCCCTTTGTCAGCTGATGACAAATGACATTGGTGTATTGGTTGGCTTCATCGCTCTATGCGTGATGAAGAATGTTGAATCATCGATGGGGTTGTTCAATTACTTCTTCTCGATTCCTCCCCTTAAGAATCAGGGTTGGTATATGATAACGGACCACAGAGGTAGGAAGCTATTCGATGATCTCCCTTCCTCAAATTCCAGTTAGAAAGACGAGTTCGTATTTGTGGTCTTTCAAGGTGAGGCGAGCTTTTGCACTGGATGGTGTGTGCCTGACTTAGGTCTTGCCGAGGATAAGCCTTTGTCCAGAGCGGAGAAGGGAGCCGTCGATGCACTGTTGAATCTACCAGAGAATATAAGGAAGATGAAGTGGTTGTGGTCCGACTTGGTGTTGCGTCGGACTATATGGATGAAAGGTCGATCCAATTCTGTCCACCAACTGTTCGATCTTCGATTCATGTCCCAAAATTTTTTCCACTTGTAGGCATGGTTGGTCTGGAGTACCAGGTGGTCCCTGTGTTAAGGGA
The DNA here is from genome assembly GCA_030789695.1 of Scilla litardierei. NCBI lineage: Eukaryota > Viridiplantae > Streptophyta > Magnoliopsida > Asparagales > Asparagaceae > Scilla > Scilla litardierei. The sequence goes on from CM061142.1 coordinate 577,962,385, forward strand.
GGGTGTCGAGGCTTCTATCAAAGAAGCTGAGGAGAGCTTGTTATCTCCTCGAAAGGCCCCTCTGGAGAAAAGAGCGGCTCGGTCATCAGAGGAATTGCACATTATCGGTCATAGGGCTCCTCAGCTGGCTCGTTTCCAGCGGAAGAAAAAGAAGAATCTCCCCACCGAATTTGAGGTGGTTGAAGTTGAGGGGAATAAGAAGAGGCGTCAACTTTGTCTTAGTGACTCGGAGTCATCTGGGTCGACCGACGCCGTGGGTCGGCCTGTGCCTTTGGATGCGAGCCAATTGCTTGGCGAGACCTACATTCACGAGCAGGAACAAGGAGCTCTATTAGAGGGATATCGGGGGAAACCCAACCTCCTTCGAAGCCCCTTCTGCATCAGGATTACTAGCCTTGGGGGGCTTGTTCCCTCCTGCTTCTCTAGCTGAGGATATTCCTGATGAATTTAGACCACTTCTGCTGGAAAGTCAATCGCCTCAGGCCCCATTTGATTGTCCCACAGAGGAGCTCATTCAAATGGAATTTCCCATCAAGAGAGACGATTCTGCTCTTCTGGATTGCTGGACCGCCTCTCAGATTTCCAAAAACAAGACCCTTCTGCGGGATAGGGCCGTTCTGGAGAGGGTCGATTATGAGAGGCTTACTCAATTGCCGTTCACGCAAATGTCCAGGTAATTACTGTGCTAGCCTTAATTGTGGTTGATGCAGGCGGAATGTTGATCATTGTGCCTTGTGTGCAGGCTCTCGTGGCCAATGCTACGTTGCATCGACGTGCATCGGTGGTGGCTAATCATGAAGTCACCTTAGGGGCCGTTAAGAAGGTCGTGGAGAAATCTCAAGCGGAGTTGGATATATTGGGGCTTCTGTGTAAGCTGAGACAAACATGGGTGCTTGAGCTTGAGCACGAGTTAAGTGAGTCTCGTAAGAGGGAAGCTGACCAATCAGCCTCGAGGAAGCAGGCGGAAAAAACTCTGCTGGAGGGGAAAGCCAAGTGGGAAGTCCAGGAGAATGAGCTCCTTGCTCGACTTGCCGACAGCTTTCAGGGAGTTGTCATTGAGGCCATAGCAGATAGGGCGGTCCAGGAATACAGGGATTCATAGCCTTATTTCGACGAACTGTCTCCGCAGGGCTATGAACGATGTCGATCAGAGGTGAAGGATCGATTCACTGGTATCACCGCTGAGATCGACCAGATTCATGTGCTGTCCACGGTCATCGATGAGGATGATTTGAGTCAAGGCACGGAGGGGGCCGCTCTTACTACCGAAATCTTCATCACGAGGGGTGACAATGTGGATGTTGGTGCTCTGGAGAATCAAGAGCATGTTGCTGCACTTGAGGGAGACCAAGGGCATCACGACTCATTGTAGAATCTTGACGCTTTTCTTATCCAGCCAGAATGTACAAATGTATAGGGGGTGATTACCATATAAACAAGGACAATTTTGTACTTTTGCACAAACTCTAGAAGAGTTTGCTTATATATCTTTGTTTGTCATCGCTCATATGGGTGTTCGTAACCCCCGACCATCATGGACCCTTTTGACGTGTTAAACCCTTGCCCATGATGGTCGGGGTTAAGTCATTGAACCATGTCCAAACTAGACCACATCGTTCAGTGACATAGGGGTGATCCCCTTGACTTACGTCTGACTGTGCGAGAGGGTTGTTCAGTGGCGAGGGGGTGGCCCCTTCGAATTATGGTTGACGATGGGGTAGGGTTGTTCAGTGGTGAATGGGTGGCCCTTAGACTTACATCTGATGACATGAGATGGTCGTTCAGTGGTGAATGGGTGGCCTCTTTGACTAATGTCTGACGATATGAGAAGGTCGTTCAGTGGAGAAGGGGTGGCCCCTTCGACTTATGTCTGACGACAGGATAGGGTTGTTCAGTAGAGAAGTGGTGGCCCTTTGACTTACATTTGACAATAAGAGAGGGTCGTTTAGTGTAGAAGGGGTGGCCCTTCAACTTACGACTAAAGACAGGAGATGATCGTTCAGTGGCGAAGGGGTGGCCCTTCGACTTACGTCTGACAACACGAGAGGGTCGTTCAGTGGCAAAGGGGTGGCCCTTCTAATTACGTCTGACAATAGGATATGGTGGTTCAGTGGCAAAGGGGTGGCCCCTTCGACTTACGGCTGACAACACGAGAAGGTCGTTTAGTGGCAAAGGGGTGGCCCTTCAACTTATAGCTGATGATATGGTAGGATTGTTCAATGGCGAGGGGGTGGTCTCTTTGACGTACGGCTGACGACATGGTAGAGCCGTTTAGTGGCGAGGGGATGGTCCCTTTGACTTATGGCTAATGATACGAGAAGATCGTTCAGTGGAGAGGTGATGGCACCTTCGACTTACGGTTGATGAAACGAGAAAGTCGTTCAGTGGCGAAGGGGTGGCCCTTCGACTTACGGCTGACAACATGGTAGGGTCATTCAGTAGCAAGTGGGTGATCCCTTCAACTTACGGCTGACAACCTGGTAGGGTCTTTTAGTGGCGTGCGGTGGTCCCTTTGACTTACGGCTGATGATACGAGAAGGTCGTTCACCCACATTTGACTTACGGCTGAAGACACGAGAATGTCATTCAGCGGTGAATGGGTAGCACCTTCGACTTACAGTTGACAACACGGTAGGGTCGTTCAGTGCCGAGGGGGTGGTCCCTTCGACTAATGGCAGACAACATAGTAAGGTTTTTCAATGGCGAAGGGGTGGCCCTTCGACTTATGTTTGAAAACATGAGATGGCCGTTCAGTGGCGAATGGGTGGCCCCTTTAACTTATGTCTGACGACAGGATATGGTCGTTCAATGGCAAAAGGATGTCCCTTCGACTTACATCAGACAAAACGAGAGGGTCGTTCAGTGGTGAAGTGGTTGCCATTCGAATTACGACTGACGACAGGAGATGATCGTTCAGTGGCGAAAGGGTGGCCCCTTCGACTTATGTCTGACGACAGGATAGGGTTGTTCCGTGGCAAAGCGGTGTCCCTTTGACTTACATCTAACGACATGAGAGGGTCGTTCAGTGGTGAAGGGATGGCCTTTCGACTTAAGGCTGGCGACATGAGATGATCATTCATTGGCAAAGGGGTAGCCCCTCGAGTTATGTCTAATGACGCGAGAGGGTTATCAGTAGCGAAGGGTTGACCCTTCAACTTACGGCTGAAAATATGAGATGGTCATTCAGTGGTGAAGGGACTTACGTCTAACGACAGGATTGGGCCGTTAAGTGATGAAGGGGTGGCCCCTTTGATTTACGGCTGACGACACGAGAAGTTTGTTCAATGGCGAGGGATGGCCCCTTCAACTTACGTCTGATGACTGTCTAAAGTGCACATGAGTTTTCATCAATATAATTGTTTAATGAATGCGGCCCATCTAGATTTTCCTAAAGATCGGATCCTTGTAGAGAGGAGTTTGATGGGGTAATTCTCATAAAATTCATAAATGCTTTATCGAAGAAGGGTTTTTAGAAAAGGAAGCAGAATTGTATTTGATGAAAAACATGTTTACGAAAGAAAGAAAAAAAAAGCATACATGTATTTTCGAATCTCGTCGGGGGTTGCTTTCTTTCCATGCTTTTATTTGATCATGAGCTTAGAATCTCGCTAATCGACCACCTTAGTGATAGGCGACCCCGTCATCTTGCCTTTTTATTTTGAGGGCCCTTCTTTACTTGGTTGATTACTGACTGGGTTCTTGGGGTGCCCTCATTTGACTAGTGCATAGATTTATTTCTTGAGTGTCCAGCAATCGTTGGTATTACGCCCATAATCATTGTGGTACTTGTAGAATTTGAGGTCACCTCTTTTTCAATATTTGCACTTCTTGGCGGAGTCCTGGACCAGTTCTTCTCGCTGGGCATAAGCTATGCCACGATCACTTTTCGATCGTACGTCTTTCATGTGCGTACCTTCCTTTCGTACGCATATTTTTAGTTGCATCTTCTTATATCCCAAATGCACGATGTTATATGCCGTTGTGATCCTCTGGGAGAGTACTTTTTTGTGGGATTTTTCGTGAACATCATTTCACTGGTCATTCTCCCACAAAACAACTTTGTTTGAAGGGGTGTCGTAACCTTAGACTTCGTCATTTGACCTTTTTATTTTTATCAATGTTATCTGTTACCCTAGCTCGTGACCGATCATCGTAGTCATGATTCTCTCGTCGTCACGGTCATCCCAATATTTTTCTTGTATTTATCGGACATCGTTAGACTCTCCTTTCACACTAATCACTTTCAATCAATAATTAGCCTAGACTAATCCCCAATTATAATCCTAATTAATAATCTAACCTAATCTATATGGTATCATATGCATCACATGAATCTTCTCCAAGGCTATTCACCACACTAAGTCTACCCTTTCCCTTTAATACACTCTCTCTCCAATGACCTTAACTATAACCCCCTATTCAAGCCTAATTAGCAAAACCCTTCCTCTAAACATAACTCACGCATGCTACCCTAGTTTTTCTATCAGCCGCCGCCATCTACCCATGGAACTCACGCACCCTATCTCCACGGCCACCCTCCTCCGGCCAAGCCGCCACCGGACATCACCACGGCCACCCTCCCCCTTGCAACTCCGGCCATCCCCCAAATTGCCACCCACTCCCCTCCATATAGCAGCCCACAACACTCCCAAACTACCCCTAAAACCCCCGGCAACCCCATAAAACTGCTGCAGTCCATCCTCTTCCATCTTCGCTGTCTGCGGCTCTGCTCAACCCACAGCAGGCGAGATCCTCTTGATCGATGCCCCTGCCATTCGTCCACCTCACGTGGCCATCTCTGTGCCGTGCTTCTTCCCCTAGTGGTCGCCATCGTCATCGCAAGCCGTAGACATCGCCATACCTAGCTCGTTGTCAGAGTCCAACCCTTGGCGTCGCTACCCGATGTCATTGTAGATCTCGCGTCGTGTTAAGGTATACATGAACTGTAGGAACTCAAACACCACATGTCTAACAAGATAAAAATCATTAATTCTCCTTGCTTTGTTAAACAACTAATTGAACTTAATTAATACGGGACTGTAGGCTGGTGATTGGTGATTGAGCATGTAGGAAGATTTTGACTCTTTGATCGTATGACTTGCAGCACGTCATTTCAGGCCAGTGAAACTTGCCAGTATTTTTTAGGCCATGTTTAGGCCATGTCTGTGAAATTGAGTAAAAAGAGACTAGGCGATGAACTGATAGTTGTCTAGACGCCATATTGATCTAACTTAACAACGAAGTTAGATTTGACACCCATACTTGATCTAGCTTGACAGCGAAGCTAGAACTGACACCCTTGCCATGTCATGATTAATGCATATCGCATGTCATGTTTAATTTTGATAAACGGTACGCGTGCGTTTAACTGCTTTTATACTATCATGTTGCAAATTGTCATGTCATTTCATGAATTGAATGTCTGTCGTGATTGTGTAGCACACGCTACTATTGAAATGTAAGCTGCGGCGAGTAGGATTTTGACTCCTACATAATGATTGAGGCTAAGCATCTGCATGCCGGGTACAACCCTATGCCAAACACACTTCCTGTCTCGTGATCCAGAAGATGGGTGCCAGCCCATATACACGTGGAGGAGTAGGCTTAAATGGTCACTTGAGCATAGAAGTGTGCACGTACAGCCACTTCAGCCAAAGACGGAAACCCTGTACACATCGTGAATACCAGTTAATCGTGAAATCGTGAGTATTGTTTAGTAGCTCTCGATATGACGTGTCATGCATTGCAAGTATCATGTTCTTTTTAACTGCTGCATTCATTGAAATAATATGCAATGTCATCTCATTTTAACTGCTGCATTCATTGAATTATTATGCCTTGTATTCTCATTTTAGAACTGCTAGTCGTACTCTTTACTTTTACGTTCCCTTGCACAAAAGTCTCCCTTCCCTTTTTGGAGATTTTTGCTGACATGTGCCCTTTTCTCTTTGGGTGTCACATGTCAGGTTTTGAGCCTGAGTTAGTTGCTGAGGACGGCTAGTTGCTGACGTCCAGTTCGAGGATATCGGTTCCACCCTAGTTAAGCTGGTGACTATTTCTTAGTTGGCTTTTGTTTTTGCTAGTAGTAGTTGTTAGGTTGTTCGGTGCATAGCACCCTTCTCTTGTTTTAGTTTCGGCCATGCTTGGGGCCTTTCAATTTCAGACTCTTATACCTTTATTTTATGATTATATCTGTGGATGTTTGGAATAATGAAATGGATGTTTTAAATGTTGGTTAATCTTTAACTGCTTTCAATTATTATTGTTGTTGTTTCTTTATGTAATGCAAGAATCTGTGAATGGATGAACACACAGACGCTTATCAGACTGTGACTTCACAGCTTCAGTCTGAGCGGACCTCTTCGCGTCTCGCCTTTCATACTTGGGAAGCGGGGTGAGACATGTTTTTGTGGTGGCCCATACAGGTCGTTGCACCTGCGAAATATCGAAACAACGATAATAATAAAAACATCCATTGAAATAATTCGAAACTTTCAAGTCGTAAAATCTGAGTCTAATATGAAGTTTTTCCTTGCTTTAGATGGTAGGAAGACTTAGATAGACGTCCTAGTTTAGTTAGGCACCTTCGTTAAGATTTATTCGTACTCGTCTTAGGATACCCTGGTAGCCTCTCACCCAGCTCTGACCATATTAGATTTCTAGAGTTTTTCCTTTAGTCGTTCGCTTAGGTCCATCAATTTCGGGCTCAGCAGAACGTAATCTTGATCCTTTTAGGACCCTTTCTTGAGATCTCTATTTCATTAGAAGTCTTAGTGCAAAGTTTCTCCTAATCTTTAGTCAACCTGGTAATTAGAACTTCTGATTTCTATCATTTTCCTGATCATTACACGTTCGAGCTATTGCCCATAGAATTCCATCGTAGCAGATTCACTAAGTTACATCCCAGTTGTCTTTACATTTTGAATATTTGATTCATTTCCTTGCTTTCGTTCCACGTGCTTCCTATAGGTCGTTCATCATCAATCTTTGAATCTTCCCCGTTACAATCTGTAATGCCCTAGAAGCTACTGCACAAGTACTAGAGGGGGGGTGAATAGTACTTTAAAAATAACAAGGAGTATAATTCCTAATTATCGTGCAAACAACTACCAAATCAATTTGCGGAAGCTTAAATTGAAGACAACAACAAAATTAACAATGCTAACAATAGATATTACTGGGTTCGGATCCACCCAAGTCTCCCCGACTTGTTCCCGGTGATCCTACGTCCCAACCACCCGGATCCCCTCCGGATACTTGAGTTAGAAACCCTAACTTAAGATTTCCACTATGAAATACTTGTGAAAAACCTTCACAAGTCAAATCATACACAAAGTAATTTGTGACTCCCACAACCCGGGATCACAACCACACTCTCACAACCGAGAGTGAAACTTACAATATGAAATTGAAATGAAATAAGAAACTTCTTACCGATAAAATACCTATGCCTTGAGTAATGCTTACGAATTAGGGCAAGGATGATTTTGAGGAAGAAGTGGCACCAAACCCTAGCTCCAAGATGTAGATCAACGATGGAGAGCTATGGGGATGTTGGTGACCTAGAATCAAGCACTTGGCTTGGAAGGCTTCACACTCAATGAATCTCTCTTTGGAAGTAAGAGTGAGGAGAGATTATTGAATGGAATGAAAGAGCTTTGAATGAGCTTGGAATGATTTCTCTTGATCTCTAAACTTGCAATAATATCAGCCTTGACTGCAATGAATGCAGCCCATCAAGTATTTATAGGATAGAGGAGAGAGAGAAAGAAAAACGTTTCAATTAATGCTCCAACGGCTCTTTTCTGAACCCAACTAGTCGGTCAAAGAACAACCACCGACCGACTAGTTCATCAACTAGTCGGTCAGTCAATCAACGTATACCGACTAATGAGTGAACAGAGAAAAGGTCAAAGCACAGACAAAAGGAACTAGTCGGTCCAAGAAGAGTGCTGACCGACTAGTTTCACAACTAGTCGGTCGGTTACTCAACTGAGACCGACTAACAGATAAAACTAAAGTCTGAGCACAAATTGACTTAGTCGGTCCAAGAACAAATGTTGACCGACTAATTCACCAACTAGTCGGTCGCCAAATGAGCATAGACCAACTAACGATAAACAGTAAGTTAGGTGAAAAATGGCATGTACAGTAAAGCTAAACTAGTCGGTCCAAGAAGGAAAGTTGACCGACTAGTTCATCAACTAGTCGGTCGCCAAATGAGCGTAGACCGACTAATGATAAACAGTAGCTCAGGCTCAAATGTGCATGTACAGGGAAAGCTCAACTAGTCGGTCACAGAAGCATCACTGACCGACTAGTTCAAAAACTAGTCGGTCGGTGAGTCAACTTAGACCGACTAACTGTAAACAGTAAAGAGCTTGAGAATGACTGACAAAAACTAGTCGGTCCAAGAAGCTTTGCCGACCGACTAGATCACCATCTAGTCGGCCAGTTCTTCTTCTTGAACCAACTAACATGCACAAGAAGTCGCGAATCGAAGCGCGAAGCTTCGGGAAGGATTGTATGGACTTCTACTAAGATCCTAGAGCTAAGATATGAGCGTCATGAAGATTTAAACCGTAAGACCTACTCAAGGCTTAACATTCTACGAAAGAAGCTTAAAGACTTTAAATAAAACTCGACGATACCGTCTTCAATAGCTTCAATCGAATCTTCATGACTTCTAAAAAATAGTTCATAAGCTTCAACGAAGCTTTAGGCATACGATCACGTGCTTTGAGAAGTCTTGAGACGTCGTAATTGATATTCATATGAATTTGGCGACGATCTCCATAACTGCGCTCACAAAGTGTTAGTTCACGATATATTTATGTTTGTTCATCATCCAAAACCAAATCCGTGGAGTCCAATATCCAACATTCTCCTCCTTTTTGGTGATGACAAACCAACATAAATAATAATCCAAAATAATAATTCATATGAAATTTACTTACTCCCTCTGCATTGATGACACGTTAATTCCAATTTAAACAATAATAATACGCATCAAGCAGACGAGTGAAGTATATAAAATGAAAATCGATTATTGAAATATCGAATACCAAATGTAGGTTATTGAAATATCGGATTTAAAAATCCATTAATATATCGTAACTCCCCCTGAATCTAACATATCAAGTTAGATTCTTGGGATAATGCTTTAAATTATCATTTAGCACATCGTTATTATTATATCTCTCCCCCTTTGGCATAAGCAAAAAGAGCGGGAGGAGAACAACGACAACAACAATGGCTTCAAATAAAAAAACACGGGAGTCGTAGAATACGACGACGGTTCAAGTGACACCAAAGAAAAATACGAATAAAATCAAGGCGTGTCAATGAAACCATAGTCGAAAATCGTAAAACGAACTCATCAATACTCAAATCATTTTTACGGATTGAGTTATGGAAAATACTCTCCAATATCAACATTCTTGGTTAATTTAGTGCATGGAAAACAATTCTATGTTTCCATAGAAGAAATTTCTATTAAACCAAGGTAATATCGTCGAGCGACGAAATCAAACATCAGAGACATAAAGGAAATTATAAATTGTGCACAATAGAATGAAATGTCAACGTCGATGTATATATATGAAAAATATAAGCCAGAGTACATCAAAAATAAACATCACTGACATACAAAACATCGATCCACTGATTGGGGCACAAAATACATCATCATATCACACAGATATCGGAGTGACACAAAACATACAACATCATCAAAATACATAAAGACACATCATCAAAAGTATCAAAATACATCAAAATGATCCAGAACCCCACTCTATCCTAACCAAACTCTCTCACACTAGATGTATCATCCAAGGAGCATCGGAGAGTCCTCAAAGAAGCTCAAGAGGAAGCGACATGATCTGTAGCAGCAGCAGGCTCTGCAGGAGAAGTGGTGGTCACAGGAACATCTGGAATGTCAGCGGGAGCGACGGCAGAAGTGGCAATCTCTGGAGAAGCAACAGTAGTGGCCTCGGTGTAGGATCCTGCCAAAACAGAGTTAGGATCGATAAATGAAGTTGAGACTTACGCTTGCGTATGCGGCACGGTAGTCTACGAACTTCGCCTTCGGATTCGCCACGACGGATCGAGTCTTCTCACGAACGGAGTAAGGCTACTAAATCCAGAATCTAAATCTCTACTTTAGATTAAGAACTTGGATAGCGGGAGAGGAAGTATTTCGGCAGAGCTTCGCTAGAATGAAGATGCATGCATGAATGCCATGCAAAAGTGTAAGGAAAATGGCTAACCCTTGGGTCTTATTTATAGCCCCCAAGGTAGTTATTTTAGGATAAATTGTTCCTTTGGAACAATTTAACTAAGGTGTACCATCGTACATGGCATATTATAAGCTTAAGTTGTACCATATGCATGGTACAATATAAGCTTAAGATATTACCCCTTTATTAGCCATATGTCGCATGCACTTATGCACATATAATGCGACTTTCCCATCAATCTAGAGATCCTCTCCGCAAGGGAACATATTCCCTTTGCGTACGACTTCGTGTACGCGACGTTCGAGGTCCGTATTCCCTCGTACATCCCCTACAAGGGTGTACTAACGTCTTCCATATCCAACATCTCCCACTCACACTTGAGGGGATTGTAAGAGAACGTCTTTCTCTTAGTTCTTTCATCTATCATACCGAGAAATAGACCGTGCGACCGTCATGCGCGTAGAGTCTGTTGTTGTGCACTTGTTAGAGATACACAACGACCTCGAAGGTGCAAAGTTGAGTAGTTCAACGCATGCTTTACCCTAGATTATTTCTTCACATTTCTTATACTTTATATTCAACAATTGAATCCCATCTGGATTACAATTGGCTGGCCAGCTTTGAATCATTAAAGTCCAAATGCGAATATGAAATCAATCTTCCTCTTCTTGCGAACCTTCTGATCTTGACTAGACTCGCTTTTCTAACGTGCTCCGCCGAGCCGAATTATCATAGCCCATAAGTAACACGCTAAGATAGTGATCATCTCGTCAAATCTAAAGGAACCAATTGGAGTCCTTGAGGGTAAGAGTTAAGGCACATATGGCCTTTGAGTCTCACATAATAGCAAACACTATTGCTACTAACTCAGTGGTCGAAATGCATACGTGGTATGAACACGTATTACAACATCACTCCTTTCCCAGGGAGAGTATGTCTTAATGATGTTGTACGGATGAAAGATCAGACACCATAGTGCCTATCTTTTGAGTCCCTTTACTACCCATGAAATATTCCGGACTCTCATCCTGCATAAGACAGATAGGATTAAAAAATCCAATGAGATCTTAATATCCTTGTGATACAGATCTCAGATCTTTTGTAAGCATCCATATGATGCAGATCTTTCATTCGACTATCTTGTTAAAGTCATGACTCTAAATCATTCGTCTAATGATTTTGACTTTAAACTAGTCTCATCTCTATCTTATCCATCTGATAAGATAAGGCGGTTGCTCATGTGAGAGAGTCAACCTTAATCTGTCCGACATACACACAATTCAGCTGAGATTTCAAAAATGTACACAAACATTTCTTAAGAAATTCATATGCAATGTTGGAAAAAGAACTTATTCTTTTATTAATTTTGATCATTTACAGACATGGGAATTTACATTGGTACAACTCAGCTCTTACGCAATCCTTGAGATGATAAGTGTTTGTAAAACACATCTCTGGGGATCGCCTTCGTAAGCGGATCCGCTATCATCTCATGCGTAGATATGTACCTTATGTCTACCTTCTTGGTCTTATCATAGTCTTTTGCAAATTTGTAGCGGATATCTATGTGTTTGGTCTTACAATGGAATTTCGGATCTTTGACATAGGCTATAGATGCTTGACTGTCGTTGTGTATAGGTACAGCACCTGAGTCACTTGCATTAATTAGCCTGTCTAAGAACTTCCTAAGCCAAACATCCTCTTGAACTGCCATGCTAAATGCTACAAACTCGGCTTCCATGGTTGAAAGTGCGATGCAGGATTGTTTCTTACTACTCCAGGATATTGCACCAGATCCGAGTAGAAAAACATATCCTGAGGTCGATCGTCGCTCATCGAGATCACCCACCCAATCAGCATCAGTGTAGCCTTCGAGCCTCAAGGCATCTCCTTGATAGCATAAAGCAAAGTCTGCAGTTCCTTTGAGATACCGCATTATCCTCTTAACCGCTTTCCAGTGTACTTGCCCTGGGTTGGATTGGTAACGACTTACCATTCCAACGGCAAAACAGATGTCCGGTCTTGTACACATCATAGCGTACATTAGACTACCAACTGCACTGGAATATGGAACTTTTTCCATAATCTCCTTCTCTTTTTGGTTCTTCGGACATGATTTCAGACATAAATTGTCGCACTTGCTTATTGTAGTATCAATGGACTTGCAGTCATGCATATTAAAACGTTCTAGAACCTTCTTTATATAAGTCTCCTGTGAAAGAGAAAGAAGTTTCTTCGAACGATTCCTTGAAATCTTAACTCCAAGGATATATACGGCTTCTCCCATGTCTTTCATCTCAAAAACTGATGAAAGCCAAGCCTTGATATCCATCACAAAGCCCTTGTCATTTCCGGCTATTAAGATGTCATCTACATATAGAGACATAATAACATACTTGTTCTTATTCCTCTTGATATATACACAGTTATCTTCATCAAGCATGGAAAATCCATTTGATAAGACAACCTCTTGAAATCGTATATACCACTGCCTCGAGGATTTTTTAAGACCATATATGGATTTAAGAAGTTTACAAACCTTATGTTTGTTTCCTTATTTTACAAACCCTGTTGGTTGTTCCATATAGATCTCCTCGTCCAATTCTCCATTGAGAAAGGCAGTCTTTACATCCATTTGATGTAATTCGAGGTCTAAGCAAGCTACCATTGCCAGAATCAGGCGAATTGAGGTAAAACGAACAACAGGTGAGAAGGTCTCTTCATAGTCTATCCCTTCCTGTTGCGTAAAACCTTTCGCGACAAGGCGAGCTTTATATCTGTCAATAGAGCCATCAGCCTTATGCTTGATCTTGAGAACCCATTTGTTCCCAATAGCTCTACGTCCTCTGGGTAAGTCAACTAAGTCCCAGACTTGGTTAACTTTCATGGATTCTAACTCCTCTTGCATCGCTTCCATCCATTTGTCTTTAGCAGGGCAAGATACGGCCTGTTTAAAAGTAGCAGGCTCGTCATCTTCTTGTAGTAAAGTCATAAAGGTTTGTGGAAATTCATCCTCAAATCTTAGAGGAGCCAACCTTGTACGACTACTACGTCGTATTTGAGATTCTTCAAGTCCTTGTTGACTTGAGTTTAGATCAATTCTAATATCACTCCCACTTGGAATGTCGTTAGAATTGCTCCCACTTGGATCATTATTCCCGTATGGAATAGGATAATCGTCATTCGTATAATCCATTGGTGAAGTTTGAAACGTATTTTCGTTTTCACCAAGAATTCTCCCACTCGAATGAGATAATCCTTCTTGATCATAAATCTCAAATAGAGATAAGTCCTGACTTATCTCGCCCTGTCTTGGAAACTCGTTTTCCAAGAAAGTGACATCCCTCGACTCAAACTCAATTAGCCCACCATTGTCTTCCTGACTAACAAAAACATAACCTTTGGAGTTTTCTGCGTATCGTATAAAGATACATTTCCTTCCCCTTGGCCCAAGTTTGCCATACTTATGGGAGGAAATATGTGCGTAGGATGCACAACCCCAAGGTTTCAAAATGTTTAAGTCAGGAGACCTTTGGTTCCACAACTCATAAGGAGTGGAGCTAACTGATTTCGAGGGTACGCGGTTTAAAATGAAAGCGGCCGTCAATAATGCATCACCCCAAAAGGTGATTGGCAAGTTAGCTTGCGCCATCATTGAACGGACTATTTCCATTAAAGTCCTATTTCTCCTTTCTGCAACACCGTTTTGTTGAGGAGTATAAGGCATAGTTACCTGATGTACTATGCCTTTTTCATCACAAAGTTCCTTAAAACTTATTGATTGATATTCATCGCCCCTATCGGTTCGCAAGACCTTAATCTTGCGATCTAATTGATTCTCCACTAAACTCATATAGTTCTTAAAGCAAGCCAAAGCTTCACTTTTGTGGGATATAAAATAGATATGTCCGAATCGGGTGAAATCATCAATAAAAGTGATGAAATAGGACTTTCCGCGTCTTGTCTTGACATTCATCGGACCACATATGTCCGAATGGATAAGCTGTAATGGGACCTTGGCCCTTGTGCCGGTTCCAAACGGCTTGCGACAAGATTTCCCCACAAGGCAATGTTCGCAGGTCGACATTTCAACCTTTGAAACATTGGATAGAAGGCCACGTTTGGCAAGTCTATCCATACGCGTTGGTCCAATATGACCAAGCCTTGCGTGCCAACAAATCACATCAGACTCATAAGTCTTAGAATTTGCAATAAGGAAATTTTCATTACATGAGGAATCATACATTGTACTCATTACAATAAATCCTTTAAATACAAACCCAGTACCAATAAGAGTATTATTACAACTTAAGTCAACATTACAATCATGAAAAAACCAGTTATAGCCAAGACCCATTAATACGACCACAGAAATTATATTCCTTCGAATATCTGGAGCGAAGAGGACATCATGAAGTAGGAGAGTGCGGCCGTTGTCCAAGACTAGCTTGCAAGTCCCAACGCCTTTCACTTCAACACGTGTGTTGTTTCCTACATAGATCCACTTTGTTCCTTGGGGTATCCGGTGATATTCCACGAAGGACCGTCTGTCCCTTGCTATGTGGTCGGTGGCACCTGAATCAATTATCCAAAATGGATTAGATTCCACAAGAAATATTGAACTAGAAACACATATGTAACTAGTATATTTACAAGTTACCTCGTCGCCTCTACTCGTACACGAACGAGCATAGTGACCGAGCTTGTTGCACTTGAAGCACTTGATCCTCTTCAAGTCTTTCTTCTTGTGCCATTTCTTGTGCCCACCCTTATGTTTGGGTTTCTTGGTAGACTCAGGTTGCTTATTACGTTCATTAGTGAACTTCGAATGATCTTTCCGTTTCTTTCCCCCGTGTGAGGAACTAGCAACCATGTGCACTTCTGCACTTGGCTTGGCAGCCGCAAGCCGCTCTTCCTCTAATTCGAGGTGCTTGGAAACATCGCTGAAGGTCTTGATGCTCTCATTGTGAGTGAGATGCATCTTCATTTGATCCCACCCATTTGGTAGGGAACGTATAACTGCTTGGATTTGTTGCTCATCAGTGAGCACATGACCTGCGTCCTTTAACTCTGAGATAAGGTTCGCCATATGTTGCAGATGTTTCCCCATGGAATGATCTGGACGTTTCTTATATGTATCGAACCTTATAGTTAAGGCACGAAGTTTGGACACCGATGTGCCACCGAACTTCTCCTCTAGCTTGGACCATATGTCCATGGCTAGGTCATGTTCTCGGAAGATGCGCATTATGTCATCAGCCATACTGCTTAATAACGTAATGCGCGCTATCTTGTTCTTCCGAGACCAAGCATCAAAAGCTTCCTTGTCTCGTCGGTGTTGGGCCGTAGTGCCCAACTCGGGTTCAATCATAACGTTCTTTAGAGTTTCGAGCACTTCTTGCTCCTCTAGAACGTATTGTATCTTGATGGACCAAAGGTTGTAATTATCGCCGTTGAGTTTTTCACCTCTGTTTAACTCAGCGACGATATTCTTTGAAGCGGAAGACATTTTACTTTTAAAATGCTGCAAAAGACACAAAACCGAAGGTTTGATCAAAACATTGCATAAAAATTCTTAAAATATAATTCCCATTTGAAGTGAAAGTAGAATATCCCATTTGGATGGTTCTAACTTCAACTCCCACTTGGAATGATATTTATAATTTGATAAGTTACTTTTGAAAAATATTGAAGATGTTACTCTAGAATCGGAAAGGTCACTATGTTTCCAATCACCATCTAGATTAACTTTCAATATTTCTCCCTCACTTTATCAAAAGTTAGTACTCTTATAGTACTTCGCAGCGGAAAAGCGTTTTTGAAAACGTATTTTTCAAAACGTATGAAAACGTATTTTTCAAAAAATTATATTTCAACTTAGTACCCTTATGATACTAGTGAAATATTCGACACTTCCTGACCATTTGTCGGGAATGAGCCGTAGCTGTGCCTAAGTCGGATCCCCCTTTTGGGGATTCTTCTGCAAATTATCGTCGCCGGCTCCCGTATGGATCCAGGCGTTTCCCCCCGTATGAGAGAATTTTGATGCAGACGACTGTTGTTTGGCCCCGTATGGGCTAGTTGACACGTTAATGTTCAACCAAGGCCTTTTGCCGAATTGGTCGACCAAAACACCAAAATTGGTCGACCAAAATCTGGTTTTCTTCACCCCCGGCCAGGGCCCCTGCCCTGGCCGGCCAGGGACGGCCTGGCCACCGGCCTGGCCTCGGCCAGAGGCCGGCCAGGCCTCTGCCTGGCCTGGCCAAGGCCAGAGGCCCCTGGCCGCGGCCAGGGCCTTCTGGCACTGGCCGTGGCCGGCGAGGGCCGGCCGGCCATGGCCATGGCCGGCCCCCGGCCATGGCATTTTTGCCTTGACCGGCCATGGCCCTTTGGCCATGGCCGGTTTCCCCTTTCATGGGTGGCCGCACACCCCCGCCGGAGGGGGTTGCCGTGGTGGTTATTGGCCGTAGCCAACCCCCTCCGCATGGGGAGGGGGGTGCATGGCCTTCATAACCCATTTGGTCATGGTGCACATGCACACAAAAAAATTCATCTTCCCCGATGGGAATAACCACCACCTTCTTCTCCGGTGAAGCACCCGTTCGTCGAGGAAGTAGTTGTCCTCCAATGGCCGTGTGCCAAAAAAATGAACCAACTTCAAAAATTCGTAAACTACGCGCTCCACATGAAGAGAGCGCCCATTCCCTATGAATGGAGACTCAGCATCCATGAAGAGAGCGAGTTTGACGATATGAACGGTCGGTTCTTCCCGTCATGGAGAGTTCCTGCCATATCCGTAATGACAGAAGACCCTAACGTGAAAAGAACAACCGCTGCGTTCTCTCCGTCATGAAGCGTTCCTACCATATCCGTAATGGTAGGATACCCATCCGTGAAAAAGACAACGACTCGTTCATAGTTTCTCTGGGGCGAACCCGTATGGCTCTGATACCAATGTAGGATCCTGCCAAAACATAGTTAGGATCGATAAATGAAGTTGAGACTTACGCTTGCGTATGCGGCACGGTAGTCTACGAACTTCGCCTTCAGATTCGCCACGACGGATCGAGTCTTCTCACGAACGGAGTAAGGCTACTAAATCCACAATCTAAATCTCTACTTTAGATTAAGAACTTGGATAGAGGGAGAGGAAGTATTTCGGCAGAGCTTCGCTAGAATGAAGATGCATGCATGAATGCCATGCAAAAGTGTAAGGAAAATGGCTAACCCTTGGGTCTTATTTATAGCCCCCAAGGTAGTTATTTTAGGATAAATTGTTCCTTTGGAACAATTTAACTAAGGTGTACCATCGTACATGGCATATTATAAGCTTAAGTTGTACCATATGCATGGTACAATATAAGCTTAAGATATTACCCCTTTATTAGCCATATGTCGCATGCACTTATGCACATATAATGCGACTTTCCCATCAATCTAGAGATCCTCTCCGCAAGGGAACATATTCCCTTTGCGTACGACTTCGTGTACGCGACGTTCGAGGTCTGTATTCCCTCGTACATCCCCTACAAGGGTGTACTAACGTCTTCCATATCCAACACTCGGGATCACCAGTCAGAGCATCCACTGCAGGAGCGGTGGCAACAGGTGTGCTCTCGGGGGACCAGCAGACGAAGCAGCAGCAGCAGCACCAGAAGTGCCCTCGGGGGCACGAGTGGAAACACGACAAAGCTCCTCAATGTCCTCCTCATCCAACTCATCCTCGTCAGAAAAAGACGGAGGGACCTCAATATCAAGGCGTCGAGTGATATGGCAGAGAATCTCCTCAGAACGAGCCTGACGAGACTCCAAACGACGAATCGAACGAACGACATCAGCAAGAGTGGTAGAGGGAACAGCTGAGGCAGAGGCAGAGGCAGACACTGAAGGTGTCATCCTCTGAACGTGACGGAGCGCCGCAAGAGATTTCTTGATGGCCGTCGCGTTCAGGGGATGACCAAGTGGACGCTCATCGTCAGGAGGCAATGTAACACGGAAGTGGCGAAAAACAAGGGTCAACAAGCACGTGAAGGGATATGAGCCGATTTCGTGGACTTGCAAATACACTCAAAAGAGTCCATCTTATCGAGTATTATGCGAGCCTAGTTAATCGAGCTCCCCATGAAAATAGCATAAATCAGCTTCAAGAAGGGCTGGGACGGTAGAGATGAGGAGCTGTACTTGGGAAGCAAGCACGACTTCAGAATCAAATTGAGGACCCATGCATTAGGCTTGAAGGATTTGGAGGGCACGCCAATCATGGCGGGAGGAATCTCATGGAAGATCTGGGAGAGGATGGTCTGATCTAGGAAAGAAATATCATCAACAGAAATGTCTGAGGGGAGGAGGCCAGACGGGGAGATACCCAAAATCTCTCCTAAGATTTCTGCTGTGAGGACTATAGGAGTCCCCAAAACAGTCGTCTCAACAGAGTGGGTCCCATCGTACTGACCCCGGATCCTATTGGCATAGAATAGTTTTACTAAACGAGGGTAGGGGTGAGGATTCGCCTTAGGATCATATCGAAGGTAATCGATAAGACCCGAAGACGACAGAAGATCAGCTAGCCCTATGAAGTCACTAATTTGGACGAAATGCTCCAGAAGCAGTGGGCAATGTTCGATACGGTTGTAAGCCGCGAGACACAAAGGGTCGTCGCGACACAACGAGATATCGACACCGCCTACCGGCATCGGAGCCTTTCCCTTAGGCTTACGGGTAGACGTACGAGGTCGGGAGCTAGACTCAGGATGGGTAGGAGGAGTGGGTTCCCTATGAGTCTCAGGCTCGGGAAAGTACTCGGTGTCGGAATCCGAAGCACCGGGTGGAATGGGAGCACGAAAAATTACTGGCTTGGGCTTGGGCTGAGATCGGGCACGGGGTTTCGCAGTCGCAGTCCTCTTACGCTTAAGAGGAGGCGAAGACGAAGAGGGTTGGGTGGTTTTCAAACGACGTCTAGGAGGGGTTCGCGTAGGTTGGTCGGGAACCGTAGGGGTAGGTTCTACGGGCATCTGCGAGGGGCTAGAGGGAGTGATCAGGATTCGTGTTCTTGCCATAATCGAAGCAAGACACGACGCAAGAGAGATCAAATCTAAGAAGCCCTAGCCGAAATCAAATGAAACCCTAGAAGAAGTTCGAAACCCTAAATTGACAAAATCAAGCCCTAGGAGATGAAATGAAGCCCTAGAAAGCGAAAACGACCTAGGAGGAGGAGATATACCTAGGGGAGGGAGATCGACGGCAGCGGATGGTCGGAAAAGTGGCCGGAGTTGATCGGAAGTCAAAGAGTCACGAGCGGGGGTTTGGGAGTTTCGAGCTGGAGGGGTAAGAGCAACCGACTAAATGAGAGATAAGTCGGTTTAATTGAACTTAAGTCGGTCGAAAACATGAAATGACGAGACTGCCCCTGATCACTTAGTCGGTCTAAGTTCAAACGCTGACCGACTAGATGACGATCTAGTCGGTCGGTTAACGAGCGTGAACCGACTAAGTGGAAACAGAGACCAGTCGAAGATTTCCTGAACGAGAATTAGTCGGTCTACGCTCAAATACTGACCGACTAGATCTAAATATAGTCGGTCGGTAAGTAAACTAGAACCGACTAAAGGAGTTCAAAAGTTTAGAGATAGAGCTAGTCGGTCTAAGTTCATTAGCTGACCGACTAGATGCAAATCTAGTCGGTTGGTTGATGAACTGAGACCGACTAGATGAGTCTAAAAATTGACAATTAAGTTCTTTCCTCAATACACTTGGACGATACATCGCAATTCTCTAAAAAATTATCTAAACTACCCCATTAAACATCGAAATCTCAAATACGACATTCAAACATGAATTCGAGCAAAAATTCAAAATATCACATAAAATCCCGAAAAATCCAATAAGTCTAGCATGAACGAAATATTGCGAAATATAATAGCATGCAAGATTATTGAATGAAACATGAATCCTATATCTCGGATTCACCCATAATCCCCAATTCTTGACGCAACCGCACAAAGGAGTCCTCCTTTAGGGGTTTCGTGAAAATATCGGCGATTTGCTTTTGGGTTTCAACGTACACTAAAATGATGTCCTTTTTAGCAACATGATCATCTAAAAAGTGGTGTCGGACATCTATGTGTTTCGAACGGGAATGGTGTACCGGGTTCTTGGAAAGACATATTGCACTTTGGTTGTCAACCATGATAGGGCAAGTATCACAGTTTATACCAAAGTCTTTAAGTGTGTGTCTCATCCAAAGAACTTGAGCACACGCGGCACCGGCGGCAATATATTCCGCCTCGGTGGTTGAAAGTGATACGGAATTTTGCTTCTTGGAAAACCAAGAGACAAGGGAATTTCCTATAAAATGTCAAGTGCCACTAGTACTTTTCTTGTCGGATTTGCATCCCGCATAATCGGCATCACTATATGAGATTAACTCATACGTGCTAGATTTTGGATAAAGTAATCCAAAATCAAGTGTATAACTTAGATAACGGAAAATACGTTTTACCGCTACTAAGTGAGACTCCTTAGGTTGAGACTGATAACGAGCACATACGCATACGGCAAACATAATATCGGGCCTACTTGAGGTAAGATAAAGTAAACTACCTATCATACCTCGATATAGACGAATGTCTACATCCTTACCGCCCGTATCCTTATCAAGATGCGTAGTCGTGCTCATTGGAGTCTTCTTTCCGGAGGCATTCTCCATTCCAAATCGCTTAAGCAACTCCACCGTATACTTCGTTTGGTGGATGAAGATTGCATTGTCCATTTGGCGAATTTGGAGACCTAAGAAATATTTGAGCTCACTCATGTGGCTCATCTCAAATTGATCCTTCATCACATTAGAAAACTCTTCGCAAAGAGCATAGTTAGTAGCACCGAAAATGATATCATCAATATATATATTTGAACTAAAATTATATCATTATTCGAATGCTTAACAAAAAGTGTAGAATTTGCTTCTCCCATTTTAAAATTCAAATCCAAAAGAAAATTCTTTAGGCGATCATACCAAGCTCGAGGAGCTTGTCTCAAACCGTAAAGCGCTTTCTTTAGTTTAAAAACATGATTTGGAAATTTTTCATTAATAAAACCAGGAGGTTGAGAAACGTAAACCTTCTCAACAACATCTCCATTTAAAAATGCACTTTTAACATCCATTTGAAATAATTTAAAATCCTTATGGCATGCAAAAGACAATAATAATCTAATTGATTCTAATCTAGCTACCGGAGCGAAGGATTCTTCGAAATCAATACCTTCCTCTTGACGGTAGCCTTGAGCAACTAACCGAGCTTTGTTCCGGACGACGACTTGGTTTTCGTCGGTTTTGTTCTTGACGATCCACTTTGTCCCTATGACGGTGTGGTTCTTCGATGGCAATGGAACAAGCTCCCAAACTTCATTCCTCTCGAATTGAATGAGTTCCTCCTTCATGGCTATGATCCAAGCACTATCTTCGCATGCTTCATTAACATTCTTTGGCTCTATCGAGGAGGCAAAGGCGCAATGAGCGAAGTAGTTCACTTGCGATCTCGTCTTGACACTATCAAGGATATTGACAATGACTTGCTCATGAGGATGGTCATGAACGGTATGAAGCCGTTTGGGAATACCTTGATCACTGGGAACATTCTCAACAACTTCATTAGACGGGTTAGTCTCAATAGAATCAATAGAATCATTAGAGTTAGAATTACCAATTGAATCATATAAGACATCCATAGAGTCATCATCATTAGTAATTCTAGTTGGAACAAATCCTTCATTAAATGACACATGAAGCGATTCCTCTATCGTTGAGGTTCGTTTGTTGAATATCCGGTAGGCTTTGCTACGCGAAGAATATCTAACAAAAATCCCCTCATCGGATCTTGGATCGAATTTGTCCAAACTACCATACGTGTTCTTAATAAAACATTTCGAACCAAAAACACGAAAATGTTTAACTTGAGGCAACCTACCAAACAACAATTCATAACAAGTTTGTTTAGTGCCGGGCCTCAAAAGTATTCTATTAAACACATAGCAAGCGGTATGTACCGCTTCCGCCCAAAATTGATGGCCAAGTTGGCTATCATCAAGCATAGTGCGAGCACACTCCACTAGCGTCCTATTCTTTCTCTCGACTACACCATTTTGAGGAGGTGCACGAGGGAAAGAGAAGGTGTGTGTAATACCAACTTCATCACAAAATGTCTCAAAAGACTCATTCTCAAATTCCCCTCCATGATCACTATGAATAGTGACAATGGTGGTTCCAATGAGATTTTGTACTTTCTTAACAAAAATTGTGAAGTTTTCAAAAGCTTCATTTTTATTACACAATGAAAATACCCAAGTAAACCTAGAAAATTCATCAACGATGACAAGTCCATATCTAGCATTACCTAATGAAGCAACTCTAGCTGGCCCAAATAAATCTAGATGTAATAGCTCTAGAGGCCGCTTAGAAGAAATGCTTTTCTTAGGTTTAAATGAAGATTTTAGAAGCTTGCCTCGTTGACACGAGTCACAAAAGCTTTTCTTTTGAAAGACAAGCTTAGGGAAGCCTCTAATAGAATTTAACTTGGAAAGCTTAAAAAGTGTTCCAAAGTTCACATGACCAAACCGTCGATGCCATAAGTGTTGTTCACTTGTGTTGGCAATAAGACATTGTTCATGTGATCTTGGAAGATCTAGGATATATATATCCTTATGACGTGTGCCGGAAAATAATAATTCATTATTATCTTTTCTTAAAATATGGCACATTCCTTTCGCAAAGTTAACTTTGTAACCTTTGTCACAAAGTTGACTTATTGAAATGAGATTGTGGTTTAAACCTTTAACAAGGTAAACCTCACATATAATGGGTTTAGAAGGATTACCCACTTTACCAACACCTATGATGGTTCCGCTCTCGTTGCCTCCAAATACGACGCGGTTTCCATTTGCAATGGGAACCACTCCGGAGAGCAATTGAGCGTCACCCGTCATGTGTTTTGAACACCCGTTATCGAGTATCCAATTCCCCTTGGAGCTAAATTTAAATTTGTTGCTCCTTTTCTTTTTCTTTTCCTTGAGTACCTAAAGATAGAAAATTTCATATCATGGTACCCAAGGTCATTGGGTCCAAAAGATTAGACCTTTGGAAGCCAAGTCCAATTGGACTTAGACTTCCCCACATAATTTCTACTATGCACAACATCCGAAAAATAAGCATTCATGTAAACTTGTTTTTCATCCATGCTTGTGTCCTTTGGGCTCCAAATAGTGAAAATCTTGGGAGCCCTCATCCTATTGGGTGCATGCATGCGACGTTGATTTCTACGTGATGCATGTTGTGGATAGGCATAAGGGACATGATGGAATGGTGCATGTGGATAGTTATTCATACGATGATGTGGGTGAACATATGCATGTGTGGGAACACGTGCGTGAGGGTGTCTCACATGGTGTGCACGTGCCTGTGAATGTGTTGCATAAAAATCATCATATGTGTGAGCCGGTGGAGTAGGACGTGTGTTCCTACGTGGCATAGTATTGGTGTACATATAAGCATGCCCCTTCTTTAGAGGTCCACCCAAAGTGGGTTTCTTTTCGAAAGAGGGTGTGGACGAGGTGGAAGCACCATTGGTAGAATAACTACCAATAGAGTGTTTGCTACCACTCGTTGAGTCACCGGAAGTTGGCCTAACAAAAGTAGTGGCCGATTTGGATGAACTTCCCATCGTATACCCCAAGCCAATGTGGTGATTGGCCAGAAGTAAGTCACTTAGGATTTTATCCAAATGGTCCTTACCCTTATTGAATTTATTAATTCGGCCTAATGTGTTCTCATATTTCTCGTTGAGAGAACGCATAGAAGTATCCAAATTGGATACTTGCGATGTGAGCACATAAACACGAGATTTAAGACTCTCATTCTCAATACTCAAAGTTAAGTTTTGAGAAGTCAAATCCGCTATCTTGTGCTCCTCCGGATCTTCAATGCTAACATGTTCAAGTTGAGTCTTGAGCTTAACAATCTCATTCCTCAACCCTTCAACAACGGTGTCGTTGTTGGTGACGATAGTTTTAGGCGAGGTTTGAATGCTAGCTAGGTCATCTTTTACTTTAGTATACCTATTTACTAATTTAGTATACTTAGACCATAATTGAGAATTAGCATTCCTAAGGTCATCCATAGTTACCTCATCGCCTTCGTTGTCGCTATCATCGGAAGAGGAAGATCCTTGATCATTCTCCTCTCTTGCCATGAAGCACATGTGTGCTTGCTCATCGTCCGACTCTCCGCTTGAGGAATCCTCGGAGTCGGTGAATGTTGCCCCGATAAGCCCCTTTTTGTTCCCTTTCTTGTACTTCTTGGACTTATCGAATTTCGGCGCCTTCCACTTCTCCTTTTGCTTATTTAGAGGACACTCCGCTTTCATGTGTCCTGGCTTATTGCACTTGAAACACAAAGGAGAGGAGGAGGCGTTAGAAGAACCAAATTTAGCTTTGTTCTTATAGTTACATTTTCGAAAGAAACGGTTGAACTTCTTGGCCATGAGTGCCATGGACTCCAAGTCCAACTCATTTTCCGAGTCTTCATCATCGGTTGATGTGGATGTGGATGGAGCGGCCTTGAAAGCAATAGCATTCTTCTTTGGCTCGTCTTGCTTTAGGTAGGACTTCATCTTTTCCTGCAATTTTAACTTTCTATCCTTGCGTATCTCGTATGACATTAAAGTACCCATTAGTTGAACTACGGTGTACTTATTCATATCATTACCTTCCTCGATGGCGAAGGTACGCTTTTCCCAAGAAGAAGGAAGTCCTTCGATAAGCTTCGAACACTTCTCCTTTTGGGTGTAGGTTTTGCCGAGAGCCTCCAACTCGTTTATGATGTCGACGAAGCGAGCGTAATACTCCTTCATCTTCTCGCCCTGTTGCATATGAAACATTTCGTAATCTTTGTTAACAACAACGAGTTTAGAATCTCTTACCCTACTCGTCCCTTCATGTAGTATGAGGAGGGAGTTCCAAATTTGATATGCACTCTTACATGTACATATCTTATTGAAGACCTCGGGCTCCAATGCGCATTGCAAGGCGTTCATTGCCTTGGCTTTGCTTACCTCCGCGGCGACCTCCGCGGTTGTCCATTTCTCAAAGTCTTCTTCGGCGGGCTCGACGTATTCCTTCATCGTGGTCCTCCATAGAGATGCACTCCGGAGGAAAGTTTCCATCCGGCATTTCCAGTACCCGTAGTTGGTACCGTTGAAGAATGGAGGCCTCGTTGAGGAATGTCCTTCCATCACCGAAGATGCTCCTTCACGGTTCCTGAAGGTGCCATAGTTGGAAGGTGGACGCACGGTCTTGTTGTCGTTGGCAGACATAGCTAAGTATCTGGCTCTGATACCAAATGTAATGCCCTACAAGCTACTGCACAAGTACTAGAGGGGGGGTGAATAGTACTTTAAAAATAACAAGGAGTATAATTCCTAATTATCGTGCAAACAACTACCAAATCAATTTGCGGAAGCTTAAATTGAAGACAACAACAAAATTAACAATGCTAACAATAGATATTACTGGGTTCGGATCCACCCAAGTCTCCCCGACTTGTTCCCGGTGATCCTACATCCCAACCACCTGGATCCCCTCCGGATACTTGAGTTAGAAACCCTAACTCAAGATTTCCACTATGAAATACTTGTGAAAAACCTTCACAAGTCAAATCATACACAAAGTAATTTGTGACTCCCACAACCTGGGATCACAACCACACTCTCACAACCGAGAGTGAAACTTACAATATGAAATTGAAATGAAATAAGAAACTTCTTACCGACAAAATACCTATGACTTGAGTAATGCTTACAAATTAGGGCAAGGATGATTTTGAGGAAGAAGAAGTGGCACCAAACCCTAGCTCCAAGATGTAGATCAACGATGGAGAGCTATGGGGATGTTGGTGACCTAGAATCAATCACTTGGCTTGGAAGGCTTCACACTCAATGAATCTCTCTTTGGAAGTAAGAGTGAGGATAGATTATTGAATGGAATGAAAGAGCTTTGAATGAGCTTGGAATGATTTCTCTTGATCTTTAAACTTGCAATAATATCAGCCTTAACTGCAATGAATGCAGCCCATCAAGTATTTATAGGATAGAGGAGAGAGAGAAAGAAAAACGTTTCAATTAATGCTCCAACGGCTCTTTTCTGAACCCAACTAGTCGGTCAAAGAACAACCACCGACCGACTAGTTCATCAACTAGTCGGTCGGTCAATCAACGTATACCGACTAATGAGTGAACAGAGAAAAGGTCAAAGTACAGACAAAAGGAACTAGTCGGTCCAAGAAGAGTAGCTGACCGACTAGTTTCACAACTAGTCGGTCGGTTACTCAACTGAGACCGACTAACAGATAAAACTGAAGTCTGAGCACAAATTGACTTAGTCGGTCCAAGAACAAATGTTGACCGACTAATTCACCAACTAGTCGGTCGCCAAATGAACATAGACCGACTAACGATAAACAGTAAGTTAGGTGAAAAATGGCATGTATAGTAAAGCTAAACTAGTCGGTCCAAGAAGGAAAGTTGACCGACTAGTTCATCAATTAGTCGGTCGTCAAATGAGCATAGACCGACTAATGATAAACAGTAGCTCAGGCTCAAATGTGCATGTACATGGAAAGCTCAACTAGTCGGTCACAGAAGCATCACTGACCGACTAGTTCACAAACTAGTCGGTCGGTGAGTCAACTTAGACCGACTAACTGTAAACAGTAAAGAGCTTGAGAATGACTGACAAAAACTAGTCGGTCCAAGAAGCTTTGTCGACCGACTAGATCACCATCTAGTCGGTCAGTTCTTCTTCTTGAACCAACTAACATGCACAAGAAGTCGCGAATCGAAGCGCGAAGCTTCGGGAAGGATTGTATGGACTTCTACTAAGATCCTAGAGCTAAGATATAAGCGTCATGAAGATTTAAACCGTAAGACCTACTCAAGGCTTAACATTCTACGAAAGAAGCTTAAAGACTATAAATAAAATTCGACGATACCGTCTTCAATAGCTTCAATCGAATCTTCATGACTTTTAAAAAATAGTCCATAAGCTTCAACGAAGCTTTAGGCATACGATCACGTGCTTTGAGAAGTCTTGAGACGTCGTAATTGATATTCATATGAATTTGGCGACGATCTCCATAACTGCGCTCACAAAGTGTTAGTTCACGATATATTTATGTTTGTTCATCATCCAAAACCAAATACGGGGAGTCCAATATCCAACACAATCCTGATCATTCGAAAACTATTTTCAATATTATTTATTTTGAATTCATCTTCCAGTTTAAATTCTTTGAAAACATTTAGTATGAGTTTAGACTTCCTACTCTTAAGTTGACCTAAACGCATTCTTTGAATTTCGAAACCTCTTCACCGAAATCTTTAAATTACTATCTTATAATATTTTCTATCCTGTACCTTTCATACTCACGTGAATATTTTACTTCCTTCATATAATGATTTTTTTTCGGTAATCCAATATACCATTTCTTCTTTTACTATATATATTACTCAAAGTTGATTCAAACAAATTATTTTATCGACTTCTAAATATTTTTCTATGCAAAAGAAAACTGCAACTTTTCAAGTATGTCTGTTCTTATATTCTTTCGTCTAATCCCTACTTTGTATTTTAACTTATATCATTTACACACTATTCTCCGGTATTTTATAAGGATATTATTCTATCTTTCTTTCCCTTACTTTAATAGTCACTATTATATCTCTGTTTCACCTAACCAAGCTATCCCCTTATCCTCGTCTCATCTGAACCCGTTCATTTCGATCTTGTTTCGTTACGCTTTTGATTTCGGTTCCCTTTCTTTGCTTAATCATCCTACTAGTGCTTGTCGTTGCCTATGCCAACATTAGTTTAGTGGTGGACCCATTAGGATTATTGTGATGTTGTCGTGGTGCATGTGTATAGGTAGAATGTGTGGACCCGTGTGTGTGAACCCCTGCGTACCACTCATGTGTGAGGGTGCTACCCTTAGTATATTAATGATCGTCTCTTGTGTTATATGTGCATACACAGTGTTAATCATGATATATATAAAGTTGTATGAATGATAGTGTTTATAGTGTATGTGTAGATAGCTATACCACTTTAGGGATGTCTGTGTATATTAGAATTAGTGTTGGAATATCTACTAGTTGTGTATGTGGTTGAAGATACTTGTAAATGCTTGAAATAGTATACTAGTAAGTCATGTGCATGTTAGGTGTAATGATAAGAGGCGTACTTATAATTAAGTGTGTAGGCCTAATATATGATCCATATGTTAGCACGTATGAGCGTGTGCTCGTATGTAGATAGGTATGTTCTAGTCATAGGTAGATATATTCATACTATATGAATGTGTGTGATATACGTATGGTAATAGGAGTATAATTTTGTATAATATTGTTTGCCCTTACGAGATGTTGTGTGTACGCGTATACCATGAGGTATGCACGATTATGGTATGATGTAACAATGTATGGATAGGTATATGTAGTAGTATACTAATTATAGGTAAATTGCTATGGTGTGAATATAATATATGTATATGACTATACGATGTATGCATGTATAGGATAGTGTAATATGATTGTATACGTGTACTGATATTTGTAATATTATTTTAGTATATAAAGTGAATGCATTATGGGGGTGGTACTTGACTAAATATATAGTGTGATTTATATTACTGTGCGTATGTGATAGCACATGTTTTTATATATATAGCGTGATGAGTGATATGATTACATTGGTTTATATATATATATATATATATATATATATATATATATATATATATATATATATATATATATATATATATAAGCGTGTGTGGGCGTGCACCAAGCACGTGTAAGTATGGGCTTAGCGATAGGTGTTTGCGACTATGGTATGTGTGTTGTGTCTTGAATATAGTTATAGGATTGTATGTGATGTGAATATATGGTGAAGTATCTGCGTGTATTTGAATAGCTATAGGTTGTGTATTTATAGTAGGGGTGAATGTATATTAGATATAGCAAACATGATTTAATGTGGTATGGTGTGATTACATGTATTGATATGATTGAATGTACACTAGGAGATATAGGGAGTAGTATATCCATGTTGTTTTGTTCATAGGTGGTTATCTATACGTGAAGTACTACGATTGTATTTGCTGGTGTGAACTATTTTTATGTAAGTATGTGTACCATGGTTATGTGTTAAGTGAGTGATAGTTATATAAGGGATGTACGTGACTATATGAATGATTGAAGTACGTGTATGAATTTGACTGTCTAAGATAAGTATAAGTATAGAATGTGCATATATATGTGTGTGTGTGTGTGTGTGTGTGTGTGTGTGTGTGTGTGTGTGTGTTCATATTCTATAAAATAGGAATGTTATCATGGGTTTTTGGATATGGGTTTTTGTATAAGAGATTTTGGTTATAAGATAATGGATAAGAGATTTTGGACAAGGGATAAGAGATTTTGGGTAATACATTTTGTTAGTTAATAGATTTTGTATGAGAGAATTTGAATATGAGAAATTAGGAGATGAGAAATTGGTTAATTCATATACCATGTGGCAAAAACGTTTGGTGGGATTTTTAAAATTTAATGTTTGGTGGAAGGGGGTAACTGTTTTGAAATTTCAAGCCAAAAAAACTGCCGCCCAAAAAAATCTTTTTTGTAATGTTAACCCATCTCTCTCTATACTCTCTCTCCCTGAACCTGGGCGCTGTTGAGTATTGATTCCCCGGATTTGGTTTTGGATGATAAGAAAACATAAATATAGTGAACTAACTCTTTGTGAGCGCAGTTATGGAGATCGTCGTCAAAACACTACGTACATCAAAAGCGACGTCTCAAGACTTCTCAATACGCGTGATCGTGTGCCTGAAGCTTCGTTGAAGCTCAAGGAGTTTTATTGAAGTCAAGAGTGAAGATTGAAGCTTTGAAGACGGTTTTTCATGTTTAATTTAATGTCTTCTAGCTTCATAGAATAGAATGTTAAGCCTTGAGTAGGACTTACATTATAATCTTCATTTCGCTCATATCTTAGAGCTAGGATTATCTTAGAAGCCATTAGAAACTTTCCTGAAGCCTATCGCTTCTTCCCTCGGCTTCTAGTGCATGTTAGTTGGTTCAAGTAGAAGAACCAACCGACTAGATGACGATCTAGTCGGTCGGCAATTCCTCTTGAACCGACTAGATGTCCTTGCTCAAATCAGCCTGGCACTGTTGATCAATTAGTCGGTCAAAGAAGGTTCACCGACCGACTAGATAACGATCTAGTCGGTTAGGAATCCTTCTCAGACCGACTAGTTATCATTGCCTCATTTCAGCCTGAGCTACTGTTTCGAGTTAGTCGGTCTAAGAACAATTGTCGACCGACTAGTTGTGAAACTAGTCGGTTGGAATTTGTTCTCAGACTGACTAGTTCAACTTGAATTCAAACTATTCTATTTCATCTGTTAGTCGGTCAAAGAACACTCACCGACCGACTAGTTGTGAAACTAGTCGGTTGGCAAGTCTTCTTAGACCGACTAGTTCCCTATTGTCTGAACTTTCTCTTTTGGCTATCGAACTGTTAGTCGGTTCACGTTGAATCACCGACCGACTAGTTGAGGAACTAGTCTGTCAGTGATCCTTCTTAGACAGACTAACTGCTTCAGAAATATGACCGTTGGGAATCTTTTGAGCACGATTTTTCTTGCCTCTATAAATACAAACCTGATTCGTTTGAGGCAAGGTTAGAGGTCCATTATCAAAGTTATTTCAGACCTAAGAGAGGAGTTTTCTCAAGCTATTTCCAAGCTCTCTCTTCTCACCAAGAATCTCTCCCTCACGTCTTGAGCCCTAATTCCTCAAGAGAGATTCTCTCTATTGTGAGCCTCTCAAGCTAAAAGCTTGATCCAAGGTCACCAACTCCACCCTAGGCTTCCATTGCTGGTCAACTTCTTGGAGCTAGGGTTTGGTGACATCTTCTTCCTCAAAATCCCTCTTTGCCCTAATTTGGTAAGTATACTCAAGGCATAGGGTTTTGTGGTAAGTGTTTTATTGTTTCATTGCATTTGATATTTGAATTGTTCTCTCGGTTGTGAGAGAAGTGTGTGATCCCAGGTTATGGGAGTCACATGTTCATTGTGTATGATTTGGTCTTGTAGAGGTTTTTCTACAAGAATTTCATAGTGCAAAATCTTGGGTTAGTGGTTTCTAACTCAAGTATCCGGAGGGGATCTGGGTGGTTGGGACGTAGGATCACCGGGAACAAGTCGGGGAGACTTGGGTAGATCCGAACCTGTTACATGCTTTGTTTGCATTTGTCTATTCTTGTTGTTTGTAGTCTATTCCGCATTGTTGTTTGTGTGTTTGCACAATAATTAGGAATAACTCTCTTGATTATTTAAACGTACTATTCACCCCCCCCCCCCTCTAGTACATGTGCAGTAGCTTCACAAGACATTACAATTGGTATCAGAGCCAGAGTTCAAAGCTATGACAAACAACGACTACAACGTCTTCAAATATCGTCAAGGATCTTCTTCAGTCATGGAAGGACAATCCTCTGTCAGGCCTCCTCACTTCAACGGTACCAACTATGGGTACTGGAAATGCCGGATGGAAACCTTCCTCCGGAGCGCTTCACTTTGTAGAGCCACGATGACGGAGTATGTCGAGCCCGCCGAAGAAGATTTCGCGAAATGGACTACCGCGGAGGTCGCCGCGGAGGTAAACAATGCCAAGGCAATGAATGCCTTGCAATGTGCGTTGGAGCCCGAAGACTTCAACAAGATATGCACATGTAAGAGTGCATATCAAGTATGGAACCAACTCCTCAACTTGTTGTCGCTAACAAAGAATTCGAGTTGTTTCACATGGAACATGGTGAAACTATGAAGGACTACTATGCTCGCTTCGTGGACATATCCAACGAATTGGAAGCTCTTGGGAAGATCTACACCCAAAAGGAGAAAGTCGCGAAGATTATTGACGGACTTCCTTCTTGTTGGGAAAAGCGTACCTTCGCCATCGAGGAAGGTAACGATATGAATAAGTACACTGTTGTACAACTAATGTGTATCTTGTTGTCTTACAAGGTACGCAAGGAAAGTAAGATCAAGATGAAGGAGAAGATGAAGGCGTACTTGAAGCAAGACGAGCCAAAGAAAAAGGCGATTGCGTACAAGGCCGCTCCATCTACCGATGATGAAGAATCGGAAGACGAATTGGACCTAGAATCCATTGCACGTATGGCAAAGGAGTTCGACCGATTCTTCCGAAAAGGTAACTTTAGAAATAAATCTAAAGTTAGTTCGACTAATGCTTCTACTCCCGTGTGTTATAAATGCAACAAGCCAGGACACATCAAGCCGGATTGTACTCTCAACAAACACAAGGAGAAGTGGAAGGCATCCAAATACGACAAGTCGAGTAAGTACAAGAAAGGACTTGTCGGCACATTCACCGACTCTGAAGAGGACTCCTCAAGTGGAGAGTCAGATGATAAACAAGTGGAGAAAGAACACACGTGCTTCATGGGAAAAGAGGAACGTGATCAAGAGACCTCCTCCGATGAAAGCGAGGAAAGCGATTATGAAGGCGGTGAGGTAACGATGGACGAACTTAGATTAGCTAATGAACAACTTTGGTATAAGTTTTCTAAATTAGCTAACAGATTTATTAAGACTAAAAATGAGCTAACTAGTCTTCAAACCTCGCCTAAGCCTATCATCGTCAACAACGACACCGTTGTTGAAAGGTTGAGAAATGAGATCGTAAATCTCAAATCTCAACTTGAGCATGTTCATGTTGAGGATTCGGATGAACATGTGATAGCGGATTTGACGTCTCAAAACTCAACTTTGAGTATTGAGAATAAGAATCTCAAGTCACGTGTTTGTGCACTCACATCGCAAGTGTCCACCTTGGATGCT
Organism: Scilla litardierei; assembly: GCA_030789695.1. Lineage (NCBI taxonomy): Eukaryota > Viridiplantae > Streptophyta > Magnoliopsida > Asparagales > Asparagaceae > Scilla > Scilla litardierei. The sequence goes on from CM061142.1 coordinate 577,995,592, forward strand.
TCTATGCATTCTCTCACCGAGAAGTATGAGTGCACATTAGGCCGAATCAATGAATTCAATAAAGGTAAGGGCTTTGGATAATATCCTAAATGACTTACTTCCGGCCAATCATCACATTGGCTTGGGGTATAAGATGGGAGATTCATCCAAATCGTCCGCCACCTTTGTTAGGCCAACCTCCGATGCTTCTACTAGTGGGAGTAAACACTTCATGGGTAGTTCTTCTACCAATGGTGCTTCTGCTAGGAACACACCCCCATTTGGAAAGAAACCCACTTTGGGTGGACTTCCAAAGAGGGGTCATGCTTTCATGTATACCATGCCATATAGGAACACACATCCTACTCCACATGTTAGCACGTATGATGATTTTTATGCTCCGCATCCACGAGCACGTGCATACCATGTGAGACACACTCATGCACGTGTTCCACCACATGCATATGTTCATCCACATTCTCATATGAACAATTATCATCATGCACCATTTCATCATATGTCATATGCTTATCCACGACATGCATCACATAGACATCAACAACGTATGCATGCTCCCAATAGGATTACGACTCCCAAGACATACACTATTTGGGGTCCGAAGAACACAAGCATGCATGCTAAGGATATGTATGTGCAATCGTATATTAATGATATTATTTTAAATGATGATTATGTTTGGAAATCATGGTCCTCGTGGACTTGGTTTTCGAAGGGTTAGTTTCCTGTGACCCTTCATTGCTTGGTACCATAAGTTTAATTTCATTTTATGGGTACCAAAGCAATTGTGGTAAGAATTGGTATTTTTTTATTTTGCATTTTGGTCTTGGATGTGCATGTTTGTTTGAAACTTAAATTCATATTGAATTTGAATTTAGTTGAGCTATGGGTTACGTTAATTTGAATTTAGTTTGTTAAAATTGTTGCCTAACCCATCGGATCCAAAAGGATTTTTGGATATCAAGAATTGTGTGATTCTAGGTTCAATCCATCATGGGATACCAACCCTACCAACTCATTGATTTGCAAAGGATTTTCATTCAAATGGAGTTGATGATGCTTAAAAGATGCACCAAAGTAGGGGGAGCATAATGGTGTAAGTATATTCATACATTTGATTTACATTGGTATCCATGTATGTTGAATGCATCTATTGGTAGACTACATTACAATTGATGTCATTTTGTGCTAGAATTGTGTATGCCATAGTTTTATGATGTTCTATCTATTTTTGGCATAACACTTTTGCATATTACTTTTGGTATCAATTTGCTACATTTGGTATTCTCATTGGATTTATGTCTCTGATATTGATTTCGTCGCTCGACGATTATTTTGGTTAAATGGATTTACTTTTATGAAAACATAGAATTGTTTTCCATGCACTAAATTAACCAAGAGTGTTGATATTGGAGAGTATGTTCCATAACTCAACAAGTGAAACTGAGTTGAGTTTTGATGATTTCGTATTTCGGTTTTCACCAATGGTTTGGTGATTTCGTTTTTCGATTTTCGCCTATGGTTTGATGATTTTGTTTTTCGATTTTCGCCTATGGTTTAGTGATTTCGTTTTTTGATTTTCGCCTATGGTTTGATGATTTCGTTTTTCGTTTTTCGACTATGATCACATTGGCACGCTTTGATTTTCTTCGGTATTTTACATTTGGTGTCATTTGGACCATGGTCGTATTCTTAGACTCTCATGCTTTAATTTTTTTTAGCCATTGTTATCTTGTCGTTGATCTCCTCCTGCTCTTTTTGCTAATGCCAAAGGGGGAGAGAATTAATAATGACAATGTGCTAATTGATAATTCAAAGCAATTTACCATTAATCTAATTTGATATGTTAGATTCAGGGGGGAGTTAAGATATAAAATGGATTAAGAGATCCAAAATTGCAATAATATGATTCATATTTTATATTTTCCCTCGTCTGCTTGATGCGTATGAATATTATTGAATACGGAACTAACGTGTCATCAATGCAGGGGGAGTAAGTAAATTTCATTTGAATCATTATTATTGATTATTATTTATGTTGGTTTGTCATCACCCAAAAGGGGGAGAATGTTGAGTATTGATTCCCCGGATTTGGTTTTGGATGATGAGCAAACATAAATTTAGTGAACTAACTCTTTGTGAGCGCAGTTATGGAGATCATCGTCAAAACACTACGTACATCAAAAGCGACGTCTCAAGACTTCTCAATACGCGTGATCGTGTGCCTGAAGCTTCGTTGAAGCTCAAGGAGTTTTATTGAAGTCAAGAGTGAAGATTGAAGCTTTGAAGACGGTTCTTCATGTTTAATTTAATGTCTTCTAGCTTCATAGAATAGAATGTTAAGCCTTGAGTAGGACTTACATTATAATCTTCATTTCGCTCATATCTTAGAGCTAGGATTATCTTGGAAGCCATTAGAAACTTTCCCAAAGCCTATCGCTTCTTCCCTCGGCTTCTAGTGCATGTTAGTTGGTTCAAGTAGAAGAACCAACCGACTAGATGACGATCTAGTCGGTCGGCAATTCCTCTTGAACCGACTAGATGTCCTTGCTCAAATCAGCCTGACACTGTTGATCAATTAGTCGGTCAAAGAAGGTTCACCGACCGACTAGATGACGATCTAGTCGGTCAGGAATCCTTCTCAGACCGACTAGTTATCATTGCCTCATTTCAGCCTGAGCTATTGTTTCGAGTTAGTCGGTCTAAGAACAATTGCCGACCGACTAGTTGTGAAACTAGTCGGTTGGAATTTGTTCTCAGACCGACTAGTTCAACTTGAATTCAGACTATTCTATTTCATATGTTAGTCGGTCAAAGAACACTCACCGACCGACTAGTTGTGAAACTAGTCGGTTGGCAAGTCTTCTTAGACCGACTAGTTCCCTATTGTCTGAACTTTCTCTTTTGGCTATCGAACTGTTAGTCGGTTCACGTTGAATCACCGACCGACTAGTTGAGGAACTAGTCTGTCAGTGATCCTTCTTAGACAGACTAACTGCTTCAGAAATATGACCGTTGGGAACCTTTTGAGCACGATTTTTCTTGCCTCTATAAATACAAACCTGATTCATTTGAGGCAAGGTTAGAGGTCCATTATCAAAGTTATTTCAGACCTAAGTGAGGAGTTTTCTCAAGCTATTTCCAAGCTCTCTCTTCTCACCAAGAATCTCTCCCTCACGTCTTGAGCCCTAATTCCTCAAGAGAGATTCTCTCTATTGTGAGCCTCTCAAGGTAAGAGCTTGATCCAAGGTCACCAACTCCACCCTAGGCTTCCATTGCTGGTCAACTTCTTGGAGCTAGGGTTTGGTGACATCTTCTTCCTCAAAATCCCTATTTGCCCTAATTTGGTAAGTATACTCAAGGCATAGGGTTTTGTGGTAAGTGTTTCATTATTTCATCGCATTTGATATTTGAATTGTTCTCTCGGTTGTGAGAGAAGTGTGTGATCCCGGGTTGTGGTAGTCACATGTTCATTGTGTATGATTTGGTCTTGTAGAGGTTTTTCTACAAGAATTTCATAGTGCAAAATCTTGGGTTAGTGGTTTCTAACTCAAGTATCCGGAGGGGATCCGGGTGGTTGGGACGTAGGATCACCGGGAACAAGTCGGGGAGACTTGGGTGGATCCGAACCTGTTACATGCTTTATTTGCGTTTTTCTATTCTTGGTTTTTGTAGTCTATTCCGCATTGTTGTTTGTGTGTTTGCATAATAATTTGGAATAACTCTCTTGATTATTTTAAAGTACTATTCACCCCCCCCCCCCTCTAGTACATGTGCAGTAGCTTCACACGGCATTACAGGCGCCAACGAAAAAAGTCTACCGCTCAAAAAATTAATCAAAGATGAAGAATCCACCAAGCTCAACAACAAAAGAGGAGGAAGCCACCACCAGAGGGGGAAGCCATCGCCACCACCAGAGGATGAATCCATCGCCTCTTGCATGTAGGGCTGGCACACTCTGTTTCTCTTCTCAATCCAGGTGACATTGTTTGCTGATTCTTTTGATTTCTTCCCTCTCTTTGGTTAAATTAATCAAATTTCACCCCACCCATCTTAGGTGTATATTGTCTACATGGGGAGCACAAATGGCGAAGACCCAGATGAGATTATGAAGCAAACACAGCAACATTGATCTCACCTCAATTCGTTTCTCATCTCAAAGAGAGTGATAGAGTTGAGAGCTGTTGTGTCTGGGCTTGAGGGTGGTGTGGGAGGTGATGTCCCTCGATTTTGTTTCTTTTTGTGGATGATTTTTGGTTTTGTTGTGTCGGGGGTGTTCACTTGCATGCATTTTCATTTTCAATTTTATTTTGTAGTTATTTTCGATTTTTTGGCAGAAAGAACGGTTAGCACGGTCACAGTGTGGAGGAGGTACGCTGTGTAGTTTCCAGAGGGGATGATAAGAAGGGGACATGAGAGAAGTCACGAGACAGGAGGTGGATTTCTTCATGTTTTCTGTGGTGTTCCTTGATCTTTCATTTGCACATCAAATGTTTGTACAAATGCTCAAAAGAAGTAGGAAAATTTTTGCATGGTTCTGTTTTTCCCACAGATAAACATCAACATTAGGCATTGCTCTTCCAATTTTGAACTCTAATTTTTAATTAATTTTGGACCGGTTCTTGAGATTTTGAGGCATGTTAACAAGCGAGTGAAGCATGGGCTAATGCTTCCTTCATCCTCGATGTAGTGACAACAAGTTCAGCAGCTAGTTCCACCTGTGCAGCAAATGAGATCATTTTAAGTGAGGAACTTCTACCGACTACTTCCACGGGGACAGCGACTACTTCTTCTACAGACATCCGATCATCATTCCGTAAGAAGCGTTGCGAAGCTACTGATGTGCTGAAAGATGACAACCAGAGAGATCTTCACAAATGAGCTTTCTAAACTCTTGATCTTATTTATTTGTGAATACGTTGTATTATTTGTCGTTGAGATTTTGGTTTACACTTTCTTCCTCTATATTGTTTTGGGAAATCCGAGTTGTTGGGACATATCGGATTGGGAGAGCATCATTATATTGTTATTCTTTTTTGGGCTTTGGTGAGCTAGGGTTAGTCAGTGTGGTTAGAGTTGGGGCTCTAATCTTGTGTGACTGTAACTGCTTAAAGAATCAATTTTAGTGATGTTGTTCTGGGGTGGATGTAGGTCTTGGGAGACCGAACCACGTAAATCTGCTGTGTCATCTGCTTGATCTTCTTATGGTCTTATCTGCTCTACTATTGCTTTTACTCATCTGTTTTAATTAGAATTAATTATTTTTATCTTGCGATAATTTGGTCATCGGCCTATTCACCCCCCCCCCCCCTACGCCCTATTTAGATTCTACACAACTAACCAGCTTCAGAAAAGAGCCGTTGGGATCTTTTTGAACTCGTTTTTCCTTGCCCCTATAAATAGAATCCTGATTCATTTCTTGAAGGGGTTAAGCAATATATTAGAGATATTTTCAGATCAAAAGAGAAGAGCAATCAACTCTATTTCCAAGCTCTCTCTTCTCACAAGAATCTCTCCCTCAAGTTCTTGAGCCCCAAATCCTCAAGAGAGATTCTCTCCATTGTGAGCCATTCAAGCTAGAAGCTTGATTCTAGGTCACCATCTCCACCCTAGGCTTCCATTGCTGGTCATCTTCTTGAAGCTAGGGTTTGGTGCCATCTTCCTCCATCAAAATCCCACTTGCCCTAATTTGGTAAGAATACTCAAGGCATAGGTATTTTGTTGGTAAGCATTTCATTTCATTTACATTCGTTATTTGAATTGTATACTCTCGGTTGTGAGAGTTTGCGTGATCCCGGGTTGTGGGATTCACGGACATCGTTTGTAGTTAGTTTGCACTTGCGAGGTTTTCGCAAGTGGGCATATTAGAAATCTTGAGTTAGGGTTTCTAACTCAAGTATCCGGAGGGGATCCGGGTGGTTGGGACGTAGGATCACCGGGAACAAGTCGGGGAGACTTGGGTGGATCCGAACCCATTACACCATTTGTTTGCGTTTGCATTTATTCTTGTTGATCGTTGTTATTTCGCATTGTTGTTTGTTAATTGCACGATAATTAGGAATAACTCTCCCTATTATTTAAAAGTACTATTCACCCCCCCCCCCCCCTCTAGTACGTGTGCATTAGCCCGACAGGTGCACTACATTTGGTATCAGAGCCAAGTTCAAAGCTACACATAGCCAAAGTTGAGAGCTATGACGAACAACGACTACAACGTCTTCAAGAACCGCGATGGAGCTTCTTCAGTTATGGAAGGACTATCCTCCGTCAGGCCTCCACGCTTCAACGGTACCAACTACGGGTACTGGAAATACCGGATGCAAATTTTCCTCCGGAGCGCTTCACTATGGAGAGCCACCATGATGGAGTATGTCGAGCCTTCCGAAGAAGATTTCGCGAAGTGGACTCCCGCGGAGGTCGCCGTGAAAGTAGCCAATGCCAAGGCAATGAATGCCTTGAATTGTGCGTTGGAGCCCGAGGACTTCAACAAGATATGCACATGTAAGAGTGCATATCAAATATGGAACCAACTCCTCATTTTACACGAAGGATCGAGTACGGTAAAAGACTCTAAACTCGTCGTTGCTAACAAAGAATTTGAGTTGTTTCATATGGAGCAGGGTGAAACCATGAAGGAGTACTATGCTCGCTTTGTGGATATATCCAACGACTTGGAAGCTCTTGGGAAAACCTACACCTAAAAGGAGAAATGATCAAAGATTATCGACGGTCTTCCATCATGTTGGGAACAGCGTACCTTCGCCATCGAGGAAGGTAATGACATGAATAAATATACCGTCGTACAACTAATGGGTACCTTGTTGTCTTATGAGGTACACAAGGATAGTAAGATCCGGATGAGGGAAAAGATGAAGGCGTACTTGAAGCAAGACGAGCCAAAGAAAAAGGCGATTGCATTCAAGGCCGCTCCATCTACCGATGATGAAGAATCGGAAGACGAATTGGACATGGAATCCATTACCTGTATGGCAAGGAAGTTCGATCGATTCTTTCGAAAAGGTAAATTTTTGAGTAAATCTAAAGTTATTTCGACTAATGCTTCTACTCCCGTGTGTTATAAATGCAACAAGCCAGGACACATCAAACCAGATTGTCCTCTCTACAAACATAAGGAGAAGGGGAAAGCATCTAAGTACGACAAGTCGAGAAAGCACAAGAAATGGCTTGTTGGCACATTCACCGACTCCGAAGAGGATTCCTCAAGTGGAGAGTCGGATGATGGAAGAGTGAAGAAAGCAAAAGTTTGCTTCATGGCTAAGGATGAGGCAAAAGGTCAAAAGTCCTCCTTCGATGATAGCGAGGATGAAAGCGAGGATGGTAGCGAGGATGAAGGCGGAGAACCTACTATAGAAGAAATGAGGTTAGCTAACCAAGAAATTTGGTCTAAATTTACTAAACTAGTAGATAGATTTAATAAGACCAAAGATGAACTTGTTAGCCTCCAAACCTCTCCTAAGTCTACCATCACCAACAATGACACCATTGTTGAGACACTCGCCAATGAGAAAGCAAGTTTTCTTACTCATAATGGCTTGTTGAGAAATGAGGTGAAGAACCTCAAATCTCAACTTGAGCATGTTCATTTTGAGAAATCGGATGAACACAAGATGGCGGATTTGACTTTTCAAAACTCAACTTTGAGTATTGAGAATGAAAATCTCAAATCTCGTGTTTATGCACTCACATCGCAAGTATCCATTTTGGATGCTTCTATGCTTTCTCTCAAAGAGAAGTATGAGTGCACTTTAGGCCGTATTAATAATTTTAATAAAGGTAAGGACCATTTGGATAATATCCTAAATGACTTACTTCCGGCCAAACACCACATTGGCTTGGGGTATAAGATGGGAGACTCATCCAAATCGTCTACAACCTTTGTTAGGCCAACATCCGATGACTCCACGAGTGGGAGCAAACACCCCATTGGTAGTTCTCCTACCAATAGTGCTTCCACTTCGTACACACCCCCGATTGGAAAGAAACCCACTTTGGGTGGACCTCCAAAGAGGGGTCATGCATTTTTGTACTCACATGCTATGCCACGTAGGAACACACATCCTACTCCACCGGTTCATATTAATGATGATTTTTATGCTCTGCACCCACGAGCACGTGCAAACACTCATATGCGACACCCACATGCACGTAATCATGCTCATGCACATCCTAATGCTTATGTTCAAACATCTCATCCACATGTGCATGCCTACTCTCATAATCATCCTCATGCATACACACATCATCACACTATTGCTAGATCCCATGCTCCTAGGCCACATGCAACCACTAGGAAGAGGATACCCAAAATGTACACTATTTGGGGTCCCAAGAACACTAGCGATGATGCTATGAATGTTTATGTGAAATCATATATTAATGATGTTATTTTGAATGATGATTATGTTGGGAAGTCAAGTTCCTCTTGGACTTGGTTTCTGAAGGGTTAGTTCCTTTAACCCTTCAATGCTTGGTACCATGAGTTTATGATCATGTTATGGGTACCAAGGCATGTGTTTATAAAATTTATTTTGATTATATTAATTTATGGGTTACAATAATCTTTACTTCGTATTTCAAATTTGTTGTCTAACCCATTGGATCCAAAAGGATTTTTGGATACCAAAATGAAGTTTTCTAGGTTCAATCCGCTTTGGGATACCAACCCTACCAACTCCTCGATTTGCAAAGACTTTCATTCAAATGGAGTTGATGGTGCTTGATCGATGCACCAATGTAGGGGGAGCTTAATGTTGTAAGTATGATATTACATTTGGTATCCATGTGTGATTGTATGCATGCATAAATAGAATTTTTACATTGATATCATTTTGTTTCCACTAGTATGCTAGGATTGTGTATGCCTAGTTTTATGGTGTTTTTTTTGGCATAAAACTTTTCCGTTTTACTTTTGATATCAATTCGATACATTTGGTATTAGTATTCTCATTGCATTTTGGTCTCTGATATTGACTATCGTCACTCGACGATTATCTTGATTTAATAGCTTTAGTTGTATGAAAACATAGAATTGTTTTCCATGCACTAATATAGCTACAAATGTTGATATTGGAGAATAAATTCCTTTCATCAATGCGTGAATTTACAATTGGTATTTTGATGACTTCATTTTTTTTTTCATTTTTCGTTTTTCGACTAAGGTCTCCTTGGCACACCTTTAATATGTTTTGGTATTTTACTTTGGTGTCATTGGACTGAGGTCGTATTCTTCGACTCCCGTAATTCATGTATTATTTGGCCATGATTTGTTATCATTGACTCCCGCACTTTTTGGATTATGCCAAAGGGGGAGAGATATAATAATGGCATGTGTTAAATGATAGTTTAGCATGAATCTAATTTGATATGTTAGATTCAGGGGGAGTTAAGAAAATATAAATGTATTTCAAATTCGATAACTGGATTTGTATTTTTAATTTTCTCGCCTGATTGATGCATATGTTTATTATTTCATATGGAACTAATGTGTCATCAATGCAGGGGGAGTAAGTAAATTTCATTTAGTACATTATTATTGATTATTATTTATATTGGTTTGTCATCACCAAAAAGGGGGAGAATGTTGAGTATTGATTCCCCGGATTTGGTTTTGATGATGAGCAAACATAAATATCGTGTACTAACTATTTGTGAGCGCAGTTATGGAGATCGTCGCCAAAAGAATACGTTCATCTCAAGCGACGTCTCAAGACTTCTCAATACGCGTGATCGTGTGCCTGAAGCTTCGTTTAAGCTCAAGGACCTTTATTGAAGTCAAGAATGAAGATTGAAGCTTATGAAGACGGATCGTCAAGGTTTATTTATAGTCTTCTAGCTTCTTTACTTAGAATGTTAAGCCTTGAGTAGGACTTACATTATAATCTTCATTTCGATCATATCTTAGAGCTAGGATTATCTTAGAAGCCCATAGGAACTTTCCCGAAGCTTCGCGCTTCTTCCCTCGGCTTCTGGAGCATCTTAGTTGGTTCAAGTAGGAGAACCAACCGACTAGATGACGATCTAGTCGGTCGGTAATCCTTCATGAACCGACTAGATGTCCTTGCTCAATATTGGCTATCTACTGTTTACAGTTAATCGGTCCAAGAAGGCTCACCGACCGACTAGATGATGATCTAGTCGGTTAGGAATCCTTCTCAGACCGACTAGCTTTCATCTCCCAATTTCAGCCTGAGCCACTGTTTACACTTAGTCGGTCAAAGCACATCTATCGACCGACTAGTTGAGAAACTAGTCGGTTAGACATTGTTCTTAGACCGACTAGTTAAACTTGTTTCCAGCCTTTGAGTTTCATCTCTTAGTCGGTCAAAGAACACTGACCGACTGACTAGTTGTGCAACTAGTCGGTCGGCAAGTCTTCTTAGACCGACTAGTTTGTATTGAACGTGAACTTTTCTATATTGGCTGTCAACTCGTTAGTCGGTCCATGCTCATTGACCGACCGACTAGATTGTGATCTAGACGGTCGGGCATCCTTCTTTGACCGACTAACCAGCTTCAGAAAAGAGCCGTTGGGATCTTTTTGAACTCGTTTTTCCTTGCCCCTATAAATAGAATCCTGATTCATTTCTTGAAGGGGTTAAGCAATATATTAGAGATATTTTCAGATCAAAAGAGAAGAGCAATCAACTCTATTTCCAAGCTCTCTCTTCTCACAAGAATCTCTCCCTCAAGTTCTTGAGCCCCAAATCCTCAAGAGAGATTCTCTCCATTGTGAGCCATTCAAGCTAGAAGCTTGATTCTAGGTCACCATCTCCACCCTAGGCTTCCATTGCTGGTCATCTTCTTGAAGCTAGGGTTTGGTGCCATCTTCCTCCATCAAAATCCCCATTGCCCTAATTTGGTAAGAATACTCAAGGCATAGGTATTTTGTTGGTAAGCATTTAATTTCATTTACATTCGTTATTTGAATTGTATACTCTCGGTTGTGAGAGTTTGCGTGATCCCGGGTTGTGGGATTCACAGACATCGTTTGTAGTTAGTTTGCACTTGCGAGGTTTTCGCAAGTGGGCATATTGGAAATCTTGAGTTAGGGTTTCTAACTCAAGTATCCGGAGGGGATCCGGGTGGTTGGTGTTGGGGTTTTGGCGGACCCCCAGAGCTCAGATCCGTATCCGTCCTAAGTCGGACGGACCACGGAGGCACAAAAGCGCAGCGAAAAAACCAGAAATCAAAAATTTCTACTCTAGCTAAACTATTTAGCTAGGCTCTGGGGAGCCAGAACCTAGCCCGATCTATGCCGACTTGGAGTGGGTCTGACCACCCCAAGAAGGATCTACACTAAGCGACTTATTAAAATTACACTAGAAAACGCTTAACCACATACCCGGAATCTTGGCCCTGGAGCAGGCAAGATGTACCGCACCGTCTTGAGAAGCTCCGCGTAGCCGAGCCGCGTTGACCCGATCTCCCTGAGCCGCCTCGCACCCTCGCACCGATCCGCCCGAGCCGCTTTTGCCTCCGAACCAATCACACGCGGTAGAAAGTTTCACTTGAGAAGAACCCGCGTCTAAGACGTCCGGATCAGATCCAAACCCCCTTCGTAGTCGTGCTAGGACTACTCCGGAGAATAGGAAAATTAGAGAGAGAGAGATTAGTCACGGATCGAGCTTGCTCTAAAATTCTGGAGCTACTCGATCGTTGGCCGGTGTGTTTTTCAACGAGGAGAGTGCACCCCTATTTATATAGGGAGTGAGCACTCAACTTCTCGTTGCGGGCAATGTGGGACAATCCATATGAAGAGAAAAATTCATTAAGCCATTTGGCTTAATTTCAACTTTAAAGTTAGCCTTTCACAAAGTCAAACTTTAACTAATTAATTCTCCTCACATACTAAACTTCAGACACCAAACAAGCTATCAATCAGAAAAGCTTGGAATGGTGAAGGCGTAGGAACTGACGGTGACGAATTTCGACTTCGTTTGACCCCTCAAACAATTGCTCAAAGTTTAGCAATTTTCACAAAATTCGTAGCCGTCATTAGGGTTTTCAAAAACCCTAATTTAACTTAAGTTGCGGGCGCGCCCGCTAAACTTAGCAGGCGCGCCCGCCCAAGGGGGCAAGGGCGGGCCGCCCGCCCGCTGCTGCAGCGGGCCGCGCCCGCTGCATCAACGGGCGCCCGCCCGCTGTGCAGCGGGCCGTGCCCGCTGTGCAGCGGGCGCCCGCCCGCTGCACACAGCGGGCCATGCCCGCTGCTGCAGCGGGCCACGCCCGCTGTGCAACGGGCGTGTGCCCGCTGCTGCAGCGGGCCACGCCCGCTGTGCAACGGGCGTGTGCCCGTTGCAGCCAGCGGGCGTCGCCCGTTTGCCTTTGCACATGGGCCTTTTGGCCCAGTGGGTCTAACCCACTTCCCCTTGAACTCTTTCTGCGTTTCTAGGCTCGTTTGAGCTCCGATTTGGACGCGGTTTGAACCTGTGTTTAGACCGAGACGATCCCGTCATCCAGGTAACCTTTTCCAACAAGTTTGTTCCTACTAAATTCGTTGTAACTAATTTACAACACGTTTAGTCAAAGTTAGCATCTAATGCAACGTTGTGTCCCTATTGCTAATGCGACTAACTTTCACAACTTAACTTGTGAATATCATCAAATGACATTTCTCTCTATTCTATATTCCTATTACTAAGACACGAGCACTACTCGGTGTGAGACCCTACAGCCTGACCTTACTACAGGTTGAGGCTCGAAACCCCTAGACGACGGTCACTACGAGCAGTAGCTATCGTCCCTGTTTCAGAGTCATCATAACGTGATCGACCCTTTGACAAAAGTGTCATAGGGTTTGCATTGGCTGTGTCAGTGATGAATTCCGTTAGCTAAAATCCCTTCGTCAAGACTGTGTTATTGTTGGCCTAGGGTATGGTTTTCTGTCAACCCTATTAGACAACATTGGTCAGTATACAGCGGTCTTTATTGTATACACGTTGTGCTACTTGCAACGTACCCCGGCCGAGGATTAACATAAAGACCGTACTGAGCCTATAACACTAACTTCCCTTTAATGGAAGTGACGAATCCCATCTTAGTCATTTACCCACCTAGAGAGCTTCAGGTGCAACCCAACCTAAGATCTTTCATCAGGACTGGTCCTCGAAGCTAGATCATGGGTCTAAGCTACACCGTCCGCTCACAGATTGGTACAGATGACTTCAGGTCTTAAGGATCAACTAACCTATCATCACCCTAGAGTTATTAAAGACAGATCATTAAAGTTAACCATTTAACAACTCTAACTTGGTCGTTCAGTGAACTCATTCTACAATGAGCACCTGTGTCTCGTCTCCGACTTCGCTAAGTCGAATGACTATGAGATCATCATTACCCGAAGGTAAGACGAAGACACAGTGATCTATCCGATGTGTCGATATCCAGTTCTCGACACATCTATGATCACGAACCGTTTAAGACCTACGTTTCTATTCGGTCGCTTACTTACTCATAATCGAGATCTCATCCAGATATGTAAGGACCTAACTATAAGTCTATGGATATTATCTAAGTATATTAATACAAATGATTTTATACTTAGAATAATACGTACCATATACGGTATGAACAAGACGTATAATCAAGATAAATTGCCTTATGGGCATATATCTTCCTACATCTCCCACTTGCACTTAGGCTATTTATCTCGGTATCTCATACCGTTATAGCATATCAGTCACTTTGACATTTGATATGGCAAACCTAAGAATGGTTCTACTAATAAGTATCTACAACGAATTTTAATGGATTGAAATTACATCTCTTGATCACACAGGGTTGATCCTTTGGAAAAATGATCTGGATCAATTTTTCTAACTTCGTATAGCTAACAGTAGCTTATACGATTTAGATGTGGGGTCTAACATTTCCGTAAGTCAGTTCTAGCTCACACCACTTTATTGTGTCAATATGTCAAGTACATATTCGACACCCTAAGTCTATATATATATATATATGATTAAATCAAAACAATTTTGACTTAATGATTTATATAGAAGATTCATTAAAGTGAAATATCCTTTTTACTTAGTCCGAAAAAACGGAACTAAGTATATGAGCTCGCTCCCACTGACTTTAAGAATTACCTGGTTAAATTACTTCAACATAATATCTAAATCATATTTAGATTTATGTGCAAAATATAACCTTTTGGTAAGTGCCTCAGATGGAATGTACAAGTGTCAGATTCGGTTTGACGAATGAGTCAAGACAAGATCGTTTTAAGGAATCTTGACATTGACTCGTTCAATCAAAACGTACTACACTGTACCTATTCCTTTAACCACATTTAGTATTAACTCTTTTAATAACTAAATGCAGATAATCGAGAAATAATCTTGATATGCGTATTATTGTGATCGCACACAATTTATACGCCCCTTGGAACCTATACTTAACTACTGATTGACTTTTAACATTTAGTCAGCTCCAAAATCAATATTATCGAAGCAATACACCATTATTCGAAATTATACGCAACCATCACAGAAAAGCCACATCCACAGAATTTAAGCCAATTCAATTTCAATTGCAACAAACGAGACATCCATTCCAAAACAACGGGTTCATAAAAAGAACCTTAATTTGTTTATCAAAAATAAACCTTGAGTGCAAAGCACTCATTCATTGTTTTCGATCCTTAAAGATGATACATTTTATTCAAATAAGAAAAATATCATCTCCATCACGATCAGCGTCTCCAGAAGTCTTTGAGCGGTCCCAGCAGCAACTGTTGCTTTGATTGCCGACCGATCTCCGTGCTTCTCCAATCTCCAGTTCTTATCAGCCACCTGTATACAGTACACAGATGTCTATAAGTGTCTCACACTATATGAATGGAAATAATTGCATTTAATTGAATTTTAATTTGTACCTGAGGTAGAGGCATCAGTATGCCCCTTCTTCTTCTCTGCAAGATAGATCTTGCAGTTCCTCTTCCAGTGGCCAATCTTGTGGCAATGGAAGCACTCAGATTTCGACGGGGCCCCGTTGTTCTTCTTCTTCCCATTCTTAGCCTTCGCAGGTTGTGGGACCTGCCTCTTCTTTCCTTTGCCTTTCGGCTGGTTGGAAGTAGCAGAGCCAACAACCAGTGCAGCCGGTTTCTTCTCAATCTCCTCAAATTGCCGGAGCATATTGAGGAGACCAGGAGGATCCGTCTCAAGGCTGTTCATTATAAAGCCAGTTATAAAGGGCTTGAACTCGGGAGTTAAAGACTTTAGGATAATGTCCGTGGACATCTCATTGTCCAGGACAAATCCTAACTGGGCGGCGTCCTCCACGTACCCGATCATTTTGATAACATGATCTTGTACTGGCCCTGTCGTCATCTTCGTGCTCCAGAGGTTGCTGGTAGCTTCGAACTTGGCAGCTCTGGATCGCTTGCCATACAACTCTTGTGCATTAAGGAGTATGCTCTGAACATCCATATGTTCATGCTTCCTTTGCAGCTCGTTGGTCATCGAAGCTAGAGCAAGGCATCTTGCCTTCTCAGCATCCCTCTGGTACAACTTGAAGGCTTCTTTCTCTTCGTGGGTTGAATCCTCATCGGGCTTGTCCGGAGCGTCCTCGAATAATATGTATCCAATCCCATCTAGGGAAAGGACCAACTTAATGTTCCTAAGCCAGTCTTTGTAGTTGGTTCCATCCAGCACGTTCTTTTCTACCATGTATTTTAGACCTGAGTCCATTCTGCATTTTATAGATACTTTAGTTAGTATATGTTCGTAGTATAGTTTTAATGGTTTTAATAAAACTATATTCTCCCACTAAATTTATTTAAAGCCATAATAATAAATAATTTATTATAAAATAATATTTGTGAGAGAGGGATCCGACTACCATGAGTCTGACAACCTTGAGTGTATCTCAACAAGTTGTCCGACTCTGCAGTCGGTAGACGAACTCGTCGTCAATCATATTTATTATGATTCCCTATCGATTTTTACCCCTAGTCATTTGTGATCATGAGTGTGCTCAACCGGATCACAATGGCTAGCCTAGTCGGACCCTTGTTTTCGTGTCTAGCCTGACTTGCCCCTTTGCTCGGTGTATGCACGACGCGCCGGTTTGGGTCAGGACTTAGACTACATTCTTGGTTAGACTTACGCCGAAGCTCGAGGGATGAGACAACGGTTTCAGTCAGGTTAAGATGTCAATCAAGAAATCGGTTTCTATAAGATTGACATGTCACGGCTTGAGTGTAGCTCAACAACCGGAACATGTTTCTTACAGTTGCCAACTCCTAAAACAAGGAGGGCTACGATTTATCTTGAACAAGATTATTATCGTATTGACTTAGGTATAGTCGATGGACTTACATAGTCATGAATCGACTCCTTGCGGTCCAGCGGACGCGGCCAGGAAATTGACTAAGCCAGGACCACTTGTTACCCAGTCTAGCTAGGTTGGTCCAAAAACTTTAGCCAAGCACATTGACCGACATCATGATCCATTGAAGGAGTTGTCATCAATCTTATGTTTTCCAAACAACTAAATGGCTTTTAATTTAGAGAACTAGTTAATCCTTATCAACTAGTGGATCCTAAAATTCAAAATTTTTCAGATTGGTTGAACAACTTTTATTAAGTCCTTATCAACTATAAGGTTCTACGTTCAACTAACTACCCCAATCTTATTATGATTTTAATAAAACTATTCAACATTGTCTTTTTTATGAAAATCATTTAATTGAACGTTTTAATGAAATGATTTACAAAACAAAAGGACTAGCCTAATCAGGTATTAGGTTCGATGTTGTTTTGTTTTATCAAACATAGCATGTCACTATCATGTTTTAATGGCTAACCTAACAAGGTTTGTGAATACATTATTCAACATCAAATGAAGCAACTAACTTTATCCGCATGAAAGAAAGTTTCATTTTTTAGTGACATATAAAATGTATTTGCAAGTTTAAAAAATTATCTGTATAATACAAACATGCAAATCTAAATTTTAACACTTAAAATTAAAGATTAAAAATTTTAAAGTCTTCATAAAAAATTTTATCGCATAAAACTAGGTCGTACAAAATTATCTAATAATTTTAAACCTAGGCTCTTAAAATTTTTAATCTTATTTCTAAAATTAAAATATCACATAAAAATTTTAGAAACAACTATGTAATAAAAGAAATTAATTTATGTTTCATCTCATGAAAATAAAACATTTCTATTATTAACATATATTAAAATGATTTTAAAACTCTTTTAAAACTTTTAGAAATCTATTTAGAAGCTTTCAAATAAAGTTTTAAAGATCTCTAACTTTTATGTAACTAAAGAAAAATTCTTAAATTTCAAAAATAAAATTTTTCTAAAGTTTACATAAACTTTAAACACTCTTTTAAAAAAATTTTAATGTCTCATAAAAATTTACAAAGTATTTAAAACATAGTAGACTACTTTTAGATTTATCGCATAAAAATAATTTTCCAAAATTAAAACAAATTTCCGTGTTGCAAAATTAATTTTTGAAACACAAAATTATTTTCAAAACTAATAAAAAGGTTTTGAACATGCAGGCTAAGCTTTTTTAACTATTTAAAAAGTCGTTATAGTAGATCTATAGCATAACCGTGGCTCTGATACCACTGTTGGGGTTTTGGCGGACCCCCAGAGCTCAGATCCGTATCCGTCCTAAGTCGGACGGACCACGGAGGCACAAAAGCGCAGCGGAAAAACCAGAAATCAAAAATTTCTACTCTAGCTAAACTATTTAGCTAGGCTCTGGGGAGCCAGAACCTAGCCCGATCTATGCCGACTTGGAGTGGGTCTGACCACCCCAAGAAGGATCTACACTAAGCGACTTATTAAAATTACACTAGAAAACGCTTAACCACATACCCGGAATCTTGGCCCTGGAGCAGGCAAGATGTACCGCACCGTCTTGAGAAGCTCCTCGTAGCCGAGCCGCGTTGACCCGATCTCCCTGAGCCGCCTCGCACCCTCGCACCGATCCGCCCGAGCCGCTTTCGCCTCCGAGCCGATCACACGCGGTAGAAAGTTTCACTTGAGAAGAACCTGCGTCTTAGACGTCCGGATCAGATCCAAACCCCCTTCGTAGTCGTGCTAGGACTACTCCGGAGAATAGGAAAATTAGAGAGAGAGATTAGTCGCGGATCGAGCTTGCTCTAAAATTCTGGAGCTACTCGATCGTTGGCCGGTGTGTTTTTCAACGAGGAGAGTGCACCCCTATTTATATAGGGAGTGAGCACTCAACTTCTCGTTGCGGGCAATGTGGGACAATCCATATGAAGAGAAAAATTCAATTAAGCCATTTGGCTTAATTTCAACTTTAAAGTTAGCCTTTCACAAAGTCAAACTTTAACTAATTAATTCTCCTCACATACTAAACTTCAGACACCAAACAAGCTATCAATCAGAAAAGCTTGGAATGGTGAACGCGTAAGAACTGACGGTGACGAATTTCGACTTCGTTTGACCCCTCAAACAATTGCTCAAAGTTTAGCAATTTTCACAAAATTCGTAGCCGTCATTAGGGTTTTCAAAAACCCTAATTTAACTTAAGTTGCGGGCGCGCCCGCTAGACTTAGCGGGCGCGCCCGCCCAAGGGGGCAAGGGCGGGCCGCCTGCCCGCTGCTGCAGCGGGCGGGCGCCCGCTGCTTGCAGCGGACCGTGCCCGCTGCATCAGCGGGCGCCCGCCCGCTGCACACAGCGGGCCATGCCCACTACTGCAGCGGGCCACGCCCGCTGTGCAACGGGCGTGAGCCCGTTGCAGCCAGCGGGCGTCGCCCGTTTGCCTTTGCACATGGGCCTTTTGGCCCAGTGGGTCTAACCCACTTCCCCTTGAACTCTTTCTGCGTTTCTGGGCTCGTTTGAGCTCCGATTTGGACGCGGTTTGAACCTGTGTTTAGACCGAGACGATCCCGTCATCCAGGTAACCTTTTCCAACAAGTTTGTTCCTACTAAATTCGTTGTAACTAATTTACAACACGTTTAGTCAAAGTTAGCATCTTATGCAACGTTGTGTCCCTATTGCTAATGCGACTAACTTTCACAACTTAACTTGTGAATATCATCAAATGACATTTCTCTCTATTCTATATTCCTATTACTAAGACACGAGCACTACTCGGTGTGAGACCCTACAGCCTGACCTTACTACAGGTTGAGGCTCGAAACCCCTAGACGACGGTCACTACGAGCAGTAGCTGTCGTCCCTGTTTCAGAGTCATCATAACGTGATCGACCCTTTGACAAAAGTGTCATAGGGTTTGCATTGGCTGTGTCAGTGATGAATTCCGTTAGCTAAAATCCCTTCGTCAAGACTGTGTTATTGTTGGCCTAGGGTATGGTTTTCTGTCAACCCTATTAGACAACATTGGTCAGTATACAGCGGTCTTTATTGTATACACGTTGTACTACTTGCAACGTACCCCGGCCGAGGATTAACATAAAGACCGTACTGAGCCTATAACACTAACTTCCCTTTAATGGAAGTGACGAATCCCATCTTAGTCATTTACCCACCTAGAGAGCTTCAGGTGCAACCCAACCTAAGATCTTTCATCAGGACTGGTCCTCGAAGCTAGATCATGGGTCTAAGCTACACCGTCCGCTCACAGATTGGTACAGATGACTTCAGGTCTTAAGGATCAACTAACCTATCATCACCCTAGAGTTATTAAAGACAGATCATTAAAGTTAACCATTTAACAACTCTAACTTGGTCGTTCAGTGAACTCATTCTACAATGAGCACCTGTGTCTCGTCTCCGACTTCGCTAAGTCGAATGACTATGAGATCATCATTACCCGAAGGTAAGACGAAGACACAGTGATCTATCCGATGTGTCGATATCCAGTTCTCGACACATCTATGATCACGAACCGTTTAAGACCTACGTTTCTATTCGGTCGCTTACTTACTCATAATCGAGATCTCATCCAGATATGTAAGGACCTAACTATAAGTCTATGGATATTATCTAAGTATATTAATACAAATGATTTTATACTTAGAATAATACGTACCATATACGGTATGAACAAGACGTATAATCAAGATAAATTGCCTTATGGGCATATATCTTCCTACAGTTGGGATGTAGGATCACCGGGAACAAGTCGGGGAGACTTGGGTGGATCCGAACCCATTAAACCATTTGTTTGGGTTTGCATTTATTCTTGTTGATCGTTGTTATTCCGCATTGTTGTTTGTTAATTGCACGATAATTAGGAATAACTCTCCCTATTATTTAAAAGTACTATTCACCCCCCCTCTAGTACGTGTGCAGTAGCCCGACAGGTGCACTACAACACACTTAGTGACTATGGTGTCAATTGTGATACTTGTCCTATCATGGTTGATAACCAAAGTGCTATATGTCTTTCCAAGAACCCGGTATATCACTCTCGTACCAAACACATAGATGTGAGATACCATTTTATTAATGATCATGTAGCTAAGAAGGGCATCATCTTAGAGTACATTGAAACCCAAAAACAAATTCCGACATCTTCACAATACCTCTTAAAGAAGATTCATTTGTGAGGTTGCATGGAGAATTAGGAATTATGGGTGAATCTAAAATTTAGGAGCTCAACTTATATGTTATAACTCTCTTTGAGCTCATTTCATCTTGTTGCCTTATCATTTGATATATCATATATATGCGTTTAAGAAAGTCAATTGAGATTTATGTGATTTCATGAGTTCTTTAAGATTGTTTTTAGAGATTTGTGTTGCAATTGATTTATCATATTACATTGTTTTTATGATGAGTTTGTGATTAGAGTATAGGTCCTAGGGTGAGTATTCTTATCATCTGGTTTTCTATCTCACTGTGCATTTTTGGACCAGGACAGACGAATGTCTTTCCATCGACAGTCGACTGCCCTACTCTATTTTCTCAGTCAGAAATTTCTATCTTTTGCACAGACGACTGATGACAATTTTATAGTCGACTGTAATTTCAACAGGCGACTGCATTTTGGTCATCAGGCGACTGTCATTTCTGTCAAATTTTTCCAGTACTCTCTGTCTTTTTGATGAAGTTTATTGATTCTCAGTCAGTCGACTGATGTGTATAGTACAGTCGACTGTCCCACAGACAGGCGACTGTATGTTACTCAACAGTCGACTGTCTGTCTTCCTGAGCTTATTTCTTATCACCTCATCCAGTTGACTGACTTTTGTTCATCAGTCGACTGTCTACCGTTGTATCGGTTCACTGCTTCGATCTGAGCCGTCGATTCTTTGATCCAACGGCACAGATTAATTCCCTCTTTCTTATATTCGTTGAGAAGTTTCATTTTGACGCATGTTTTCTCTCTCCTCCGACTTGATACCGCTCGTCTTCCCGCTCATTTCCTCTGGCGTCGTCGTCGATCTCCTCCTCCTCGCGTTTGTCGATTGCTTCGTCGTTATGCTATTTTGTCTTTCGACTAGGTCCGAGTCTCTCTCTCACTCTCTCTCGTGCAATATTTTGTTTGATTTCATCGCCTGTCAATTTTCTTCTCTTTCGATTGATTGACTCCATGGCTCCCAAAACCAAGAGAAAAAGGAAGATCTTAGCTCCTAAGAAACCTAGGGCTCCTAAGAAACCTACCGTTGCCAAGAACAAGAAGCCCTACAAAGCCCGTACTAAACAAGCCGACTCTCCCTCACATTCTTCTTTGAAGGGATATTCTCCTTCAGGGTCTTCTTCTCCTGTCACTGAGCCCTTGACCAAGCGTCGGCGCAAGCCCATTGGTGTTAGCATCAATGAGCCTAGTGTTGACGCTCCCCATCATTCCTCTTCTGAGTCGAGTTCTGCAGAAGAGACCCATGTCGCTCCACCTTCTGATCCCCTTGTCCCGATTTGCCGAGATGATCTTTACTTGGCAAAATTCCACTCTCTTATAGGGATCAAACTTCTTAGGGAGTGGTATATAGTTTTTCCCGCCTTCACTGCTGAGAGACTGTCTGACATCTTATCTCCTACCCATTTGGCCAATCTTTTTCGCTTCTCTTAGAGCGAGTCTCCTAGGGCTTATCCATTTTTGGTTAAGCTCTTCTATGCTAACCGCATTCGCGATGAGTACTCCACCACTGGATATATCGATACTGTTGTCCAGGGGACTTCATTCGCATTGATCCCACTCTATTAGGAACCATTCTTAGGATTCCTTCTACCGGATCTCTTCCCTCTGACATTTCCATTTCTGATATCGATGAGCTTGACCAGGAAGTCCTCTGGGACATGTTTCGTGAGATACCCTCAGCCCTGGATTCTGGTATTAGGTCGTCTTTGTTTTCGGCTAGGGGTTGGGTTTTCACCTCATGGTGAAGTCCAACATCCTGCCGAAGTATGGATCATCTGACCAGCCTTCACAGGATATTCTGAGGTGTATGTATACGATTTTCTTCGGGATGTCCGTGAACTGGGCCGGTGTCCTCCTTGACAGGATGGACAAGGTCAAGTTTACTTCCTCCTCTGCTCACATTCCATACGGTGGACTTCTTATACTTGTTTTTCGTCACTTTGGTGTTGATTTGTCTCCTTACGAGCCCGTGCCTTTTGGTCCTCTTCTGGGTACTGCTGCAAAGGCGAAGTCCTCTTCGGCTCTGCAATCTGCATCAAAGAAGAGGAAATCCACATCTGATCCGTCCTCCTTCACAGTTCCTCCAGCTGACCAGCCTTCCACCTCAGCTCCACCATCTCTTGATATTCTTTTTAAGATGGTCTCTGGTCTTTATGAGTTGGCTTCATTATCTTTCCAGCATCAGGGAATACTCTTCCCTGAGCATCTGAGATGTTTTATTCCTCCTCAGCCTCATGAGCCTCCTCAGACCATCGTCACTGATGTCGTTGTGCATCCTGGTGTAGATTCTACTCAGGATGTTGCTGATGCTGCTGCTGTTGCTACTTTTGACCCTCCTCCAGAGGATACATTCACAGAGCCTACTTCTCCTTCTACAGCCCCTGGAGACGCTCACTCATAGATGTGTGTTTCAGTTGTGTTAGTTTGTATGATGATGTCTGATGTATATCTGATGTTGTATGTACTTTTGTGATCATGATGTATTTTTTTGGATCATGATGTATTTTTTGTTAGACATGGTGATGTCCATCTGATGTGTACTCATGTCATCTTTGATATATATATATATGACATTGCTGTTTCGTCCTATGTGTCACACCATGTATAATTGTTAATCATATAATGTGTGCTGATTGTGATATTGTCTCCATGAATGATATATTCTCCTCTGATGTGTTTTTGAGACAATATAGGATTTGATGTTGGATTATTCATGCTATCAGTGATGTGATGCGTTTTTGAAACTATTTTTGTTACGTATATCTAAAATGTTGATATTGGACTTTAGTTCCTATATTCACATAAGTATATGCTGTGTTTTTTATGAATTTAGATTCTTTGTATCTTTATACTCCTTGATTGTTGTTAATTCTTATTTAGCACGATTATTGTTGGTATGTACTCCCACCTTTTTGGATAAGGCCATAGGTGGAGAGAAATATACATACAAGATTCATAATGAATGTGCTAAGTATGTGCTAACACTTAAATCTAAGATTGAAGTTTCCTTAGATTCAGGGGGAGTAAGATTACAATGAATAGGGATTTTTTTATTTCCTAGATTTCATGGGTTGAATTCACTCATATCTTATTCATTTTCTTCAATTGATATATAGATGCCCAAATATTTGTTGACTAACTTGATTGGCATCGATGTAGGGGAGTAGGTTTTCATAAGCACAATTATTTATCTTTTTTGTTTATGTTTGTTTGTCATCATCAAAAAGGGGTAGAATGTTGAGTATTGGACTTCTCCCTACTTGGTGTTAATGATGAGCAAACATAAATACTTGTGACTAATCCCCTATTTTACAGTTAATCCATTGCCTAAGCTTATTATGAAGATCTACTTGTAATGGATGACACTCAAAGTTCATTGAAGGCAAATGAAATGGATTGGATGATCGTGGATGGTAATTGAAGCTCCATGAAGACTTCAAGATCATACGTTGGATAGAAGAGAGAATTCGTCAATGTAATTTTCTTTTATCTCTTCTAGTATGCAGCTTAGAAGTAGATAATTGATGGAGCACGCACACATCCTCTTTTCCGTCTTAGGACATCAATAGATCATTCGTCCTTAGACTCCAATTCATTTCTCTTTTGATTGTGTTTGTATTGTTTATAACAGTCGACTGCTGAACACTTTACAGTCGCCTGTCTCAAAAATAGTCGACTGTGTGTTGTTCTACAGTCGCCTGTTATGCACAAACTTTTACAATCTAGTTTTGGGCTTCTCTGTCTTATTTCCCACAAGCGACTCATGAACGATTTACGGTCGCCTGTCCAGGTGACAGTCGACTGTGTTTTGTAAATCAGTCACATGTCTATCTTCTGCCCAAACTCTGTTGATCTGTATTTTTACGGCCAGTCAACTAATGTTGAATACATAGTCGACTGTCCATTGGATCAGTCGATTGTCTATGCTGCAACAGTCGTTGTCTGTGAGCCAATTTGTTGACTCAGCTCTCTGAAAATTCTCAGGGTATTTGACAGTCGTCTGTTTAAGGATTTACAGTCGCCTGTTCTGATTAACAGTCGACTGTCTTCTCCTCAACAGTCGAGTGTTCTGTTATCCCAGATGTTTTCCAGAATTCTTTAACTTACCCATCTTACGGCCAGTCGCATGTAGAAGAACTTACAGTCGCCTGTTGGTTTAACAGTCGACTGTCTCTCCTTCATTAGTCGACTGTCCACGTGGTAAGTTACCGTTATGAATTCTCACCTACCCTTGCTGACTGTGCAACAGTCGACTGTGGTTTATTCAACAGTCGACTGTCGCGAGCTCAGGTTCTATCCGTTGAAATTTTTCTCACCGATTCCTAAAGTGGTTTTGCCTAATCTGTTTTGTGGATTTGAGAAACATATCTAAGGGGCTTCTACTGTTACATTGAGAGGTTACCAATTCTTCCAAATTTTCATCTCAAGCTTTCATTCTCAAGTTTAAAGCTCTCAAATCCAAAGCCCTAATAATTCCAATCTTTGATCTCTTGCTCCCCAACCTAGAACCAAAGAGTCATCTTCTAGGCATTTGGTGCAGTCAAGAGAAAGGTTTTTCTCCTCTTTTCCAAGAGAGTCTTCAACACAAAACACACTT
The DNA here is from genome assembly GCA_030789695.1 of Scilla litardierei. Lineage (NCBI taxonomy): Eukaryota > Viridiplantae > Streptophyta > Magnoliopsida > Asparagales > Asparagaceae > Scilla > Scilla litardierei. The sequence continues at coordinate 578,020,755 of CM061142.1, forward strand.
CTCCTTCAAGTTCTACTTCAAGGCATAGGTGATTGTAGGTGTTGTTTTCATATTTCATAACTTTCATTATTTGAATTTGCTCTCGGGTTGTGAGAGCAGTTTGCTTGCTCCCAAGTTGTGAGAGTCAAGGTCAATCGACTGTATTTCGATTTCACTTGTATGGTTGCTACAAGTGGGTTTTAAGAAAACCTCAAGTTATGGTTCTAACTTAAGTATCCGGAGGTATCCGGGCGGAAGAGACGTATGATTACCGGGAACAAGTCGGGAAGTGACTTGGGTAATTCGAACCCTTGAACATCCTTGCGTTTGCATTTGTTTCTTTTTGGATTTAATTTTAATTCCGCATTATACTGTAGGTTAGCATTTAAATTGGTGTAACTATCGTTTTAAATTGTATAAACACTATTCAACCCCCCCTTCTAGTATTTTCCCTATAGCCAGGGTCCTTACAGAGGGATATGTCGGTGAGGATGGAGGCGAGAGGAAAGAGGGAGAGTGAGAGAAAGGAGATGATGTGGGTTTGGGTGGGTTTCGCGTTAACTCAGGTATAATCCAGCTTAAACTACACCCGAGTTAAGTCTTGTAACAGAATCCGTCCAAAAAGACTATTTTCGAATGTTTTAAAAGATTTGGGGGACCAGTTAGCAAATGCCATAGTTTAGAGGACTCTTTTCGAATAACCCATTTTTTGAGAAACCGAATTTTAAAAACCCAATGAAATCATCCAAAACAGGTATTAATGCTTTAAGCTGCCCTGAGCCAACCTGCAGGATAAGATGCTGACATGGAGTCCTTGCATTCACCCGCCAAAGATGTATCATCCCTGCAACCGAAAGCTGAATTCGCAAAACTCAGCAGCCTAATTCCTTGCTTTCAATCAATGGCTACGTTAAGGAGCTGGGCTTCAACTATATCTCTTCAAGTAAGCTTCTGTCCTTGGCGTTTACCAATATGTTTCTAGTTTTCCGATCTGGTCCGTTTCACTTGTGTCTGCAGAGATCGGCAGCAAGCGCTCGTCGTGAACCGGCGCGTTCATCGATCATCAAGGCGGACCCGAAGAATTCGCCGCAGCAGAATGAAAATGGTAAGGAACCCATCATGTTAATCGATGACCATAATTCAGCAAGCAATGGATTTTATTTTTTTTCCCAGGCTGTTCTAAGAGAGGACTGCTGCTGGTTGGCATGGGAGCATTGGCTGCCACTTTGTTGCCTGCAGAACTCGCAAATGCCGAAGGTGATGCATGAAATTTCTTTTTTCCTGACCTCATCGCATGATCTCATCGCGTGATCATGCAGGCGTACCTGATAAATACCAAGAATTTGTAGATACCATCGATGGATATTCGTACTACTACCCCTCAGATTGGAGGGTAAGTATTGAAGAAATTCTAATGGTGTGTTTATTAAATAATATGCTGACAGAAGCCTAGTTTTGTTGTGTCACTTAGGAATTCGACTTCCTAGGGCATGATTCAGCGTTCAAGGATAGGTTCGCAGCGCTGCAGCATGTGAGAGTCTGCTTTATTCCCACGGATAAAAAGGATGTTCGTGAGTTGGGTCCAATGGAAGTGGTAAATTTTTCAGAGTAGTATTAAGTCATTTCCCAAAGTACTGGGGAGGGGCTTTAGATAAATTTACAATGTATATTTTCGATCAACAGGCAGTTTTTAACCTGGTGAAAAACGTATACGCTGCGCCAATACAGAGGCCGACCATATACGACATACAGGAGGTGAGTCATGATTCGGCAATCAGTGTGGCAAGAATCATCTTGAAGTCTTACAGTGCGTGTTTTTCCTTGCAGCGATCCATTGATGGAAAGAATTACTGGACATTTGAGTATGAGCTCGAATCTCCAAACTTTGCCCGAACCGCATTTGCAACCATAGCCATAGGCAATGGTATGTTCATCCAAAGCATCTCAGACTAGGGATCCTAGAGTGAACAACTTGTTTATGGTATACTTCATGCCTATGCTTTGATGTCTCTTTGAAGGGCGGTACTACACTCTGGTTGTTGGGGCGAATCAAAGACGATGGAGCAGGATGCGGAATAAACTCAAGGTGGTGGCTGATTCTTTCAGGATGATCGACATATGAAACCATGAGAACGGCAGGCTCACACTATCAGAGCGATCGGGGACTGGTATTCATACTTCACTGTGTACATATTTTGGAGACTGAGCATGCTCTGGCCTTGATGTCATTGCTGCAAGCTAAAACCTTGCCGTCTTTAAATTTGAGCTTTATACGATCCTGGAATCTGAAACCAGGGTTCTCAAAAATCCAATCGACTGATTTTCATGCACTGGGAATTAGTAAGATTTGTATGACTACAAATTACTTCTTTTTGGGTAACGGTACCATCAGTTTCTAAAATTGCCTTAGTGCTATGCAAATGGCAAAATACTTTGGGGCACCTCAATTTGAATAATAAATGAAAACAATTCATCAAGCTTTTGAAGCAAATATTGTCAAACAGCCAGGAAATGCCAATGCTTCAGCAGCAATTGAAGCAAATATTGTCAAACAGCCATGGCATGCTAATGCTTTTGCATTAGCGATACATACTGAGGTGCACATGCAATTCATTCCCAAACTGAATTTAACAGTGACACATTTCACCGATTCAGTAACAGGAGGCACACTGTCAGGAGGCGAAGAACCTGAACAATGAGGATGATATATCTCGCATCAGGATTCCTACTTGATTCATTCTGTCGATACAAGAAAACTGTACAAGGAAGTCCGAGTCAACCCTCATAAGACCCTTGCTGTAGTGAGGCTGCATCAACCGCACGTATAAGCCATTCGTCTGCACCAAGGTGTCGTGGGTGCCCTGTTCGACAATCTTGCCACCGTTGAGAACCACAATGTTGTCCACATGCCTCATCGTTGCAGCCCTATGTGCAATGAGAATGGTCGTCTTGTTTCCCATGATCAAAGGGTCGAGGGCTTCCTGCACCACCCTGCTAGTCTCTGACTCACTTGCTGAGCTGGCCTCATCCAACAACAGGATGTGTGCATTTTTTTAGGGCCACACGGGCAATAGCGATTCTCTGCTTCTGCCCAGGAGTCAGATCGACTCCCTTCATACCAACATGGGTGTCATAACCATGAGGCAGGCTGCTGATGAAACGATGTCCATTAGCTATTCTTGATGCTTCTTTCATCTTGGTTTCTGCCGCATCGTGCCGTGCATATATGATATTCTCTCTTATGGTTGCTGAAAAGATGACGGGTTCCTGTTAGACCAGGCACATGTGATTCCGCAACCATCTCAGGTTGAAAAGCTTCAAATCGCACACATCCAATAAAACCTGGCCTGCAACAGGATCATAGATTAAGGAAACGATTGTGCTCTTTCCAGATCCTGGTACACCCACCACAGCTACAGTTTGTCCCCCACTTTAAGACTGAAATTGCTCAGTATCATCACCTCCGGTCGAGATGGATAACAAAAATATAGATTTTTAAGGTCAATGCTTCCATATACATCGGGAGGTTTAAGGCCAGCATTATCATCAGGATCAAGTTTTGGGACCATGTCAATAAATCTCAAATACTGAAATAAGACACGTGCGCCGCTTTGAGTATGCACGGGGCAAGGCCGAAAGGCTCCACGAGTGCAAAGGTCGCAAAGGAGAACACCATGTATTCTTTGAGTGCCGTGGCTAGGGTGAGATGCCCATCTCTTACAGACACAGCAGTGTACCCACAAGCAGAAGAGCGTTACATGCAAAGAGCATGAACTGAGAAAAGCCAAAGGCAAAACCAATTCCAATTCCGTGAAGAAAGCTCTGCTTGAGTATCTTCCCAAGTTGCAACCTGTACAGTTCCATAAATTTGTTACCTCCACAGAATGCCACAACGGTATAAATGTTTCTAACTGCATCCTCCAGGACCGAAGTGGCCTTCCTGTGCATCACCTGAATGCCCCTCGAAAACCCAGCGAGCCACATTTTCTGCAGATAGATCAAAAGCATAATTCATAATCAAATGAAATTTACCAGATATTCATATTACTTGGCTCATGACAGAATTTTATGATAAAAGCAATAAAAAGTTGAATTAAGCAAACTTGCATGCACACGCTAACCCACATCAACACTAACAAATTTTGGTACGGACTTGCACATCATGCTATACCACCAAAATAATAAAGCTCAGTATGTATTACCATATCCGTATCTTAAATCATTTACCAACTATGGACGCGGATATGGTAATTCCGAGCCAACGAGCAGTTCTCTATTTTGCTGGAGAGGCATTATTGGGAGGTATGCCACCATGTGGGCAACTGTTGCAGCCACAGGTAGGCATGTGATGCGGACTAGGGTTTGTAGAAGAGGTTTGGGGATTTTTATTGGAATTTGGGGAATAGGGTTACAAGATAAATAGCCAATTTTTGGAGAGTTGGCCCCTCTCCTAGCTTTTGCTAAGGGAAAAGCCTAAACTCTCTTCTAGATCTCCTCGGAGAACTCTAGGAAATGTCAAATGACGGCTCACAAATTCGATCCCTTAACCCTAGCCCACGCCCTCACTTATATAATGATGAGGCGTGGTGCGTACAGCAACTAAGACCCACTAATGGTGCCTAAAGTAATTTTTTCCCAAACCTTCGGTACGTCCAGCAATTACTCCTTAGTCTTCTTGCGCATCCTCTCGTAGGTGATAAGCGTATCACTACTCCCCCCCAGGAGTTTCACCTTGTCCTCAAGGTGGAAATCTGGGTACTGCTGCAGGATGTGATCATATAACTCCCATGTGGCCTCGAACTCCGGTAATCCCGACCAACGAATAAGAACTTCCCGTGCTCCCGATACTCCTGTACGAATGCTTGTGACCTCCTCGGGTGCAAGAAGTACCTCCATGTCAACCGTGAGAGTCGGGGGTAAAGTAAACGATGCCTCATGATCTCCAATAGCGCGGCGCAACTGTGAGACGTGGAAAACTGGGTGAATGCGGGTAGTAGGAGGCAGCTTCAGTCGATACGCCACCTTGCCGATCCTGGCATCAATCTCATACGGCCCATAGTACCTTGCCGCTAGCTTCTCGTTGCGCCGGTGAGCCATAGAACGCTGTCGGTATGGTCGAAGCTTCAGATAGACGGGTTCCCCTACATCAAACTCCACCTCTCTGCGATGTGCATCTGCCTTCTTCTTCATGATCTGCTGCGCGCGCAGTAGGTGACGCTTCAACTCTTCCAGGACTCGATCCCGATCCTCTAGCTGCTGCTCCAATCCTGACACCGGGGTGGATCCCCTACTGTAATGCACTAAATGGGGCGGATCTCTGCCATAGACGATCTGAAACGGTGTCATCCTCGCCGCTGAGTGGTACGAGGTGTTGTACCAATACTCAGCCCACATCAACCACCCGGCCCACTTCCTAGGAGTCTCTGACGCAAAACACCGCAGGTATGTCTCTACACTGCGGTTGAGGACCTCCGTCTGGCCGTCCGTCTGGGGTGGTATGCCGTGCTCCGTCGAAGTGCTGTACCCTGCAGACGGAACATCTCCTTCCAAAAAGTGCTCAGAAAGACTTTATCTCTGTCGGACACAATAGAGCGGGGGTACCCATGCAGCCTGACCACCTCCTTCAGAAAAGCTACTGCTGCCGATGCTGCCGTAAATGGGTGGCGGAGTGGGATGAAATGACCGTATTTGCTGAGGCGGTCAACCACAACAAATATAGTAGTGTAGCCCTCGGATCGTGGCAGTCCCTCCACGAAATCCATCGAGATGTCCTCCCATATCCTCTCTGGTAACTCCAAGGGCTGTAGAAGACCGGCTGGAGACGTAGCCTGATACTTGTGGCGCTGACATATATCGCACTCCGCGACCAGCCTCGCAATGTCCTTCCTCATGCCCGGCCAGTAAAGCTCCCGGGCCATCCTCTGATACGTCTGGTAACCTCCCGAGTGCCCACCCACTGCGCTGCTGTGGAACTCATGGAAGAGTGCAGGAATGTGACCCGAAGTCCGAGGAATCACTAGCCGCCTCCGGTACAGGAGCAGTCCCCCCTCCAATGTGTACCCCGGAAAGTCTGTAGACCCCCCAACAATCGCCTCCCGGATTCGCCGCAGCTCCTCATCTGCCTCAATCTCTGCTAGCAGGGTGTCGCTCCTCAACATCAACGGAATAGACAAAGCCACCACCTGCACCCCCTCATCTCGTCGGGAGAGCGCATCTGCCGCCTTGTTGTCCGAGCCGGGTTTGTAATGGATCTCAAATTTGTACCCGCTCAACTTGGACAACCATCTCTGGTGCTCCTCTGCCACCATGCGCTGCTCCAAGAGGTACTTTAGACTCCGCTGGTCTGTCCGTACCACAAACTCCCTCCCCAGTAAGTAGGGTCTCCACTTCTGAACTGACAGCACAATTGCCATCAACTCTCGCTCGTAGACTGACTTCAGCCGGGCCCTGGTGGATAAGACCTGGCTGAAGTAAGCGACCGGCCTCTGCTCCTGCATCAGTACGGCCCCCAAACCGAACCCCGAAGCATCTGACTCCACGATGAATTTCTTCTCAAAATCTGGGAGCGCCAGCACCGGCACCGTCGTCATCGCCTCCTTGAGGGCCTGGAACGCCCTCGTCGCCTCCTCTCCCCAGCAAAAATTATCCTTCTTCAGCTGCTCCGTTAGGGGCCACGCCAATGTGCCATACCCCTTCACGAACCGCCTGTAATACCCTGTAAGCCCCAGAAACCCCCTCAAGGCCCGTAGTGTCCTAAGCTGGGGCCAATCCAACATGGCCGAAATCTTCGATCGATCGGCGGCCACTCCCTCCGCCGACACAATGTGCCCCAGGTACTCCACCTGCGCCTGTCCGAATAGACACTTCTTCCGGTTGGCCTGCAGCTGATGGCCCTCCAACTCTCGCATCACTATCTCCAGATGGCCCAAATGATCCTGTAGTGATGCGATGTAGACCAGGATATCATCAAAAAAGACCAAAACGAACCTCCGTAAATAAGGTCGGAAGACCTTGTTCATCAGGGACTGGAAAGTCGCGGGGGCGTTCGTCAGCCCAAAGGGCATGACGAGGAACTCGTAGTGGCCTTCGTGAGTTCTGAAGGCGGTCTTCTGCACATCTTCCTGCCTCATGCGAATCTGGTGGTACCCCGACTTCAGGTCGATCTTCGAGAACACCACCGCTCCGTGCAGCTCGTCCAATAGTTCGTCGATCACCGGAATGGGAAACTTGTCGGGGACAGTCTCCTTGTTGAGGGCCCGGTAATCGACACAAAATCTCCAACTACCGTCCTTTTTCTTAACCAGAAGCACTGGGCTAGAGAAAGGACTAGCACTAGGGCGGATGACACCTGCTTGTAACATCTCCTGCACCAACTTCTCAATCTCATCCTTCTGTACCTGGGGGTATCGGTACGGTCGCACACTGATAGGTGACACCCCCTCCTTTAGCACAATCGCGTGCTCATGGTCTCTCGGTGGCGGAAGACCGCTAGGTGGCTGAAACACTCCCTCAAACCCCTGCAGTAGCTGCTCCACCTCCGGCGGTACTACTGTCGCCCCGATGGCCTCGTCCGACGCCAACCCCTGGAGCTCAATCAAGAACCCCCCCTCCCTCGGCCTGGAGTGTCTTCGCCATGGTCTTGTAGGACACCGACGAACAACACAAACTCGGGTCACCCAACAGCACCACCTTCCGGCCGTCTACCTGGAACTCCATCCGTAGTAGCCTCCAATTGAACTTCGTCTCTCCCAATGACTGCAGCCATTGCATCCCCAAAATCAAGTCGACATTGCCCAAGGTCAAGGGCAGGAAGTCTCCCGTGATCACCACCCCCTGTATGGACACCATCAAGTCCCGGCAGATACCTCTACTCTGCTCGACCACCCCGGTCCCGAGCATGACCCCAAAGCCCTCTGTCTCCGTGATTGGTAACCCCTGACTCTCAATCACCCTGGGGGATACGAAATTGTGGGTTGCCCCACTATCTATCAAGATCACCACGTCCAGGTCTCGGACTCTACCAGCCAGCTTCATAGTGTGCACCCGTGTAAACCCCGCGATGGAGCTAAGCGAGACCTCGGCCGTCTCCAATAATAGAGGCGTGCCCTCCTCCTCGGCCCCTGCCGCCTCCTCTGCCTGCTCCCCCTCCAAGTCCTCCGCATATACCTCATACACCTGCAGGGCCGGGTTGCGACACCTATGCCCAGGGGTAAATTTCTCGTCGCACTTGAAGCATAACCCCTTTGCCCTCCGGTCTCGCATCTCCGCGTCTGTCATCCTCTTGTAAGGCCCACCTGGCCTCACATCCCCGGGTCTCCCTCCGGCTGCTGGGGCCCCTCCTGCAGCGCCTGTCTGTCCTCCTGGGCCCGCCTGTGGGCGTGAAAACTGCCCCCCAAACGCCCCCCTAGCGCGGCGCTCGTCGGCCAACCGGTCCTCTACCGTCAGGGCCAGCTCCATCTGCTCCTCCAGTCCTCGTGGCCTGAGAGTACGAAGCTCAGACCTGATGGTGGGCTTCAAACCGTCCATAAAGAATCCTTCCAGGGATTCTGCAGGCATCCCTCGCACGCGGCTGGTGAGCTCCTCGTACTGCTTGATGTAGTCGCGCACGGTCCCCATCTGCCTCAAGGCATGCAGCTGCTCATAAGCTCCCCCCGCCTGAGAGCCTCGGAATCGGTGTAGTAGTACCTCCTTGAACCCGTCCCAGGTCCTCAGAGGTCTCTGCTGCTCCTTCCACCTCCACCAATTCAGAGCCTCCCCCTCCAAACAGAGGGCAACCGCCCTCAACCTCTCCTCCTCAGTCAGCCTGGCCAGCTCAAAGTACCTCTCCGCCTTGTAGATCCACCCAATGGCGTCACTACCCTCGAACACCGGCATCTGGAGCTTCCGTATGCGATCATCCGCCCGGGGATCTCTCCCGTCGACACGATCCCCGCGCTGCAGGCGACGGTGGTCTCCAAATCGGTCTCCTTCCGGTTCCCACCTCCTATCCTCCCTCCAGTGCCGTTCATCCTCCTCCTCATACTCCTCCTCGTAGTGATGGATGGGATCCTCGTACTCCGGATCCTGATCCTCAGCCCCCCATCTTCCTTCCGGAGCCCAGTCATCGTCCTCGAAGTACTCCGGATCTTGTGCACCCCGCGCGCGCCTCTCACGGGTCCCGTGGGCCCCCCCCCCACGCTGCCTGGGGGGTCCTCGTACTCCGCGCGGCCCGTCGGGAGCCCGCGCGTGCCCTGGCGGGCCCGCCGCTCCTCGGCGCCCCCCTGGGGGGGTCGCCCGCCTCCGGCGGACCCCCTGGGGGGTCGCCTGCCTCCCGCGGCCCCCTGGGGGGTCGCCTGCCTCCGGCGGCCCCTCCAGGGGGTCGCAGCTCCTCTGCGGCCCCCTGGGGGGTCGCCCGCCTCCGGCGGCCCCGCCAGGGGGTCGCCACCCCTCGGCGGCCCCGCCTGGGGCTCGCCTGCCCTCGGCGGCCCCCAGGCGGGGTCGCCCTGCTCCCGCGACCCCCCTGCGGGGTCGCCGCTCCTCGGCGGCCCCTTGGGGGGCTCGCCCGCCTCCGGCGAACCCCCTGGGGGTCGCCGGCTGTCGGCAACCCCCAGGGGGTTCGCCGCCTGCCTTCGTCGATGCCGATGGGTCGTCGGTTCTTCTTCGGAGCTCTCGCCTAGGGTTTCGGAGAGATCCTCTTGCCAGTCGTCGTCGTTGAGATCCAGATCCAGATCTACTCCTTCTAAGATGACGCCTTCCTGGTTCGGAATCATCGCCGCCTTCCCTTTTACCCTCAGATCTGATTGATTCAGATCTGAGGTGCCTCCTTCCTTTGAGCGCGAGATCTGTGGCGCGGTGATGTTTTGAGCCATGAAGTTGACGAGCATCTCCTTCATTTGCTCCAGACTTCCCTTGAGATCAGATTTGACGGCGTCGACCCTTTCGATGAGATCCGCCGTGTCTTTCTTCCTTTCGACGATTTCCGCATCTAGCCGCTCCTCCATAGATTTTGTCGTGGATGATCTAGTCGCTGCCATTGGATCAGGGCTCTGATACCAAATTGATGCGGACTAGGGTTTGTAGAAGAGGTTTGGGGATTTTTATTGGAATTTGGGGAATAGGGTTACAAGATAAATAGCCAATTTTTGGAGAGTTGGCCCCTCTCCTAGCTTTTGCTAAGGGAAAAGCCTAAACTCTCTTCTAGATCTCCTCGGAGAACTCTAGGAAATGTCAAATGACGGCTCACAAATTCGATCCCCTAACCCTAGCCCACGCCCTCACTTATATAATGATGAGGCGTGGTGCGTACAGCAACTAAGACCCACTAATGGTGCCTAAAGTAATTTTATCCCCAAACCTTCGGTACGTCCAACAATTACTCCTTAGTCTTCTTGCGCCTCCTCTCGTAGGTGATAAGCGTATCAGCATGCTGGTGAAGGAACATTGGAAAGAATTAATATGTTGGCGTATGAGCCTCGTCCTTGTCATTTAGATGCATTATGCTTTTTCAAAGGAGGCGGATTGTAATGAGATCGTAACGTATCAAAGGAGGCAGCGCAGAGGAGATCATGGAGTGACTAACTAGCCAAGACTCACAGCAGAGCGACGAGACAATGGAGCTTGGAGCAGCTCCACTTTTCGTAGCCATGCCTCTCCAAGAGTGCAAAGGGCCCTTGCAGATAGAGCCCAGAGACTGGGGGAGCCCAGTCTGGCAAGGAGAGGAGTAGCGCTGCACAGCCAAGTAGGCAATTTAGGTACATGACGGAGGCAGAGATGCAAAACATAAAGGCGAAATGGTTGTGTTTCCGATGGGACAAGAAGTTCACCTCAGGACCTCGCTGCCGAGACCGCACTCTCCAGATACTAATAATGGATGAGGATGACGACATTGTGGATGTGAAAGAAGAGTGGGAAGATGAGCAGGAACACTCCTACTTAAACGTCGCAGAGGTCCCACTCAATTCTGCGGTAGGGTTCACTCCGAACCACCATGAAGTTGACCGAGAGGATTTCAGAGCAGGAGGTCACAGTGCTAATTGATAGTGGGGCCACTCACAATTTCATATCTAATTGGGTGGTGACGCAACAGGGGTTGCAAGTGGCGGACATGTGAGGTTTCGGAGTAATAATGGGGCCATGGCAGGTGAAGCGAAGCAGAGGAATAAATCGTAGCTTGATTTTGACTCTCCAAAGGATGTAGACCTTGAAGGTTTTTTTGCCACTCGACCTTGGCAGCACAGATGTTATTTTGGGTATGACGAGTCTGCAGTCTTTGTGTGATACAAAGATCAACTAGAGGCTATTGAGGATGAGTTTCAGGAAGAGAAAATCGTGACGCTCCACGAAGATCCCAGCTTGTGTCGAATTAGGGTTTCCTTGAAAATCATGGCTAAGGCGATACAGACAGAAGACGAGAGATTCTTGGTGGAATTACATGGGATCGCTGAAAAGGATGCGGACAATGGACATAACATTCCTCCAGATGTGCAGTAAATCTTGATTCAGTTCGAGGTGGTGTTCCAAATACCTCGTGGGCTCCCACCTCCCCGGGACCACAAGCATGTCATAGCCCTACGAGGCTACGAGATGGTGACTCACCTATCAACGTGAGACCATTCCGCTATCCTCAGATGTAGAAGGAGAGATCGTGAGGATGGTGGAAAAGATGATTCAGGCGAGAGTGATACATCCTAGTGTGAGCCCTTTCTCGAGCCTGGTCCTGCTAGTGAAGAATGATATGAATTGGAGGTTTTGTGTCGATTACATGTCCTTGAACAAGGAGACGGTGCGAGACAAGTTTCCTATTTCCATGATCGATGAACTTCTGATAAGCTACATATGGTAGTAATGTTCTTTAAGATTGACTTGAAGTCCACGTATCACCAGATCCAGATAAGAGTGAGAATGTGGCCAAAACTTCTTTCACGATGACGAGAATCACTACGAGTTTCTGGTCATGCCATTTGGCTTGACCAATGCACTTGCCGCTTTTTAGGCCCGAATGAACTCGGTATTTAGCCGTTACTTGAGAAGGTTCGTGCTGGTGTTCTTCGATTATATTTTGATATACATCTGATCCATGGAGACATGTTGAGCACGTGGAGATCATGCTACAGAAGCTCCAGAGCCATCAGCTTTATGACAATCAGAAGAAATGCATGTTTGCACAGCTGAGAGTGGAGTACATGGAGCACGTGGTGTCGACGGAAGGGGTGACATCAAATAGATCGAATATTGTAGACATAAATGATTAGACACGCACTACCATTTTCTACGAGGGTTGAGGATTTTTAGGACTGATGGACAACTACAAGAAGTTCGTCAATGGGTAGAGAACCGTGGTCCAACTACTAACAGAGCATATCAAGAAAGACAACTTCCAGTGGGGCGAGTATGCCACTTGAGCTTTTGAGGCCTTGTAAAGGGCCATGATGAGCGTACTTGTATTAGCCATCCCTGATTTCAGTCGCTCCTGTATGGTGGAGACGTGTTTCTGATTATGCTGTGGGTGCAGTATTGATGCAGGACCAGATACTGATAGTGTACTTTAGGCGGGTGCTGACAATATGATTGCGAGTTGATGGTTATACTGTTGTCGCTTGGCCGTCGCTTCATAGCCCATACAGATAAGAGATGCCTCAATTACATATTAGAGCAGCGGATGGTGAATGAGGAACACCAAAGGTGGTTGACCAAGTTATTAGGTTATGATTTTGAGATCTAGTATAGGTCAGGACTGGAGAATAAGGCAACAAACGCCTTATCATGACTAAGATCGGATTCACAGTTGGTCATCTTATCGGTATCAGTGATTCTTGCATGGAAGCACTTTCTACATGAGATTTGTGGGGATGAGGGCCTATCAAAGATTCGGTCCGCACTTCTACATGGCTTAGTGGAACATCCGGTGTATTCATTGAAGAGGTAGCGTCTCTTGTACAAGGGACGATTGGTCTTGCCTAAGACCACTAAATATATCCTGAGCATATTGCATGAATTTCATATGAGTGCAGTTGGAGACCACTCTGGAGTCCTCAAAACCTACAAACGCCTATCTAGAGAGTTGTTTTGGGAGATGATGAGGAAGAACGTCGCGAACATGGTGACGAAGTGTGACGTCTGCTTGCGTCACAAGTACATGACAACAGCTCTACAACCCCTATCTTTTTCATATCGGGTCTAAAAGGATGTAATGATGAACTTTATTGATGGACTACCAAGATCTGAGGGGCATTCAGTCATCCTTGTTGTGATAGATTTACTCAACAAGTATGCACACTTTATAACGCTCCGACATCCTTACACCGCAGTAATAATGGCGACGACATTTATTAGGAATGGTGTGAGGTTGCATGGGGTACGGAAGCACATTATGTCCAATCGGGATCAAGTTTTCTTTAGCCACATCTAGAAGTAATTATTCAGGATGTAGGCGAAACTGGGGACACTATTGAAAAGGAGCACCACTTACCATCCCTAAACAGATGGTTAGACGGATGTCGTTAACAGGAGCATCCAGACATATTTGCGTTGCTTTGTTTCAGAGATTCCGAAGTAATAGGTGTGGTGACTGGAATATGCGGAGTTTTGGTAGAGCATATCCTTTCACACTGCTACTCAGACCACTCCTTTCCAAGTTCTTTATGGACGTGATTCTCTACATCTACTTCACTATGGCTATAGATCTACACCAGCTTCGTAGGTGAAACAGTATTTGGAGGGAATGGAATGAATGTTGGATGAGTTGAAGTGGCATCTGACGAGAGCCCAGCATACTATGAATACCCTGGTCAATGGACATAGGCAAAAGGTACAGTTTGTGGTGGGTGACATGAGATATTTGAAGATGCGGTCCTAACAACAGTGATCTTTGCTAGACACGGGAGGAACAAGAAGATGTCACCATATTACTTTGATCCTTATTAGATTGAAGCAAATATTAGACAAGTTGCCTATAAATTGACGTTACCATCAGAGTCAGCCATACACCCAGTTTTTCATATATCGTAGCTTTACCATTGATTCAATTCTATTTGATGGGCATTCTCCAACAAAATCATCTTCACCCCTTCATCACCCACTATTTTGGTCAGGCATCTGAATTCAAGTATTACACTCGCTGCATCACCCACTATCCATGAAACCATTTCTTCCTATTTTTCAAGATTTTCTTTGAGGACCAGGCTCATCCATACTACCACCGTCTGGAATCTCCCATCTTATCTTGCAAAGACCGACTTAACTAAGTTTGAAGTGAGAAAAATCATGCATTATATAATAAAGTGCAGCAGATCCAACAGATACCAAGAATCTCAGTTTTTTTTTTCTTTTTTTTCTTTTGGGGGGTGGTGGGATTTGTAAGACGGTAAGGGCTTGGCTAAAGAGAGGCCATCAAAAATTCTCCAGGATTATGAACTTAAACATTTAATAAGACAAAATAAGTTCTGAGAAAATATTAGATCAATCTCCTGAAGTGTCATCGGACCTGACCATCGATCAATAACAGAGAAGGATTCTTACCCATTGTCCTGGGTAATGAGATGTACATGTCCTTGCCATAACATTGCTTATGGTGCCATCCAAGTTTGAAGGCAAATGTTGACCACTAGACATTACATGTAAAAAAACATATAACCTGAGTGGAACTTGTATGTGTGCACACACTACTGAAGGGTGCTTGTTAGAAAACAGTTAATCGCTTTGGAATCGAATTTCAATTGCCATCCATGCCCACCTAAAATAGTCTTAAAATAAGTTTTACATATTTTTCATTTAATATTTCGCCTTATATTCTTATATACACATTTGTAGGACGGATGAGTTTGGAGGTCATATTGAAACTAGGAAGTATGAACTTAACTTTTCCTTGATATTAATTTAGGAATGCAGCATATCCCCAATATGAAAAAAGATAGGTTTATAAGATGTCCTAATAACAGAAGCAAACTAAGAAAGTTTCTAATTCTTTTCAAAATATTTTGTCTGTATTTACATCACTTCTTAGAGTGGTTCACTTTACAATGAAGCTAGAATTCCTACTTTTAGACATTATAGATCATGAGCTTGATGATTTTGGGAGTAAACAAAGTTGTGCATTTTTCCTTTAATTTTTCCAGATAATAACTTATCACTTCTTAGGGTTCTTGGCTTCTCACCAAGAATTTCCAAGGCTTTTCACCAAGGTGTTTCACAGGTTTTGAGAAAATTTCCCTTCGATTTATTCGTTCATTCATTTCTTGATTGAAAATAAAACATGACAGGGCCTTTATATAGCCTTACAAACTCGGACTCTTCTTCACTTACCTGATGTGGTATTAAATATTAAAATAACTAAAATAAATAAAAAAGTCTCCAAAATACCTAAAGACCCTAAACTCAAAATAAAATTTACAATTTTGATCCTTATCATTTTCCTCAGCATGAGAAATTCACCTCCTGGTGAAGGACGACAAAAGTAGCATAGCTAGTCAGAAATCAATAGTCACCTGTAGTTGAGAAGAAGCGTCCACGAACCTTGAAGTGTAATAGGATTCAGATGGGCAGACAAATATCCTACAATAATGGTTTCCAATTCATGAAAGATAGAAAATCATTCAGCACATGTTTTTGGTCAGGGGATAAGGATCTAGGATAACAAATTCAATGTGTTCAATCAGAATTAGTCGTGCTTCTTTCGACAGTTCTGGCGAACACTTCACAGATGGTTCTACATAAGGCTCTGGTTCAGTTGCAGTGCCGAATCAAGTTCTGTCTCTGGATCAGAATGTGGCACTAGATTAAGCTCTGGTCCAGGCTCAGACTCAGGCTTCAATTCAGGTTCAGACTTCAATTCAGTTTCAGGCTCAATTTTTATCTCAATCTCTTGGTTAGGAGTTGGCTTCAGCTCATGTTCAACCTCACTTTCTATCTCATGTGTGGGATTAATCACTAATGTAGGTTGTAGCTTGAGCTTTCTTTGTTGTTTCCTTTCTAATTGGTCGCAAAGGTTACGAATCTCACGTATCATTCGATTGGATCCTCCTTACTTTCGTGCTTGAAGATTGTCGGGTGCCTGCGAAATAAGTTAATGTTTAGGCGAATACAGATATCGAAGAGCGACTGAACATAGACCATTGATGATAAAGAACTACAAGATACAAAGACCAAGATCGTACTTCTCTGCCTAACTTGAGATATTCGTACTTACATTTTGCTTCACTTGAAAAATCGAAACGGGAGAAGAAATATTGCAGATGGTATTCCTAATTATCATCGCCATGTCTATCATCGAAGCCATAAAACATTGGTCCTCGTCGGACAAACGCCTCAAGATCAGCACTTGTTAGGAGAGAATAATCATAATGGTAATCATTGTTGTATCCTATAATTTAGATCAACTCATCGGCTGCCTCAATATCCTGAAGCAAGGGCTCCCAATCTAGCAATATTGGTACAAACAAAGCGAGCAACTATGAATCCCTCATGTCGTTGCAATGCATCCGTCGTTTTGTTTTCTAGCCCTGATCGATACTGAATCTCAAAATTATAACTCAATAGCCTCGTGAGCCACCTCTGGTGCTCCTTAGTCACCATGTTGCTCCAACAAGTATTTAAGGCTCCTTTAATCCGTCCGTACAATGAAAGGATGGCCAAGCAAATAGGATCTCCAATTCTGTATTGCTACCATAATGGCCATCAGCTCATGCTAATACACTGACTTGAGTTGAGCCCTCCCGTCAACACCTGGCTAAAGTTAGCCACCGACCTCTGATCGTGCATCAGCATGACATCCAATCTATAACCAGAGGCACCACAGAGGGTCTGCTAAAATTAGGAAGGGCCAGCACAGTATGCTAGTCATGGCCCTCTCCAGGGCCTCAAATGCTCTCGTCGCATCGTCACTCCACTAGAATTTGTGTTTCGTAAGCTGCTTCGTCAATGACAAGGCAATGTTATTCTATCCCCCCTAACAAACTTCATATAATATCTCGTCATGCCAAAAAACCTCTCAGCACCTGCAAGGTAGTAGGGCATGACCAATCAACCATCTTTGCAATCTTCGATCTATCTGTCGTCACTGCCTCTGTTGACATCACATGCCCTAAATATTCCACCTGCAGCTAGACGAACATGCACTTTTTTGTTAGCATATAGTTGATGGCTCTCCAACTCCAGTAGCACAATCCATAAATGCTCCACATGTGCCTATATGGATCGGCTGTATACTTGGAATTTCATCAAAAACACCAGCACAAATCTCCTCGCATATTGGCAGAATACTTTGTTCATCAAGACCTAAAAGATAAACAAGGCGTTGGTCAAGCCAAAAGACATGATCAAAAACTCGTAGTGACCCTCGTGAGTCCTTAAAGTAGTCTTGGCCACATCCTCGGCATGCATCCTGATCTGATGGTACCCTAACTTCAAGTCAATCTGGAAGAAGACTACTGCTCCATAAAGCTCATCTAGAAGCTCATCGATCCCAGAAATGTGAAATTTTTACGGCATCGTCTCATTATTTAACGTCATGTAGTCAACGCAGAACCTCCAACTATCATCATTCTTCTTCACTAACATGATTGTGCTCAAAAGGAGGCTCACATTGTGCTGGATCACCCCTGCCTAAATCATCTCTGCTACCATCATTTAGATCTAGTCGTTCTGTATATGTGGGTAGAGGTATGGCCTCAGCTGAGATGATAGATGAGACTCCCTCTCACATGACAATGACATGTTCGTCGTACCGTGGATGTGAAAGCCCACGTAGCATCTGGAACACTCCCTTGAACTGAAGCAGAACATGATGCACCACTAGAGGGATGTCATGCTCATGTTACTCAACCTCCACTGCCAACCCTTGTAACTCCATCAAAAATCATTAACCCTCTATCTGTATCGACTTCGCCATGGTTTTCAACGCCATGGTTTTCAAAGAAACCATGGTTCGACACAAGTTGGGATCTCCCTGGATGAGTCATCACCTTTCCTCCCTCTTGGAACTCCATCTGCAATAGTTTGTTTTTGGTTGACCTTCGTGTCCCCCGAATACTGCAGCGACCTCATACCCGAAATAATAGCTGTGATGCCCAGATCCAGTGACAAGAAGTCCTCCACGATCTGAATCTTCTGGAGAGTCAAAATTAGCCTACGCCAAACGCCGCTACTGCGCTCCATCTTCCACGTCCCCATCATCACTCCAAAACTCCCAAAGTCCACCAGCTCCAATCTCTGTTATTCTACTACCTTGTTGGAGATGAAATTGTAGGTAGTCCCAACTGTCAATCAACATTGTGACTTCCTGCTCTAAAATCATTCCTGATAACTTCATAGTGTGGTTCAGCATGAACCCCACCACGGAGCTAAGGGATACATCTGCTACGTCCAAGTAGGGATGCCCCTGCTCACCTCCTACCTTTTCCTCTGCATCCATATTCTTGTCCTACTCATCCACTTATAGCACTTGAAAGGTGCGGTCTCGGTAGCGATATCCTAGGGTAAACTTCGTGGCACATCGAAAACACATCACCTCGCCTTCTTGTTCTGCAGCTCCGCCTCCATCAAGCACCAGAACTATCACTTGGTTGTGCACCGCTGCTCCTCTCCCAAATAGGCTAGACTCCTCCAGTCTAGACTTTCCCTGCATAGGCCTTCTGCTCTCCTAAAGATTCTTGTCTGCAGAAAGTAGAGACGCTCCAAGCTCTATTGGCTTGTCGCTCTGCTATATGTATCATCAATCAACTGCGACAGCTCCATAGTATCCATTAGCCCTCTCGGCCTCTGTATGCAGAGCTCAACTCAGATATCTACTCTGAGCCCCTTCATGAAGCTCCACATCAGTGTCGCCTTCGGTATCCCCTCACTTGGCCTGAGAGTGTCTCAAATCTTTCCATGTAGTCTCTAACTATGTCATTATGTTTGAGTGCCAGGAGCTGCTATTGTAAATCCCCTTCCAGAGTGTCTCGAAATCTGTTCCTTGAACTCCCAAGATCTCACAAATTGCATCTGTTCCATCCAATGAAACCAGGACAATACATTCACTTCCAAGCAAATGTCAACCGCGTATAACTTCTCCTCCGTTGTCAAGTGGTTCACCTCAAATCATCTCTCGGCATGGTAAACCCACCCATAAGGATATTCTCCTTAAAGACCAGCATCTTCAACTTTTGGACCCTACGCTTCGGATCAATTATCATATACCATGCACTCCCTCTGGGTTGGCCGAAGGAAAATTGTCGATAGGCATTCTGTTGTGCTCCATAATCTCTCCAAAAGGTTCCTCCGCCATCACGTCATCCCCCAATCATCCTCAGGCCACTCGGGATTTCTGTCGTCCTCATTGTATCCCATATATGCTCCCTGGTGATCTCCAAGCTCATCCCAAGGTTCACCGTCCATCGGGGATGTTGTGGCCGTTCGCCAAGAAACCAGTGGCCGTGGGGGCACTGAAAATGTTGCATGCCATCACCAGGTCCCACAGAGACCTGCTATCGGATCTCAAAACTCTGTGTAAGCCATCTCAAGCCCGCGAGGGCCCGAATCACCCTGGCGGGGTTCAACCAGCCCCTGGCGGGACGCCCAGGGGCCGCAAAACCCCAAGCAACCCTGCTGGGGGTTTACTAACCCAAGGCAGGACCGCCCAAGGGCAGCAGGCACCACGCAGCCCTGTCGTGGGTCGCCGGCTCCTAGCAGGGCTGCCTGGGGGTCGCGAGACCCCTGGCGACCCTGCAGGGGTTTATCAACCCTGTCAAGACCGCCCTGGGGCCGCGATGGTTGCCAACCCAGATGGGGGCTTCTCACGAGCCGCGGGCCCCCAACGTCCCTGCCAGGGCCTGCAACCGCTCTATTGATCCTCTCATGCTTCTGTCGCATCGTCACAAGGGCCATGGTGCCCTAGATCTGTCTCCAGTGGTGGCTCGTCTCCAAAATTGTCATCTTTCTCCTTTCCTTTGGACAAAGATGACATCTTTCGTCCAAGCTCTGAGCTTTTGTCTCCTTTGTCTTTCAGATCTGATCTCTTAGAGAAAGATCAGCAATCCATCTTGAAAATTTTCTCCATTATGGCCTCCACCGAGGCTCTCATCCGCGCATACGACATCTTCAGCACAGATTCGATAGACGACAACTTTTTCTCCATCGATTGGCATGATTTCTTACATCCTTCCACTTTGGCGTCGAGTCTTTCCACCTTTCTTGTCGTCATTGGCTCGAAGAGCTCTGATACCAATTTGTTAGGAACTTCTAGGATTTTTGAATGGAAAAAAATCAAAATTTTATATATTAAAAAGTGAAACACAAGTTACAAGATGATTTCTTTCAAGAGGAAACCGCTCTCCTAGCCATTGATTCGAGAGAGAATACTTAACTCTCCTCTACCTAGGGTTCTACACTAGTTCTAGTGTTTTCTTTTTTAGTTTCAACATGAAGAACATTAACCCTACCCCAAGTATATATAGTGGACTGTTTTGTCCAAATTTAAAAAATATCCTCGAAACACCTTGAATTAAAAAATGCCTTTGAAGCAAATTTGTTGCCCCGCTTGTCTTGCGCCGCCGCTGATAGTGATGATTCCATCACATTCTCCTCTGACTTTGCCTCTAAGACTTTTAGCTGCTAGTTTGGCCACTGTCTACAAAAATCGAAGTTAATTAAGCCCTAAAACATATTATTTGGGTTAATATATAAAACACCAAATCCACTAACCCACACAATAAACCAATTTGAATATCATATCGAATGATATGATATATTGTCGAATATGATATCGTATCATATGATATGGATATCATATCATACGACATTTTGTTAGAAACGATATGGTGCTACCATTCGCATCGAAACGTGCCCACACCATATCATATAATATCAAACGACATGACTCGCATATCATACGATATTAATAAACAATGATCATAATCCAGCATGTGATGTTATCTCGCCCAAA
This sequence comes from Scilla litardierei, assembly GCA_030789695.1. Lineage (NCBI taxonomy): Eukaryota > Viridiplantae > Streptophyta > Magnoliopsida > Asparagales > Asparagaceae > Scilla > Scilla litardierei. The sequence goes on from CM061142.1 coordinate 578,041,630, forward strand.
TTTAGTCTTAAAATTATCATATTATCTTCAATTATTCTGATTTTTGTTGTTCATATGTCTAATCATTCGGTTATCAGGTTCATCGTCAAATATGTTGTGTCCATCCTCAAAATTTTCTTCATTTATCAACTTGTTTTCGAGGATTTCAAGATGATCTCTTGCTTGTTTTACGTTGGTTTTAAGTTATATATATACCAGTCGTTACACGTGCCCGCGGACACGGTTGATTTAAGATTTTTTTCCCGCAAAATCTTTGTTCCCCAAAAAATTATTTCCACCGGAAAAATTTAAAAAACAACAAATTAGCGTAAAAAATTTAGCGGCACGGACGCCTTCGGCGCGAAACAACAAATTCGGCGCAAGGCGCTTTCGGCGCGGAACAACAAATTAGCTTTAAAAAATTTAGCACTGGCACCTTCGGCGCGGAACAACAAACTCGACACCTTCGGCGCGGGCGCCTTCGGCTTCCTTACTGTCACAACAGTCGCAGTGGGATTTTAGATTTAGTTATACTTTGTTTAATTTAATTGATCATGATTCTTCACAATCTTTCCCAAGACACTTTTAATTTCAAAGTTTTGGTTTTCAAGACACTCCCCCCATTTAAGTTCTCTCTAACATTTTCACAAAATCCAATCTCAACCATTGATTTACCAAATCCTAACCACTCTTTATCTTGTCCTAGTCAACCCTATAATTTAAAAACAGTTGTGTTTTAATATATAGATACTAGAAATAACCCGTACACACAGTACACGGCGCCAAAAAACATCACGAAAAGGATGTGATGCACGCGCGCAACTGAAAAGGAGTGAGAACTGTGGGTGTGTGAGTCGGTATCGTCGGGGGTAAAAGGACCCCAAAACAAAGCCCAAACCCCCATCCCAATGTGACCCACCGAGTTTGAACATGGTGTAAGGATCACCTTCCCCTTGCAATACTAACAACACACTAGAGGGTGGGTGAATAGTGTAATGGCACAAATTGCGTATTTAAAAATTAAACTTGCAAATGCGGAATTATAAATGCAAGAGGAATTTAAACACCACAAAAATCCAAACGCAAACACAAGATATTACCCTGGTTCCCCAAACTTGGGTACGTCCAGCCACACCAATATTCACTATAATTCTCACACAGAGAAAGTGAATACAATCTCACACAGAGATACCTCACACAGAGGATTTGGATTCTCATACAGAGAAATCCGTACTCTCACACAGAGAGACCTCATACAGAGGATTTAGGATACCCACAAAGAGATATCCTTGCTTTCACACAGAAAGACTTATGCTCTCACACAGAGAGGTCTCAACCAACCCGCACACAGAAGGTTATACTCTCACACAGAGAGTAACTAACTTTCACACAGAAAGCTAGGGTTTCAATGAAATAACAAAGTAAAAACAAATACTCTTACCTATGCCTTGAGATGTACTTACTCATAAATGAATGCAAGGCATGGAAGAGGATCTCCAAGTGTTGAGATTTGCTTGAAAGCACTTGGATGATTTCCATTGAGCTTGACTTCAATGCATGAAGGAGATTTAAAGCTCTAAGAGGGAAATAAGAGAGTTTGAGAGTGGCTTAATCAATCTCTAATGATTTGCAATAGATCCAAGAAGTTCCAATGAACTCAACCCTCTCATATATATAGGAACCCTATAGGAACTCTCAAAAGCCAAGAAAACAGCCAAAACAAAAGGCTGCAACGGCTAGAATCTGGGCTGAAACGTTAGCGACAGTCGACTGATGAACAAATGACAGTTGACTATACAACGACTAATTAATTCCCAACGGCTATAATCGAGCCATGACAGTTGACTGTAGAAGACTACATAGGCGACTAAAAACAGACAGTCGACTGTATATCCTTCATCAGGCGACTGCTGCAGGGGATGGAATAAAACATAGAGTTGCAACTTACTCTCAGTATGCATACAGGCGACTGATGAACAAATGACAGTCGACTGTAAAATAGACAGGCGACTGTTTATCCTTCATCAGTCGACTGCTGCAGTGGATGGAAATAAACAGATGAATCAAATTTCGCACTTACGCCTTTCAGACGACTGTTGACCATTTCACAGGCGACTGTAAATACTTCATCAGTCGACTGATGCGAAAAGCTCAAATAGAGTCAATAAAAAGTTGACTTGAGCAGTGCACCACCGTCGACTGTAGAAGGCTCGACAGTCGACTGGAATCACCCAGTCGACTGTAAAACCTTCAGCAGGCGACTGTAGGAGAGCCAGCGACTCCAAATGAGTCTTTGGGCAAGATGAGCCTATTAGGTTGGATTCTATGATAATTCTCAGGCTCACTAAGATGGTTAAATGCATATGCATGAACAGTCTTATAAAAGGCGGTTTCATTATGCGCGCGGTCTATAAGCGCATAGCGCATAAGCGGATTATGCGGCCGATTATGCGGTTTACACGGTTTACGCGAAAATGAATAATTTAGTATAGAAATAAGCGATAAGTTTATGTGTTTGTGTATATTAAATTAAAAAGATAAGAATTATAGGAATAAGGAAAAAATCATATTAGCTTTTAAAAATATGGATTAATTCATACTAAAACATCAGCGCCATTATGACGATCAATACATAAAATAACTAAAATCTAACGTCTAACGCAATCTACACACAAAACATAACTATTTAGTTTTACGTCCAAATGAAAAGCATGTCAAACATAAGTATTTTAAAATTAAAAAACTGATTGTTATGTTTAACGGGTCGTGGTTCTTAACGGGTTGGGATTTTTTAGTTGTCGATTATGCGCCTGCATATTCGCATATGCGGTCGCATAACATTTATGCAGTCGATTATGCGGCCGACCGCATAATTCGACCGCATATCTTAATTCTCATGCGGTCAAAGGCCAAATCCTTATATGCGGCCGCATATAACTTGTTTTAGAACACTGTGCATGAATGCGTAGACCACCTATCAAGGCATTACATTAAACCTAGACTCAAAAAGAGAGAAAATAATAAATGAAATATTACATAGATTACATTGCTTTCTTTAGATTCTATGGCTTCAATCTTGATGACTTGATGCTTCACATCATCTCCAAGCTTTGGCACCCCTTGAGTCCAAGCTTGGCCCTTCTCCACTTGATGTCCATCATTGCACCAAATGTTTAAGTCTCCAAAAATGATATTCTTGAAATGTAACTATGAGACTAAAACAAGGAAGTCATTAACATAATATTGTGATTATCGTCAAAATAACATTGGTATGAAACATCAATACTCAACACATGGGTGTGTTTTGGGTGTGTTTTGGGTTCTTTTTTGGGTGAATGTGTGTTTTTGGGTGCCTTTTGGTGTTTTTTGGGTGTGTGGGGATGAGGTGGAGGTGGAGGGTGAGGTAGAGGGGGTTGTCCCATGTGGCGATGAGACATTGCCACATGGGACAAAGATTCAAAAACATCACTCATTTGTAATATAGATAGATAGATATATCTATAGATTAATGGGTATCATATGACATGTATGGCATCTTCTCATATATAAGACACAAAAAGTGGGGTGGTACAAGCACACATGGGCTTATACGTGTTGTACCACACCTCTTTTTGTGTCTTGGTATATGAGGATATGCCTCCATTGACAAATGATACACATTATTCTCATATATAAGTTAATTTTCTAGCCCCTGAGTTAAGTTATCCTTCATATCTGATCTTAAGATTTTGCTACTATGTAACAACATGCAATGTCAAACAATTACATGAATATAAATACAAGATCCTAAATACAAACTATACATGTGCAAAAATTATGCGTATATAAAATGAAATCTTAACGTCCAAATCCATATACTCAAAATGTAGTCCTAAATATACTTACGCAACACACAAATCGCCAGTAGAAAATGACATAACCAACTTATCTAAATAAAAATTAAATAGAAAAATTTTCAACATTTAATGAATTTAACGATTATAGCTTTAATTAGATTAGAAATTACCTGGGATGAAGATTAGCTTTGAAGCACAGTGTAAAGTCTCTAAACACTTATTAAGATTTAATGTGGATAATTAGGGTAAAAAATTTCTCACATAAAGCTTGAAAAAAAGGTTGAATAAAAACCAAAATACGCTCAAATACTACAAAAATATTAAAAATCAGTAGAAAAACTTTAAAAATAAAGAAACTATGATGTAGCAATTCTGACTAGAACTGGACATGATCAAAGGCTCAACTCGTGTTGGATTCTTGGCTTGGGTCGGCCCCTTTTTGACACAATCGACTCGATTGAGCTGCTCGAGTGCATTTGATCATTTCGGGCTGGGCCAATGAAAAATATCAGTGGCTTGAGGTTGGCTCAGCTCATTGACACGGCTCACTAACGGAAACGTGTTGTTAGAACCACTAATATGGTAGGTCGATGCTGGTGACGAAATCGATCAATTTCACCAGCATTTCTCATCGAGTCTAGTGGCATTAGATGCAGTCGAAAACAAAGGAGTTGATGATGGATGCGATGTGGTTTGTGACTCGACATCACGCTCGACGACAGCGTCTTCGTTTGATGGCAATGGTGACGACTGAGGGTGATGATGGTAACGGTTTCTGAGGCATGAGTAGTGCGATAGCAGTGATTGACGACAAAGAAAATGACGTAGAGGGGCAACGATGATAAGGGATTGGAAATATGGTTAGGGTTAGAGTTTGAGGGCATTGTGGCTGGGGGAGATATATAGTAAAATCTTTTTTACTCTTTTTATTCTTGTTTTGATTCTTTTTTGCCTTTGCCTTTTCTCTTTTTGATTTTTTGGTCTCTTTTTTATTTAAAACCTAACTATAAGAAAAAAGGACGATGATAATGAAGGAAAAAAGAGTCGATATTTGGCTCTAATACAGGATATGATGAAGATGAAAGAGAAAGTTGATTGTGATAGGAAATTAAGAGGAGAATTTAGTGATTTGATAAAATTTTCGGCAGCACATCCCAGAGATCTGCCGATCACTGATTCACATGCTTTGCACATGAAATTTTTTCAAAACTCGTGTCCAAACAACTAAACCCAAGCTCGCACTCCTATACAAATGATTTTTTACATTAAAATTTTCAAATTCTATTTAACGAAAAATTAAATAAGTTTTAAGGCTTTTATATATGCTTACAACTTCCACCTCATAATACATCCGATGTGGGACTAAAATATCGAAATTACTAAATAACTGAATAACTTAAAATAACTAAATAACTCAAAAAAAACTAAAAGACTTTTAAACTCTCATAGAGTACTCAACTAAAATAAATATAAAAGACTAAAATAACTCAAATAACATCTTTAAAAACTCCACTAGAATCCCAAATTGGCTCCTCATCACCAACTATATGACTAAACGTTTTGTCGGGAACAAGAAGAATCTAGATCACAATAGCAATTTCATAGTATCCCTTTTATTCTCTTTCTAGCAAAACTTATTCTAGCACTTGCAATATTAAGGATAAAAGGTAGCTTGATTTGTAGAGATCAAAAGATCCATTTAAACTAAAGGCCACCAGGTGACACGCATAGTGAAGGAAAGGAAGGATTAAGCAAGTTCCATCATAATAATTTTACAAATCTACATTATCTGTGTGTGTATACATTTACATGCACGTGCATGTGTGCGTATGCTCGTGTATTTATGTAATGTATGTATAGGAAAGAAGTTTATGTGACATCACATTGTTGATGAGTTTTGCAATGCACTGATCACCATATTCATTTTTTTTCTTTTTTTGTCCATGTGTTATCCTTCTTTTTTAGAGAAAATTGTTATATTTATGAAGATAAATCTTAGATGCAGGCAGGGATCCTAACTAAATCAGTTTGAAGTTTCATATAGAGCAAGAAAAGATTAGTTTAACAAAACCCTCACAAAAAATTAATTTGAAGTTTCATATAAAGCAAGAAAAGATAAGTTTAGCTAGCCTTCATTAAAAAGCTAAAAATTCAGAGGGATTATGCAATGGATAGATCGAGCAAGACTCAATACGATTAAGCTTTATATCATGTGCTAATACGACATGTTCACTTCAACGAATAAAATGAAAGTTAGTGCATGACATTTATTGCAAAAGTTTATCAAATGCTAGATAACAGAGGAAATTTTTGTTATTCTAAAAAATTTAGCGCATTAATGTTATAGCACTTGAGGCAGTTGATGCACTTAGGCACGTGATTAGGAGTGGGAAAATGAACCCTTCGCGACCTGACCCGATCCGAACCCGTCCTCTTAGGCCGGGTATGGGTCGGGTCCAATCCGGATCGGGTAGGATCCGAGTCGACCCTACTAACATGAATAAAATCCGGGTCGGGTTCGGATTTGACCGGTCAACCCGGATTGACCAGAATTCCACCCGTTTATATATTATAAATATATACTAATTACAATGTAATTTTTTCTTTAATGGTGTTGCTAGGAATGTTGGTTTGCTCTGTTCGTTATGTGTTCATAGGATTGCAGTTCAATTCTCGACCCTTGTATGAAAATTTATCTTTTTCCAATTTCAAATGATAAGCTTTAGTAGTAATAATATATAGCACAATGATAAACTACGCATAAATAACATATTTAGCTCATTTGGTTGGGGGTTCTTCATGTATATTAGCAAGGTCATGGTTCAAGCCTTGATGCTTGCAATTTTTTAAAGGTTATTTTATCAAATTTTAAATATTGGATTCATTGAAATGCTACAAAAAAATTAAATATAATAAGTTAGTAGACATATAAGTAGCATGTTGGTAAAGTTTTACGCACGAAACTGTACGGTCTTGTGTTAAGCCCTACTCTACGCAATTTCATCTGGATTAATTTTACCCTTTAGAATTAGAACCCGATCCAAACCCAAACTGCAATACAAACAGGGTCGGGTACGGGTGACCTGTTTTACACTTGGGTCGGGTACGGATTACCGAACCTTGACCTAGATTTAGTACATGGCAGGTTCGTGTTTATCATTATCCGGATCGAGTCAACCTTTATCCAGGTCAGGTCAAATCTGACCCGACCCGAACCTGACCCTACCCGACCCGTTTGCCACCCCTACACATGATATTAGATTAGATAGACTTCCAACTGAAAAGGGATGACTCTTCCATAGATGTACGGGCCATGTGAAAAGAAAATATGTCAGCATGGCCTCTAAAATGAAAGCAGAAAGGAGATGTGACACTAGCAGATGGAAGCAGATAATAGCATAGTTCACAACAATCCTTGGAAATGAATGGTGATGAGTGGAACTAGCTCCAAGTAATTAACGCTTGCAAAATACAAGGCTAGGAGACCGCATAACATGTTGGACATTTTGGTTTATTTCACAATTCAAAGCCAAGTTTAGTCCCACATTGGATGGGAGAACTCCCTTGGATGGGTTTATAAGAGTCTTCTTGTTAATGGGCTATTGGACTTATTAATGGGCTAGGACTTGGGGGTTCACGGGCGCGCGCAGAGTGCCTGAGTTTTGCATCATGTTTTAGCCCTCTTACTTTTAGAGAATTAAAAGCACATTATGTTTTCAACCGCCATATTTTTTGTTTTAATTGATGTTTAATTTTTGCAACAGCTATTTTCTTATTGATGGCTCATTAAACTCTCCAACAGCCACTTTCTTATTAATGGATGAATTCCAACGGTCCTTTTTCCACATCTATATATACTCAGCGTATCAAGAATTGGAGAGCTGATCATCATCCTCTTCATCCATAGAATTTCTCGTTACTTCTGCTTTAGTTGTTCTTCTGTTTGCTTCTACGAACAGCTATTCCTCTGCTATTCATCTTCGTCTTCCTGTGCGATCGAAGAACTGTTGTTGCTCGCTGGAGCCTTGTATTGTGAGTGCACACTTACAAGGCCGTTACCGTTGAATCCTGGAGGATAGCCGCTGGACCTGACTTGCACCGACTTCACACTCTGAGGGGCGGAAATCTACTCTTAAGGACAGTGCCTAGCACGCCTCGGTTTTGCCTGATAAGTCCTTTTTCCTCGGTTTTTCATAGCATCATCCTCTGATTTGTTAAATTTTACAACAATCTTAAGAGTAGATCTTGGATGCTGCTGTTGTTATACAACAATTTCATTTCTCTTGTTTCTTGACGATTGCTTTGTTACTTCAACATACCCTATTTCTGCCCGTGGACGCTAGCGATAATGGTTAATTCTTCCTTAGTTTGATAATAAAGTTAGTATGACATTCGTCTTGCAGATGCAAAACATTATAATCTGCTAAACAATTTATTACAATATTAAATTTATATTTTAGAGTGTATATTTTCCTATGATATATAATCTCAGTTATTTGGGTAGTCAAATTGTGACAAAACTGACTATATACAATGAACAGAAGGAAAAAGCTCTAAGACAAAAGTACTAAATGAAATACATGCATTAATCCTTAAGGATGAGAGTTTCAATGCTTTCTGTAAATGTTGTATATATGATGTTTTGTGGTGTTGATAAAACTTAAATATAGTTGCAGCATTCTACTTGTTATCAATCAGATGTCATTTCTAATCTTGGCACCATTAGCACTTTCCGATGATCTAAAATTATATAATGTATTTTAAATCTTCTCTAATGTGTTATTTGGTTTTATGTTCACTATAAGGTAAATATATTGTGTCACTTCTATGTATGTCATTCACTTACATATATCTCTAACTGAATGTGAAATAGTAAACCAACACAACATCACAAGGATACCAAGAAATGGCAAATCATGTAAGTATATATTTATTGTTGCATGGATTTTCCATGCCTATGAGACAAATCTGGAAAGACTAGGATGTGCTAATAATAATTGACATTTTCTATGGATTTTTCCACCGGTAGTGGCCGTATTTATTTTTTATAATAGACACTATTTATGATAAATGTGGACATTTGTATATTTGGATGAATTTTAGGAACTGTCCTTGTTTTGAGCTAATTTTGGTGGAGATCGCAACTCAGGTTATATTTGGATTACATGGTTAACTATATTCAGATAAATTTATACATTACATTTTATATCAAACTAAATGGAAAAGCTTATCTCAGTGTGTAATGCAGGTTAAAGAATAATTAAACAGTGTTCAGTTTTTTTGTAACGATATTTGGATCCCATACTGTTTATAAATAAGAGAGAATTAAAAAAAATTAAACAATGACATTTTTTTGGTCGGTTTCTCAAGGTTAGCATTTATGGCTACTTATCTGAATCTGAAAAATGTTTTTATTGAAGATTAACTATCGGGTGGTAGACTGGTGTATTCATACAGAAAAGTACATTATAGTGTAGAAACATAATTCTGCATATGGTTGTAAAAGTGTCAAGTAAGCTTAACCAAGGATCATGATTATATCTAGACAACTTTTCTTTTGGGGTCTCAAATGGGTCCATTGCACTTTCTATGTGTACATATGCTTTAAGTATGTGTTGTCTACTGTGTGTTTGAGTTCCCTTCCGGCTTATCTTGGTGCATGAGCTTAACATGAAAAATGTTGACAGTATTGATGTCGTGTGATTATCTTCTATTTGAAGCTTGGCTCTTTCCCATGCTCCTTGAGCCAACTCAGCCATGAATCTGTTGTTGGTTGGCAGTGACTATATTTAGATGATGTCTAAATTTTCATGAAGCCTTTCACATATAGTTGTTCTCTAAATTTACGAGTAATGATCTCACATAATGTGCAGTCAACATATATGTTAAGCTACCATAAAATGAAAAAGGATTTTTTGTCATTGGTGGATGATTCGTGTGATTATTTGTCTGCTTGGATTTAGTTTAAGGGGATGTGTAAAATTTTCATTTGATTGATGTATTCGAAGACGGAAATTTGAGAAGGCATTCTTCGTTTCATGAATTCTTTTGTGGGCTTTATCAATTAGATGCAATCCACTCCTTATTTTGTATTCTAGTATGTAATACATATCTATTTATTTCTTTAATAAAAAAATCTCTTTTTGTGTCAAAAGATGAGCTTTTGATTTCATTTGCAAGTTGTCTGTGTGTAAAAGCACCAACAGGTAAATATTTTTGTGGATTTTTGAGTCTCTTGCATTTTGATATTGGGTGGTTGCAGGGGGTGTAATTATATACATAACCTCTTTTTCATTAATGTTCATTTTTGATGACTAGTAATTGCATGTTCTCGGATGTGAAAATAGAAATGAGGCAAGTTTTGAAATGTTTTTTGTTTTGTTATTTGTACGTGAGTATAAATGTTGTTATTTCTAAGTTTTGAAATGTTTTGTTATTTGTATGAGATTTGAAAGCTGTATGTCTTTTGCCATTTTCTTCGTACAATGTAGTTTTGGTGTTTCCATTGAAATTATCAATGTTTAATGGCCACTTTTATTGGATGTGTTGTCTAAGTGTTTAGAATAGAGTGATGTGGATGCATGTTAACAGCAATTGCCTGTTACCATGAGCTACTTGAAGTACATAGAAATTCATTTGCAAAATTGGGAAACGATCTACTAAATTTAAAATGATTTCTTAGAAATAAAAGGGATGGCTGCTCCTTGCTTGTTGTTCTGAACTCAATTTTTTGCGCTCAGATTCTTGTATCTGACAGTCTCAGATATATGTTAAACTTCTGGAAAAATTTTAAGTGAGTGTTGCAAATTCAGCCATCTGCTTCAAAGTTGAAATGTTTATTTTGGTTATGATAATGTTACAGGAAATGTTGTCACCAGCCAATAAAAGAGTTTGAGTTTGTTTTTATAAAACCTGTTTACCTCAATGTGTGGGGGTACCAAGCTAAAGTTCTTTTACCAGAACCTATGAAAAGGAAATTAGATCCTACAACTTTTGATTGCATGTTTATAGGCTATGCACAAAATAGTGCTTCATATAGATTCTTAGTTGTTAGAAGTGAGATAAATATCATGGAGCCTAACACTATTGTTGAAACCTAGTATGCTGATTTTTTTGAGCACATATTCCAATGATGATGGATAATGGTCGGTTGAATTCTGCATCCCACTCATCACACACTTCTGATGCTCAATCACATGATTATGATGATGAGATAAAAGTAAGAAGGAGTAAAAGAGTTAGGAAGGAGACCAATTGTGATCCATCAGTTTTAGAAGGTTTTACTGATGCAAACTGGATCCCTGATTCAGATGCGGTATCTTGGAAATCATCCAAGTAAACATGTATTGCTCGGTCTACTATGGAGTCCGAGTTTATTGCCTTGGAGAAGGCATGTAGTGAAGCCGAATGGCTTAAGAACCTTCCTGGTGATCTTCCCATTTGTGAAAAACCGGTACCGTCTGTGTCTATCCAGTGAGATAGTCAAGCTGCAATTGCAAAAGCCAGAAATAAAATTTTTAATGGGAAGAATAGTCTTATATGCCTAAGGCACTCTATTGTGAGGCTGCTGCTAGATCATGGGATCGTGTCCCTTGATTATGTTAGGTCAGGGATGAATTTGGCAGATCCTCTGACAAAACCACTAAATAGGAAATTAGTGGAAGGTACATCGAGGGGAATGGGACTTATACCTAAAACATAGGTCAAGAGTGATGGTAACCCAACCTATGTGATTGATGATCTCATGAAGTAGGTTCATATGGGTAACAACAAGTCACTTGTTGATCGTGAGGAGCACTATCATTATGTTCATGTCCCTTTCCTATGGTGTAGATAGTGTTATCGACGATGAGAGAGGATGAGCATATGGCTCTTAATGGAAACCATAGCCCTTGTTGGGTGGTGTACATAATCGTCGAGCACACTTGATGAGTCCGCCTATACTGGTGTGGAAGTGGGGCCGCTTCCTATGCGAATATGGTTACATTCGCTAGAGCACTCATGAAAAACCAGGTATGACGCATGGCCGAAACGTGCCAACCCGTAAGAGCAAGCAACTATTCATTGATGATTCAATATGGGTTGTGAGTCAATGTTTTACAATAAAGGAGATTGGTTCATAGAAACTATATGTTTCACCAACTTCTTGTAGAACACACTTTCATTCCCTAAGTAATGGTTCATAGACCGAAAGTCACCATTACTAATGTATTGAATTGTCGTATTCGATCTCTCATCATTTTTTCTTTCTTTTTCCTCATCTTGGATTTTTATATCCTTACCTTTGAATTTTGAAATCGTGGGAGATTATTGGACATTTTGGTTTATTTCACAATTCAAAGCCAAGTTTAGTCCCACATTGGATGGGAGAACTCCCTTGGATGGGTTTATAAGAGTCTTCTTGTTAATGGGCTATTGGACTTATTAATGGGCTAGGACTTGGGGGTTCACGGGCGTGCGCGGAGTGCCTGAGTTTTGCATCATGTTTTAGCCATCTTACTTTTAGAGAATTAAAAGCACATTATGTTTTCAACCGCCATATTTTTTGTTTTAATTGCTGTTTAATTTTTGCAACAGCTATTTTCTTATTGATGGCTCATTAAACTCTCCAACTGCCACTTGATTGTTGGACATTTTGGTTTATTTCACAATTCAAAGCCAAGTTTAGTCCCACATTGGATGGGAGAACTCCCTTGGATGGGTTTATAAGAGTCTTCTTGTTAATGGGCTATTGGACTTATTAATGGGCTAGGACTTGGGGGTTCACGGGCGTGCGCGGAGTGCCTGAGTTTTGCATCATGTTTTAGCACTCTTACTTTTAGAGAATTAAAAGCACATTATGTTTTCAACCGCCATATTTTTTGTTTTAATTGCTGTTTAATTTTTGCAACAGCTATTTTCTTATTGATGGCTCATTAAACTCTCCAACGGCTACTTTCTTATTAATGGATGAATTCCAACGGTCCTTTTTTCCACATCTATATATACTCAGCGTATCAAGAATTGGAGAGCTGATCATCATCATCTTCATCCATAGAATTTCTCGTTACTTCTGCTTTTGTTGTTCTTCTGTTTGCTTCTGCGAACAGCTGTTCCTCTGCTATTCATCTTCGTCTCCCTGTGCGATCGAAGAACTGTTGCTGCTCGCTGGAGCCTTGTATTGTGAGTGCACACTTACAAGGCCGTTGCCGTTGAATCCTGGAGGATAGCCGATGGACCTGACTTGCACCGAGTTCACACTCTGAGGGGCGGAAATCTACTCTTAAGGACAGTGCCTAGCACGCCTCGGTTTTGCCTGATAAGTCCTTTTTCCTCGGTTTTTCATAGCATCATCCTCTGATTTGTTAAATTTTACAACAATCTTGAGAGTAGATCTTGGATGCTGCTGTTGTTATACAACAATTTCATTTCTCTTGTTTCTTGCCGATTGCTTTGTTACTTCAACATACCCTATTTCTGCCCGTGGACGCTAGCGATAATGGTTAATTCTTCCTTAGTCTGATAATAAAGTTAGTATGACATTCGTCTTGCAGATGCAAAACATTATAATCTGCTGAACAATTTATTACAATATTAAATTTATATTTTAGAGTGTATATTTTCCTATGATATATAATCTCAGTGATTTGGGTAGTCAAATTGTGACAAAACTGACTATATACAATGAACAGAAGGAAAAAGCTCTAAGACAAAAGTACTAAATGAAATACATGCATTAATCCTTAAGGATGAGAGTTTCAGTGCTTTCTGTAAATGTTGTATATATGATGTTTTGTGGTGTTGATAGAACTTAAATATATTTGCAGCATTCTACTTGTTATCAATCAGATGTCATTTCTAATCTTGGCACCATTAGCACTTTCCGATGATCTAAAATTATATAATGTATTTTAAATCTTCTCTAATGTGTTATTTGGTTTTATGTTCACTATAAGGTAAATATATTGTGTCACTTCTATGTATGTCATTCACTTACATATCTCTAACTGAATGTGAAATAGTAAACCAACACAACATCACAAGGATACCAAGAAATGGCAAATCATGTAAGTAAATATTTATTGTTGCATGGATTTTCCATGCCTATGCGACAAATCTGGAAAGACTAGGATGTGCTAATAATAATTGACATTTTCTATGGATTTTTCCACCGGTAGTGGCCGTATTTATTTTTTATAATAGACACTATTTATGATAAATGTGGACATTTGTATATTTGGATGAATTTTAGGAACTGTCCTTGTTTTGAGCTAATTTTGGTGGAGATCGCAACTCATGTTATATTTGGATTACATGGTTAACTATATTCAGATAAATTTATACATTACATTTTATATCAAACTAAATGGAAAAGCTTATCTCAGTGTGTAATGCAGCTTAAAGAATAATTAAACAGTCTTCAGTTTTTTTGTAACGATATTTGGATCCCATACTGTTTATAAATAAGAGAGAATTAAAAAAAATTTAAAAAATGACATTTTTTGGTCAGTTTCTCAAGGTTAGCATTTATGGCTACTTATCTGAATCTAAAAAATGTTTTTATGCACCGAGTTCACACTCTGAGGGGCGGAAATCTACTCTTAAGGACAGTGCCTAGCACGCCTCGGTTTTGCCTGATAAGTCCTTTTTCCTCGGTTTTTCATAGCATCATCCTCTGATTTGTTAAATTTTACAACATAACAAGTGTAACAAGCGGAACAGCCCAGTTATTTTCGTAGCACCTAACCAATACTTTAGCAGTTTATGGACAGATTGATGTTCCAGTGTTCGTCAACCAAAGAGGTAAATTCATTCCCTAACCTAGACTAGTTGGTTTAAACCCTCTAAAAGGGTAAGATTGATTGAAATTCTTTCTTAATCGCAGTAAAATGAAAAACGTTCTACCAACTTATTCCAACAAAGCATGGAACCATCGCAAACCAAGAACTTCAGCACTTGATTTTGCACAATCCTACAGCAAAGATCAAGAACATTTATTATTCCTCTAAATTTCCCAATCCCAAACTCACCTCCTTGAACTTGTGAAACAGCCGTTCATCCTTCCCGTGCATCGGCGAGTCCAAATGCTGCGAGCTCAGCAGTTGATCGCCCTCCCGAAGAAATGCAAGTAGACCGCCAGCGCCATCCCATGCGCGGCGGCCGCAAACGATCCCACCGCCATCAGAACCCAATCAATCCCATCAGCACACGCGAACAGCCTCGAGAACGGCACAGCAACATGCGGCGGCCCAATCTCCTCCATCTCGTCGACATGGCCTTCGTCCTCCATCTGCACCGCCTCGACGCCGGAGTCCATGTATGGCGCTCCGACACCTCGGAGACCAGGGTCAGTGGCTGCATGTGGGGCGGTGACCGGCCGAAGAGGCGGCGGGACACCATCACAAAAGGTCACAGAACCGATACCAAACCCCTAAACCCTAGAAATCCATCGGATTGACTAAGATCTAGGGTTGCTTTGAGACAAAATCGGTCGATTTTTGCGGCGACGAGTCAAGGAGAGATAAACGAATAAGGTCTGTCGTAGGAAGCACGCAATTTAGCAGAGAGAAAATTGGGAATTTTATAAGGGAAAAAAAATGTGCTTTTGTTGTACGAAGACGTCGAGTTTGAGTTAGGTGTCACAGCATCAAAGGCAAATGCGAGGGCCGAGGGGGCGCTCGGCCGGTCATTGTCATTAAGGGCCTGTTCTTTTGTAGTAAAGTATAAATTGGGAAAATTAAGAAGTGTGGAATCTGATGAGAGAGAAATTTGGGTTTGAAAGTTGGTTGTGGGACCCGTAGCAACTTTCTTGTGTATGTGTATTCTTTTGGGTTTGAAAGTTGGGATAGAAAGTGAAATGTGGGGTCCATTTTAGTTAAAATAAATAATTAATTAATTATTAAAAATAAGCCAATTGCATGCGCAGCAGCCGCGGAGAGAGAAAGTGGTGGGAGCCACAAGGTAGGAATCCTTTGTAATCCCCTCAATTTGCTTGGATTGCTTGGAATCCAATATTGCCTGTCCACGTAGGCTTTCCCAGCCGCAGATTGTCTTGGGCAAAAGAACAAACAAAAAGAAAGCAGGGGAAAGACTGGATGATGGGATGGTGAATAGTGGATTTTGAAGGAATTCCATCCAACTTTCTAAGAAAAGAACAGCCCCTAAGGGCCTGTTTCTTTCGTGAGAAAGCGGGGGGGAGTGTATTTTATACACTATTCACGCGTCACTTCTTTACTGTTCACCCACTTTCCTCTTTCGCTTTCCTTCGGGCTGTTTCTTTCGTCGTCTCCTCCGAGCGACTTCGAGAGCCCCTTGCTTCCGACGTGGCTGCGATAGTTTCTCGGTCTGAAATCCCCCGAAATCGCGGCGATTTCGCTGAGAATCCTCGACTTTGGGTCCTACACGGTCAGAAATTGCTTCCCCTCACCCTCTTTTGCGCGGGAGTCAGTTGGGGCTTTGCAAACCCTAGCGGCGATTTGCGGATGACGGCTGTTTTCCAAGCTTCCTTTGCTGAGCTAATGGGTTGTTCGCTTTGATTTCGTGGTAGGCTCTGAAGGAGGGGGTGTGCCTAGCTTGTTGTCTTCTTCGGTGAAGCTCAGAGCAAAACCCTACCTTCGGTCGTAAGGATCTATATCTAAATTTGGGGGCTTGTCGCAGAGGTATAAGCTACGAACTCTATAACTTTTCTATATTTTGTGTTGAAGCTAGGGTTTCATATGTGTTGCCGCTGCTTTCCTTCGGTTTGCTGGGCATTTGTGCCTGTGGATATGTCTTCTTACTGATCTGTTGAGAAGATCTGATTAGGTTTGTCTTATTGCTGATGCTTTCCTTCGGGTTGCTGGGCATTTTCGATTGCTGGGCATGTGTGCCTTCCTTCGGTTTGCTGGGCATATGTGCTTGCGACTATTTCTTATTACTGATCTGTTGAGATGATAAGATTGGGTATGCGATTGTTTTTTATTGATGACTGAAATTAATTGTGCAATCTAAAATGTGCCCAATGATGGAAAAAATTTGAGGAACGAATGAAGGGAATTTTCATTTCATACATACACGTAGGAGGGCTTGCTACGATGGTTCCCTTTAAGCCCCATGTTGATGTTAACAATGTTGGACAATTTTAAAAAATGTTTGGAACAGGTTAAAAAATTTGCGTGGCCATGGATTCCAATTTCATTGTTGATGTTTCGTTGTTGGTAATTTTGATGTTTGGTATTTTGATGATGGTATTAAAAAATGTTTGGATAGTTGATGTTTTGGTGTTGGTATTAAAAAATGTTGGGATTGTTGATGTTTTGATGTTGGTCTTAAAAAAAGTTTTGGATGTTGACGTTGGTATTTTTGGCTCTTTTTATTATATGGTTGGTGCATGGCAACGTGTTTTGGATGTTGTTTGGATGTTGATGTTTTGGATGTTGTTTTTTTTGTGAATGGCAACGTGTTGAATTTTGGGGTTTTTACGCTATTCTAGGGTAAGTTTATCAGATTATATGAGCTTGTCTCCGTGATGGTTTTTGTGAGGTTGATGTTGGTACTTTTGGCTATTTTTATAAAATGGTTGGTGCATGCCTCCAAGCTTAGTGAAGCTTTTTTGGGTCATTGCGTCCATGGTTACTTCTATATGTTTTCTTAGCACGGTTTCCTTGGTTTGTTGTTATGCGTGGCTCAATTTATAAATTTTTGGGGCTTGTCTCATTGTTTCATTTATGGGGTGAAAAGGTGTCACGCCCCGCTTCCCAAAAACGTGGAGGCGAAGCGTGAGAAGGTCCGCTCAGACTTGAAGCTACAAAGCTGCAAGTCCGATAAGCGTCAATAAACAATAACAGCAGGTCCTTGCAATTGCAACACGAAACAAAGATAATAAAAGGAAAGGAGACAAAATTTAAATCTCAGAATATCCATAATAAATTTCAACATCGCAGAAAAGCCACCAGGCTAAAATAAAAGAGTCTAAAAGAGGCCCCAGCATGGCCAACAAAGTACCAAGTACGAAAACAAAGTAATGGTGCAAGCACCGACAACTAACAGCAACCTAAAGCAAAAACAACTCAACAGTCGCTAAGCCTGGTCTCCGGTGTCCTCGAACTCCTCGACGAACGTAGGCTCAGGCTCAGTGTCAGCAAACACCTCGTCCTCAACAACTGTCTCTGGCTCATGGTCTAACATGTGACACCCAAAAGAGCAAGGGGCACATGTTAGCAAGTCTGGAAGACTTGTGTAAGGAAACTGAAGCAGTTCTAGCATGATGCAATGACATGGCAGTTTAAAGTATGAGTGCAACAAGTAAAGTAAAGCAAGTACAAGAGGACAACTAGCATGGCATGGCAAGAGTAGTAAACTACTAACAATCACAAGTCACTTTTCAAGTCGTGCACAGAGTTTACGCCTTACAGCTGAAGAGGCTGTACGGGCACACTTCTACGCTGATTGGTCGCTCAACCCTACCCATCCACGTGTATCGAGCCAGGGCCTTACCCCCGAACGGGAATGATCGCTTCTGGCCCCCGAGCCAGGAAGTGTATTTCACGACGGCATAGGGGTGCACCTAGCCCGGGACAAGCAAGTACAAGTATGTAGCGTGTGCTACGAATGCGACATTCAATGCATGGATGACATGACATGGCAAGTAGTAAAGCGTACAGGTAAGGAAAGTAAACATGACAGTTTAGTATGCATGATCAACAAGTTTAAAGAGTTGGATCTAGCTTCTTTGTCAAGCTAGATCATTTAGGTGACGGATCTAGTTTCGTTGTCAAACTAGATCAAGTAGGCGTCTAGCCAACTATCATTTCACTGACTAGTCTCTTTTACACTAAAAGCAAGGAAGTGGCCTAAAAACTTGGCCCTACACAAGAGTTGGCAAGTTTCACTTGCCTGCAAGTATCACGTCTGAGCAACACCGTCCAACGAGTCCAAAATCACAATAATCCTACGTGCACAAGTCCACCTGCCTACAGCCGTTTTATTAATCTTGATTAGTAAATTCTAAAACATTTAAAATACTTTAAAAATACTGATTTTAGTCTTGATTAGCATGCATTGGGTTGGGGGTCCTAGGGGTGCAAAGCGTTACCTCAACACGACGCGAAAGCTACACCGGCGTCGGGTAGCGACGCCGGGGGTTGGAATAATAATATCGCGCTCCAAGTCCAGATTCCAATTAGATTCCTCGCTGGAAATTTCAGAGCAATCAACTGGAGCAACGAATCCAGATTACAAAGCTAGCACGTGCGACGACGGTCACGACGTGTCGCAACGTCGTACGCGACGAATCCTCGAAGAGAAAGCACCTAGGTGGGGCCCACAGTAGTCCTAGGGACCTATGGGGGACCCACAATACCTCTAGAGAACTTGGGGGGCCCACGGAGGCAAGTGGTGCGACGGGTGCGGGGGTGCGACGAATGGCTCTCGGTCGTACAGCCTCGGTGCGGGGAGATCCGTCGGTCGGGCATTAGGGATGCGGGGTTGCAACGCTTGGGGGTGTGCAACGGTGCGGGGGCGTGCTTGGTGCGGGGCCTCCTCTCGGTCGGTGCGGAGGAGGGGCTCGGTCAGGCGCCTTGGATGCGGGGTTGCAACGTTGCAACGTCGGTCGGTGCGGGCGAGGCCTTCGGTCGGGCACGGTGCAGAGCGGGGCGATAGAAGCGGGGGTCGGTGCGGTGCGGGGATGCGGCGTGAGCGGGCCAAGCTCTCGGTCAGACCGAGGGCTTCTCTCGGTCGTTGCAGACGAACGGAGGGGGCGGATGTGTTGCGATGCGGACGGGGCTTGGTGCGGGGGCGGCTAGCGGTCGGAGCGGGGGAACGGCCTTGGTTTTCTCGGTCGTGCGGCAGCTGTTCGTCGCAACGTTGCGACGAATCGTCGCAACGTCAAATTTGAGTTTGGAAGCGGCTAGGGTTATTTTCTTGCGAAAATAGGTCTTCCTAGGGGTTGTTTATATAGTGTAGATGGGTTGACTTAGTCTTGGGCTAAATCTAATAGGATTAGAAGTTCGAAAATATTTAAAATTTAAAACTCAACTTCTCCAACTCACACAAGGATTTGATGCGGTCCAAATGAGCTGGAAATTGGCTCAAAAATTCTTTAATACGTTTAAAACTCAAATAAATTTTATTTGGCCGAAAATAATTTAAAAATTAATTATTAAAAATATTATAAACTTTGTGAAAAATATAAAAGTGGTCAAATAAACTCCAAAAATTATAAAATAAATATCGGGGTGATCGTGATGACGAAAGTGAGCTAACTAAGAAGACGGATCTCAATTTCGACGTCGGACGACGAAACTAAAAATAGAAACGTCTCCCGTCAAAAGTGAAAATCGCAACGTCTCATCAAATAAGATTAAATTGTGGGAAAACGACTCGAGAAACGTCGTTCCAAATTAGTGCCACTATTTAATACTCTCAGAGACGTTCACAACGGCATATCACACAAAAGTGTTCACAAGCAAATAAAGTCTAAAATAAACACGTGTACGGCCAAAAGCACGTGCACGAACAAAGTACAACGAAAAGTGTTCGTTACAAAAGGATAGAGCAACGGCAAAGCAACCACGTGTTTCCCTATGATTACACAGTAAATCTGAGGGCAAAACATTTTGATATGCACAATTTTATGTGAAATGTGTTACTCATATGTAGCATGGTAGGCATATAATTAACAGTAAATATATGTGTTATTCAATTAAGGGTGACATGGATACACAAGGAGACCATTCGGGTTGTGAGTTATGTACCGCCGCCGCAACTGCAATAACGTTTGTCGTACTAGCCTTACAATTGCACAATTCCGCTAGGCCCGACCCTATACCCAGAGAGCCCTCAGCTATGCGGGATCTGCATAGGAAATCCCACATGCGGAGAATTTTGTGGGGGTCGGAAAGTAGTTGTTTGCACTACCTACGAATGCGCAGACATGCTTTCATGAATCTTGCAGCATTAATGCGCCAGCGTGATCTTCTCAAGGACACTATTCATTTATCCGTAAAGGAGCAGGTGGCCATGTTCCTGCATATGGTAGGGCACAAGTCAAAGAATAGAGTAATGCAAGTGGATTTCATAAGGGGAGGGGGGACAGTTAGCCGTTATTTTAACAAAGTGATGGCGGGACTGTGTGCACTTAGGGATATGTTCGTGAAGCAAGCTCCGAATGAGACGCCGCCGGAGATACTTAATAATCCAAATTGGTTCCCATATTTTACGGTACGTGTGAGGATATGTATATGTGGCAGTATAATAAGGATCGTTTTTGGTGCTGCACATTGTTCATATTTAATATGTTGTAGGACTGCATCGGGCTCATTGATGGGACGCACATATATGCCACGCTACCAGCAAGGCTTGTACCCCGCTTTAGAGGGCGAAAGGGGGTGACGCAAAATGTGCTTGCAGCTGTTACCCCAAACAAAAGATTCACATACATACTGGCCGGGTGGGAAGGATCCGCAAATGATTTTACGGTCCTGAAAGATGCATTGTCTTTACCCCCCCCCCCCACTAGGGCTGCGAGTGTATGAAGGTAATATATTAAAATTAACATATAAATACGATTTACGTATCACAGAAAGCGTCTGAACAGAAAACTGGTTGCCTTTGTATGAATGTAGGTAAATATTACCTTTGCGATGCTGGATATACGACAATGCCAGGATTCATATCGCCGTACAGGGGAGTTAGATACCATTTGAAGGACCATACTGATCGGGTTCCTCGAAATCGACGAGAGCTATTCAACCTGCGCCATTCTACATTAAGATCAAAGATCGAGTCCACTTTTGGTATCCTAAAGAACAAGTTTAAAATATTGACTTCCAAACCTCACTACCCATTCAAGAGCCAGGTCGCTACCGTCCTATCGTGCACTGTTTTGCATAATTACATCCAGATTGCAGATCCTCATGACCCCCAACTATATGAAGAAGGGGATGGGGTGGAGGAGGAAGTAAAGGGTATCGATGAGAGAGATGACGATGTTATTGATCTATCCCAACAGGGGACCGTTCGTGAACAAACCGAACAACGGGATCAGTGGAAAATGCACAGGGAGAAGATAGCTTGGGATATGTGGGTGGACTACTGTAACATAAATAATAACGGGAACACAGTAGAGCAGGGCCTATGAGGGGGTCGTTCTATTTGCCTAGTCTGAACAATGTGTTAATGTTCATTTCTTATTGCATGACGTTCGTTGTGTTTAGGATGGCAATATTTTCATACTTTGGCTGATCATTTTAATCATTTAAATTTCTGTAATTTTTCACCATTCGTTATCATGTCAATGATGTTTACTGACAACTTATGCGTTTTAATAACAATAATATTGATGATGTAGGGATGGATGGATCTAAAAAATCAGGGCATGTGGGCGAGCCCTCCCCGGATGGGAGTGATCCAATGCATCAATTATATGAAAATCTTTATGGGACACAACGTGGAGATGCTGAGAGGAGGGTGGAACCCCTTCTCAACCGTCCAATTCCCATGCGGGTTCCACCTAACCCCTACCAAATGCTTGGATACCAATCTGGTGGGCATGGACTGCCATATCAACCTTATGGAAATTTCACATTGCCAATGCAAATGCCCTTGTCTCCTCCAATGCAAATGTCCATGTCTCCTCCAATGCAAATGCACATGTCTCCTCCATTGCAAATGCCCATGACTATGCCCTCACATAGTGGCCATGGGTATATGCATATGCTACAAGGGGGAGAAATACCCAATTTCAGACCCACCTCCTCGCATGGTGCATGCGCGATGCCCACGCCAAAAAGTGGAAATGAAAGAACTCCCGGCAGTGACTCCTCGAGGAAGTCGAGCCGGCGTAGTGATGAAGCCGAGGGGTCTGTATCAAGTCCAAGCAAAAAGCTGAAGCAGCCTGCCTCGTCTTCACAACATAACAAACTATGGAAGCCCGAGCACGATGCCACCCTTATTCCATTGCTAGCAGAACTTGCACGGCAGGGCCTTAAGGTCGATAAGACCTTTAAAGGGTCCGCCTTCAATGCCGCGGCAGCTGAAATCAATAAATCTCATGTGACGTCTTTCACAAGTGGTAATGTGAGAAACCACATGAAATCATTGAAGACACGTCTCAAGGATGTGTACGAGTGCATGGAAATTAGCGGGGTGGGCTGGGATGTTGAGAAGAAGATGATTCATCTGGATCCAGAAATTTATGACACGTGGGCGGCGGTAAATACTTATATCTTCTACATAGGCTAGGTGCTAGTACATATATTATAGATATGAATGGTATATTCATATATGCTTTGGTAATCGTTTAGGCAAACCCTCGCAAGCGTGCATATGTGAACCATCCACTGCCATGGTTTGAAGATCTCGTTGTCATCATCGGGGATGACGCAGCACGTGGGGATATGTCCTGTTCCTTGTACGATAGCTTTGCAGGCCCATTTTCTGGAGGGGAAGGTGAGCCCGTCACGCCTGATCCTACACATATAGGTACTCCACCCCGCCATGTCCCTGAGGACATACCCACACAGGCGTCGACAGGAGAGTGTCCATATGGGGGGCCAAGAAATGCTACCCCACCATCGCTGGGGAAGAAGAAACAGCGGCGTCGCGCTGTGAGGGAAGACCCTGATGTAATGCAGGATATTGCCTGCAACGTGAAAGAGGTCACTGAGGCTATTAGGAGTGCACACTCCCAGCCCCACTGGACAGAAACTCTTGCACATAGTGTGTACGTGTTTACGGAGTACCCTCACCGCGTCCTGTTGAAGTTGTATAAAGATCTTAGCATGAATGAGCTGGCGGGGCGTCAATTTTTGGCCGTGCCACAGCAGAGTCGAAAGATTATCCTTGAAGATTTAGTGGCAGAAATGAAAAGGGACTTGCGGGACGCTGGTTATGGCAGCGGAGATGGCGTCGGTTAGATATGAGTATGGGTGGGCCAAAAGGTATGTTGGTTGAGTGGGGATTAGAGGTCGTTGGGGTTGTGGTTGTTTTGTATGGGTAAGTATGAAACATATTGGCATGTCGCATTGCTGTATTTTATGTGGCATGTCTCCTAGATGCTTTTTGTGTGTTAATGTGATACAAGTGGCGTAGGCTAATGGGTGCAGGGTATGTGGCATGTCTCCTTTATGCTGGGTGTCTTTCTATGAAACATAAATGCAATGCTCTATGGTTCAATTTTTTGGTTAATGTCTCACTTTTGATGATTTGGCTGCATGGTACATATTTTGGTATATTTTATCATTGTTGATTTTTGTTGTTATGTGATACATATGGGCATGGACTACTGGTGCAGGTTTTGGGCCATGTCTCCATGTTGCAGTGTGTGATATTATGAAACATAAGTGGATGGCTCCCATTATCAGTTTTGGTTTATGGCTCCTTGTAGATGTTTCCCTATAGCCCAATGATGAAGATATGTACATGATCCCTTTGTCCCTGGGATATGAAAAAGATAGGTGGATATAGGCTGGATGGTTCCACTATCTCTGCGTGTGTGTTATGTGATGGAGCAACTGCTTATGACCACCTTGATTTATTGCTAACTAAACTTTCTTCCTGAGGGCTACAAAATCATATATGTTTCTCAATGTGCACCGCAGGACCAATGTGCAAAGCCCCAAAAAAATGAAATTGGCAAAAAAATCACATATGTTTCAGCCCTATGATGAATAACATATAATGATCACTTTGTCCCTCGGTTATGAAGAAAAAGTTGTATTAGGTGTGAAGGTTCATTAAAAATGAGCAACCGCCTAATACATACTGAAGGCTTAAAAACATGTTACCCTCAGGGCTTAGAAACATATGTGATTTTTTCGCAGTTTTGTTCTCTGATGGGGCATTGGAAATTGGTGATGCTGTGAACATTGAGAAACATATGTGATTTTTACCCAGTTTCATTTTCTGGTGGGCCATTGAACATGGGTGCTGCTGTGCACATTGTGAAATATATGTGATTTTTTAGCCAATTTCATTATTTTGGGGGCTTTGCACCTTGGTCCTGCTGTGCACAATGTGAAACATATGTCATTTTGTTGGCAATTTAATTTTTTTGAGAATCATATGTGATTTTTTTCCCACTTTCAGTTTTCTGGTGGCTTTGCACATTGGTCCTGCTGTGCACACTTAGCAACATATGTGATTCTTTAGCCAAGTTCATCTTTTTGGGTGATATGCACATAGGTCCTGCATTGCACAATGTGAAACATATGTCAATTTGTTGGCAATTTAATTTTTTTGAGAATCATATGTGATTTTTTTCACACTTTCAGTTTTCTGGTGGCTTTGCACATTGGTCCTGCTGTGCACACTTAGCAACATATGTGATTCTTTAGTCAAGTTCATCTTTTTGGGTGATATGCACATAGGTCCTGCTGTGCACAATGCGAAACATATGTGATGTTGTTGCCAATTTCAATTTTTTTACCCACATATGTGAATTTTTCCCCAAATTCATTATTTTGTTTTCTTTGCACATTGGTGCTGATGTGCACAATGAGAAACATAGGTTATTTTTTAGCCAATTTAATTTTTTTGGGTTCTATGCACATATGTCCTGCTGTGCACACTGAGAAACATATGAGATTTTGTTGCCAATTTCAATTTTTTATATACATATGTGAATTTTTTAGCCAATTTCATTTTTTGGGGACCTTTGCACCTTGGTGCTGCTGTGCACACTGAGTAACATATGTGATTCTTTTCCCTCTTTCATTTTTCTGCTGGCTATGCACATTGGACCCGATGTGCACAATGAGAAACATAGGTGATTCTTTAGCCAAGTTCAGTTTTTTGGGTGCTATGCACATTGGTCCTGCTGTTCACAACGAGAAACATATGTGATGTTGGTGCCACTTTCATTTTTTTGTGCAACATATTTGAATTTTTTCCCAATTTCATTATTTTGTTTTCTTTGCACATTGGTGCTGATGTGCACAATGAGAAACATAGGTTATTTTTAGCCAATTTAATTTTTTTGGGTTCTATGCACATATGTCCTGCTGTGCACACTGAGAAACATATGTGATTTTGTTGCCAATTTCAATTTTTTTATATACATATGTGAATTTTTTAGCCAATTTCATTTTTTGGGGGGCTTTGCACCTTGGTGCTGCTGTGCACACTGAGTAACATATGTGATTCTTTTCCCTCTTTCATTTTTCTGCTGGCTATGCACATTGGACCTGATGTGCACAATGAGCAACATATGTGATTCTTTAGCCAAGTTCAGTTTTTTGGGTGCTATGCACATTGGTCCTGCTGTTCACAATGAGAAACATATGTGATGTTGGTGACACTTTCATTTTTTGAGCAACATATTTGATTTTTTTCCCACTTTCATTTTTCTTGTTGCTTTGCACATTGGGCCTGCTGTGCACACTTAGAAACATATGTAATTCTTTAGCCAATTTCATTTTTTGGGGTGCTATGCACATAGGTCCTGCTGTGCACAATGAGAAACATATGTGATTTTGTTGCCAATTTCAAATTTTTTAGAATCATATGTGAATTTTTTTTAGCCAATTTCATTTTTATGGGGGCTTTGCACATTGGTGCTGCTGTGCACACTGAGTAACATATGTGAATTTTTTCCCTCTTTCATTTTTGGTTGGTGCATTGCCCTGTGGCTGATCCTAGCCCAATGATGAAGATAATTAGCTGATCCCCTTGTCCCTCGGGTATGAAAAAATAGGTGGTTATAGGCTGGATGGTTCCATTACCAATGAGGGGGAGAGATGTGATGGAGCAACTGCTTATGTCCACCAGGATTTATTGAAAAATTAACTTACATCACCTGAGGGCTTATGTATATCATAAACACAAACAACTATATTGAGCCATGACCCAAATACTGACCCTATGAGCCATTCACATATGTTTCAGCCTGCTGATGATGAACATATATATACTGCTCAATTTGTCGCTATGTTACGATATTGCCTTTTTTCTTTTACTTCTGAATTAAGCCAGGTGATGTATTCTTCCGCGGGGTTGTCACTGTCTGTAGGTACGCTGCTTCCCCCATTTTTCATTTCATTGTTATATCTCTTTAAATCATTATTCACGCTAATATTTTTTTTCTTGCAAGGTTAAAATGAGCACCGGTTCCAGCTCTTCTATTCAATCCAGACCCAGATTTGCTGCAGGCGGTGAGTTGGCGGCTGATGATGATGACTTCAAGTTTTGCTACTGTCGGCTCAGGGTTGCCAGGCGCACATCATGGACCCGAAAAAATCCCGGCAGGCGCTTTTGGAGCTGTCCATCCCGCGTGAATGGATGCAACTTCTACGTATGGAAGGATCCACCCCACTCCGACTGGTCAACATATGTGATACTGCAGTTGCTGGATGAGATTGAAAGAGGCCCCACCAATGCTCCCTCTTCCGCATCGTTCTCGGATAGGCGGCTTTTAGAGATAGAGGGTCGGTTGGCCTCGCTCGTGGGGCGATTTGAGCGGACCACGGTGAGAATGGACTCCGTGAAGTTGGTTTTGTTTACGCTCCTAGGTTTAATGTTAGTTGTGTTATTGTTGATTATACACAAGAGTGGTTGATGTTAGTCTGGTTACATTGTAACACTTTATATTTTTTGGTTGTTTGTTATGCAAACTGAGACTGTATTATGAATATTATATGTCTTCTGTATATGCTGGGTTCATGTGTTATGTTAAATATGATTGTGATTTCTGTTGTATGCTGTCTCTGCAATTCAGTTGTACTTTTTAGAATTTAAGAATGTTGGAAATGCAAGGGATAAGTGGTTCGGTTGATTGCTTTGTGGGTATTGCCTTCGGTTATATTTATTAGCCCAGAAATGAAATTTAATAATTTTTAATTATTAAATTCGGTATTTTAATTTTGTTGTTTGATGCGCAGGATTTAATTATGAGTATGTAATAGATATTTACTTAATAGTTAATATTTAGTTAACTAATAGTTATTAGTTTAGTTAATTAACGGATTTTTCTACTTCATATTTCCTTAGGGGGGTTATTCTCACCTCATAACACCATAACCAAATCCCAACAATCCACATCCAACAATCCCAAACACACTTTAACCCAAAGAAACACAAAACTTTACTATGGGCCCCACAAACAAATCCCACAACAACTTTCCCACATACTTTCCACCAAAGAAACACAAAACTCTATTTCTCTCTCCTCAGGAATCCACCATGGAATTACTATTCACAACAGTAAATCCCAATTCACTTTCAACCAAAGAAACAAGCCCTAATTGTCACATATTATCAGACCGTCAGGTTCACTTATAAATTGAACACAAGGCCGGGAACAACGAGACACAACTCGGAATATTCCCTACAAAATTAGACGCAAAGGAGACGATCCAAATCACCCATCGGGCCTTTCAGTTCCAAAAAAAATTAGAGCCGCAGGTTTTATCCTGAGCAACCACACAACAAAGAGAATAAAGTGGAGAAATAAGGGGGTCTGTTGAAGGCTGTCCCTGTAACATCTTTCGCAAGAAAACCGCCTCATTTTTCCAATGGCGAGGGAGGTTGACCATACCAAACATCGATCGTATAGTTGACAGAAGGCACCGATCGGCTTCTTGAAGAACACGGTGGGGGATCGGGGGAGATCGCCATTTCGCCCACAACATGAACAAAACCGGCGGCACGAATTCTACCAAGGAACCGACTTGCAATGTGGCTGACAATTCTACATTCTTCACGTCCCTGTGCGTCAAAGGCCTCGCGATCCTGTCTCTATGCAAGCTGGTGCATTCATACACCAGTCGCTATGGCCAGCCTCGCATAATCTCCGAGTTCATCGTGAGTATCCGCCTTTTTTTCTCTCCATTTCAGCTTTGCAATATCTGAATTTAAAGTTTAAACTATGGCTTGCATTGTGTCTCGTTCTGATATGCACTTTTTTTTATTATTAAGCTCTTTTTAATGGGACCAGACAGCATGTTTTGCCCCCGGTTCCTGATAATTTAAGAAGAAAGTTAATCTCTGCTTGAATATTCGATTTCTGTTATAACCTAGGGCATGTTCTTTTGCTGGAATAGAAAAATAGGAATAGGGGAAAGTTTGTATTCTGATGAGAGATAAAATTGAGTTTTGTGTTCTTTTGGGTGGAATGGAGTATTAAACGTGTAGTTTGAAATAGAAAGTGTGGTCCACTTTTTATTCTTGTGTTCTTTTGGAATTGGAATGTTGGAATGAGAAAGTGGAAAGGTGGTGAGTTGGAGGGGGGGAGAGAGAGAGATGAGAGAGTGGGCCCCACTTACCCCTATGTTCCCAAGCATTCCCAACTTTTTTCAAGGAATTCAACTCTTGGGATGGATTCCCAAATAGTGCTGACACGTAGGCAAGGAATACAATTTGCCATTCTTGCAAAAGAACATCCTTTGGGAATGGAGGCTGGGAATAGAGGGAACAGTGCATGAATAGTGCTGATTTCTCTATTCTCGCCTCTATTCCGGCCAAAAGAACAGGCCCTTAGAGAGAGAGTAAACATGGCCATGAGCCATGGTTCTATATTTATTTATCTCATACGGAATGTGAAAGAGCATGAACACCAAAGGTCCCCATTAATCCAATAAGTGTGGAGTAATGGAGGGATAAAGTGGTGGGGAGGCCAAAGGCCTCCCTCACTCACAACACTCCCCCTTATCCATCCATTACTTTGGTCTTAGCGTATAAAGCTAAGTGGGTGAATACTTCTGGATCCTGAGTAATCGTGTTTGCCTTGTTAAAACCTTAGCAGTGGAAAACCCAGTGGGAAAAACCAACAGCTTAAGGGAAAAGAGTGCAACACACAAGTTACTCCCCCTCATCCGTACAAGCTTCAGGCTTGTAGGTCTTTCAGCTGTCTATTACCGATTCCTTTTACAAGTTTTACAAAAATACATCTCGGTAAAGATTTAGTAAAAAGATCAGCTAAGTTGTTGCAGGACTGGATCTGTTGAATCTTGACCTCCTCGTTCTTCTGTAGATCGTGCGTCCAGAAGAATTTGGGAGAAATGTGTTTCGTTCTGTCGCCTTTGATGTAGCCCTTTTTGAGTTGTGCTATGCATGCAGTGTTGTCTTCAAACAAGACAGTGGGCTCAAGATCACCAGTCTTCAGGCCAGTGGCATCTAGGATATGTTGGACGACGGAGCGAAGCCAAAAACACTCTTTGCTCGCTTCATGGATCGCAATGAGTTCAGCGTGGTTGGATGATGTTGCTGTGGTGGTTTGCTTTACCGATCTCCATGAGATAGCAGTCCCTCCATAGGTAAACACAAAACCAGTTTGTGATTTTGCTGTGTGAGGATCAGATTGGTAACCTGCATCAGCATAACCAAGCAACTGGGAGGAGGAACCTCTCTGGTAGTATAGTCCCAGATCTATAGAACCCTGGAGGTAGCGTAGAAGATGCTTTACTCTGTTCCAGTGGCGCTTTGTAGGCGCAGCACTATGTCTGGCAAGTAGATTAACTGCGAACGCTATATCGGGACGCGTGCAGTTTGCCAGATATAGAAGTGCTCCAATGGCACTGAGGTAGGGTACTTCAGGACCCAGTAACTCCTCCCTCTCTTCCAGCGGCTGGAAGGGGTCCTTATGAATATCCAGTGATCTCACGACCATAGGAGTACTTAAAGGATGACATTGTTCCATTCTAAACTTGTTTAAAAGTTTTCTTGTATAATTTGATTGGTGTAACAGGATTCCACCTCGTAGGTGTTCAATCTGTAAGCCAAGACAATACCTTGTTTTGCCTAGGTCTTTCATTTCGAAGGTATGCTTTAGGCTTTCAGATATCTCATTGATCTCTGCGGGAGATCCTATGAGATTTAAGTCATTAACATAAACCGCAACGATGACAAATCCTGTTCCCGTTCTTTTGATAAAGATACACAGGCAGACTTCATTGTTTTTGAATCCTTGATGTGCAAGAAAAACACTTAGTCTGTTATACCACATCTTTCCTGATTGCTTTAGACCATATAATGATCTTTGAAGCCTTACCGAGAAGACGTCCTGAGGTCTCTCTTTCATCTTCTGGGGGTAAATTAAACCCATCTGGAAGTCTCATATAGATTTCTTTATCTATATCACCATATAGATATGCAGTCACAACGTCCATGAGCTGCATTTCTAGGCTTTCCAGAGATGATAGGCTAAGCAAGAATCGGAAAGTGATCGCATCCATGACTGGGGAATATGTATCTTCATAATCAATCCCCGGTCTTTGGGAAAATCCCTGTGCTACAAGGCGTGCCTTGTAGCGTACGATCACATTTTCTTCATTTCTTTTTCTGATGAAGACCCACTTATATCCCACAGGTTTAACACCTACAGGTGTTTGGACTACTGGTCCAAAGACTTTGCATTTCAAGAGTGAGTCCAGCTCTACTCTTATTGCCTCGTCCCACTTTGGCCAATCATCTCTGCGTTTACATTCCGCTAGAGATCGTGGTTCGACGTCATCGTCGTATTCAGCGACGTGAACGGCAATAGCGAACGCAAAATCGTCGTCGACGACTGTGCTATTTCTGTCCAGTACCTCTCCAGTACGTACGTAATTTAATGATGTTTCTCTTATTGTTTCCTCTGCAGGGGAAATAAGGAGAGGAGAGGTCGCTGGTCTGAGCTCAGCATTCTGTGGAGGGATCATCTTATTATCACCAGGAATCTTCCTCTTTCGAGAAACTTTATCTTTTGAACCTGGCGGCGTCCTCTTTTCAATTAAGGTACAGCCAATTCTGCTGCTGGTGGATTGCATCCATCTTTGGGGATGTCAAGCCTAGCTGACGTGTTGGCAGCAGGGATGTGTGAACGAACAATCTTCTGGTTGTCCATAAATTTATCCGGTAGAAGGTGTACTGTGTTCTGAATGTGAAGGATCTTCAGGATCTCATCTTCACACAGATTAGTACGCGGATCATAAAGAGACAAAGACTTATTGTCCCAAGAAATGGTCTCTGAAGCGTCAGGCTTCTTAGACTGTGTGCCCAGTTTTGGAAAAGTTTTCTCATCGAATTCACAGTCATCAAGACGTGCCTTAAATGCGTCCCCCGTAAGAGGTTCCAGGTATCTAATAATAGAGGGCGAATCAAACCCAATATAGATACCAAGACGACGCTGAGGACCCATTTTGGTCCTCTGAGGTGGTGCTATTGGGACATATACCGCACAACCAAACACTCTCAAATGAGAGATATCTGGGGGTGCACCATATGCTAGCTGCATCGGGGATAATATATGGCCACCTGAGGGCCTTATCCTAATCAGCGATGCCGCATGCAATATAGCATGACCCCAAGCATCCACAGGCAACTGGGATTGCATGAGCAATGGACGTGCAATCCATTGGAGTCTCTTTATAAGAGACTCTGCTAATCCATTCTGGGTGTGAACATGAGCTACAGGATGTTCAACTTCAATACCCGTTGCCCGGCAATAGTCTTCGAAGACTTGCGAAGTGAATTCACCCGCATTATCAAGACGTAATTTCTTGATATGATTATCGGGGAAATGAGGACGCAACCTAATTATTTGTGCCAATAGCTTTGGAAAAGCTAGGTTGCGAGTGGACAATAGGCACACATAAGACCATTTTGTGGATGCATCAATCAGTACCATGAAATACCGAAATGGGCCACTTGTGGGGTGAATAGGCCCGCAAATGTCGCTATGAATTCTCTTTAGGAAGCCAGGAGACTCTAATCCCACTTTTAGGAGGGAGGGTCTCGTTATTAGTTTTTCCCTGAAAACAAGGGGGGCAAGGAAATTCACCCTTTTGAAGAATCCTCAGCTTCTTCAAATTATGTCCACGGGATTTAGAGATAATGCGACGCATCATGGCTGATCCAGGGTGACCAAGTCTATTGTGCCAGAGTTGATACTCTGGCAATGAAAGGCACTTCTGGTGCTCAGTCATATTGGCTTCTATTGGTTGAATATACGTGTGGTAGAGACCCGACGGGAGTCCCTTAAATCGTTCGTGGATGGACTTCTGGCCATCTTCTTGACGAGTCACATACATATATTCAATGTTTTCTTCATCTCTAGTTTCTAAGTGATATCCGTTAAAACGAATATCTTTGAAACTTAAGAGATTTCTATTGGATTTTGGAGTGAATAATGCATTTTGTATTTTAAGTCTTGTGTTATTTGGGAGCAATATGATTGCTTCCCCAGATCCTTCGATTATGTTGGACAGTATTGAAATCGTAATAACAGTACCGTCATATTTGTTTAAGCGATAAAAATAGCATGGACCGCGAAGGATAGTGTGCGTTGAGGCACTGTCCATTAGGCACTCATACTTCATCTATATATAAGCAAAATGAAAGTTTATTTAAGTAAATGAAAAACTGACATTCAAATAAAAGTGCTTTCAAATCAAACTACAGATGAAGCTACAGAAATTTAAATGCATAGATATAAGGTAGGGCTCAATCGAGCAGGTCGTCATTTTCGACATCTTTTGTTGTGAACTTGGTGAGCGGTTGAACAGCCGCCAAGTTTGTTTCAGGCTGAGACTTTGGGCTTGCCTGATACAGATCCTGGAGGTGCCGAGGAGTACGGCAGTTTCTGGACCAATGTCCAGTCATGCCATATTTATGGCATTTATCCTCCCAGTTCTTCTTAGGAATTGACACTGGATCAGTGTTCTTACGCTTCCATGTGAAGTTTCTCTTCCCTTTGTTGTTGTTGTTGGTCTAGGGTGGTGCTCCTCTTGTTGGCTTCATTACAGCTTTCCCTTTGTTCTTTCTAGCCTTCTTCTTGTTTTTCCACTTCTGTGGAGAAACATGGTGGGCTTCAGGGATATGGGCAGTACTAGCAGGGCGTAAATTATGAGTGGCAAGCAGTAAATCTCTATTCTGCTCTGCCCTAAGAAGGAAAGAGATCAAATCAGAGAATTTCGTGAATTGCGTTCATGATACTGTTACCTGAGGATTGCATCTTTCTTGTGAAACGAGGTAAATGTTTTTTCTAACATGCGATGCTCAGTCACTTCTTCACCGCACAACTTCAGGCGTGAGGTGATATTATGAAGTGCGGAGTGATACTCAGCAACGGACTTATAGTCCTGAAGTCTGAGGTTTTCCTACTCATAACTGGCACGTGGTAATATTACATCAATTTGATGTTTATAACGTGCCTTCAGCGCTTGCCACAACTCCAAAGGGTCTTCTACCGTTAAGTATTCGGCCTTTAAAGTCCGATCTATGTGTCTCCTGATATAGATAATGGCTTTCGCCTTATCTATGTCGGAGACAACGGTAGGAGAACTGCTAGATGGCTGTGCCACTTCAGGGGCATTGCTAGCAGGTGTCTCGGCCACTGCGGGGGCCAGAATCGAGTGGAGAAGTGCCATCGAACGCAAGTGAAACTTCAGGTCCACTCGCCAGCTAAGATAGTTCTTTCCCGCTGCATCAAGAACCTCGAAATCGACGCTTGCAAATTTTGCCATTTTAATCTATGCAATTTAAATAAGCATGTATTAATAATTAAACATCATGCTTAAAAGAAATAAATAAGAAAACAATGCGGGGATCTGCCAAATACCCAAAACATAAAATGTCCAAAGTCCTTATTACAGTCCATAAAGCAGATAAAGAAAAATACAATTTGGAAACCCTTTTGGGTCCCAGCTATATGCAATCTTCTCCTCCATCTTCATAGGTAGTAACATCGGTTTTTAGCATTATACATAAATTCCTCACTACAAAATTTCTCTCAAAAATGAAAAAGAAATTACAAAGAGAAGAAGGGTATCAAAAACTGGCCGATCCCAAAAATCGCATTTTGACTTATTTAAACATCCACGCAGTTATATATGCAACATGCAAATACTAATAGCGCAGTATCACAGACATTACAAAAATCCTCAAGCCCAAATATTGGATAAAACAATTTTATTTAAGTTAAAAGGAATAGTTGGACCATGGGAAAACGCCATTCATCTTTAGGTTAGGTAACTAAAGACAGAGCGGTCTCAGGATCCGTTTAACCAATTTAACTTAAATTAATTTTTTATCCAATGCTAAAGAGATTAATAATTGAAAAGAAGCAGATAAAATAACACAATCCGCAAGTCCTGAATATCAGGGTACTAAATCAATTTAAATCTGGACTTACTGGTAAGTCGCAAGGGGGCAAGATGCGGGCTACAGGCCCGATAGCAAAATAATACTCACATTAATTTTTTAATGTTATTAACTGGGCTTCTGGCCCAATAAACAGCCAAAATAATTTATTATTCAGATTTGGGCTGCAGGCCCATGGGCTGTAATATTCAAAATTAAATTTAACACAAGTCCTACAAACAAACTTTAGGGTGTTAGTTAAAGAATGTAAAAAGTCCCCAAACCCCTCATTTTATAGATAGTATCCCTCTCCCTCCCCTATCTATGTTAAACAGCACGCCCCCGTCTGGGAGGGGTGGCAGCCGGAAGGGCCCCCCGCCCGAGGTGGGGCATAGGCCTGATGCCCCGGTAGCACAGAGAACCCCCCCTGTCGGGGGGGGGGGGGGGGGGGCATAAAGCCGACGCAAAGAGAAACCCCCCCCCCATCGTCGGGGGGCAATGCACAGAGGACCCCCGACGCGGGGGGGGGGGGGGGGGGGGGGGCATCGGGCGTCGCACAGAGCCCCCCCTCGAGGGGGGGGGGGGGGGGGTGGGGGGCGTCGCACAGAGCCCCCCCTGTGGGGGGCATCAGGCGTCGCATAGAGCCCACCCCCCCACCCACCCCCACCCCCCGTCGGGGGGGCGTCGCACATAGCCCCCCCCCGTCGCGGGGGGGGGGGGGGGGGGGGGGGGGGGGGCGTCAGGCGTCAGATGCCCCCTCGTCTAGGGGGCGGCAGAAACAGATGCCCCCCATCCGGGGGCGGCGTCACGACAGAGGCCCCCTGTCGGGGGGGGGGGGGGGTGCGACAGAGGCCCCCTGTCCAGGGGGCGGCGCAACAGAGGCCCTCAAACGCGGGGGGTGGGAGATGAACGGTTTATTGGGGGTTTTTAATTTAATTTTGATATTAATTAGAATATTGCAGATTTATACAAGCCTATAGAAAAGCTGTGTAAAATCATAGCAAACTATTTTTGTAATTATCTATGGGATCGAAAAATTTTACCTCTAGATCAAAGATCTAGGGACAATCATAATAAAAAAATCCGTAGATCGAAATCCACGCTCCCGATACGCAAAAAAAGATCGCCGCAACGGTTCGTCGCAAGACGGATCACCGCAAGACGGATCACCGCAACAATAGATTTCTTCGCGTGTAGGAGGTTAATTTTGAGGGGATACTGGAGAAAAGCTCAAAAGATGAGAGCTTCGGTGCTGATAACGTGTTATAACTTAGAGAGAAAGAGTAACCATGGCCATGAGCCATGGTTCTATATTTATTTATCTCATACGAAATGTGAAAGAGCATGAACACCAAAGGTCCCCATTACTCCAATAAGTGTGGAGTAATGGAGGGATAAAGTGGTGGGGAGGCCAAAGGCCTTCCTCACTCACAACAATTTCATCGTTGTACATATATATGACTTATTGTGGTTTTATGTCATTCTGACCAGCGCATAAACTACCCATATGTGCGCATATTCTTCTTATAAATGACATATTCGGGTTTTATGCCTTGGTTTTTGTTTGATATAAATGTGATGGGTGTTGGAAGAAACTGAATTTTTATGGTGAAACCCATCACCCAAACTAACAAGAAAAAATTCATATTGAATCCATTGATAATATATTGAAAATATGTGGAAGTGTAATTTTCATTATGCAAGGCCATGCATTTTAAGTCTCTTCTTCAAATTAAAAATGCAAGTGTCCAATTTCAGTGTGCAACAAATCAGTTCGTAATATACCAGAACTAAAAATAACACGTGCACGCAGTGCACGACGCAAAAAAAAAACCCCACATGAACAGGACGCGGTGCACGCGCGCAACAGAAAAGGTGTGAGAAGTGTGCATTTGTGTGTCGGTAGCGTTGCGGGGTTAAATGAGTAAAAATACCAATGGCAAACATGTAAATAAGGGAGGTTTACAAGGGGTAAGAATGCAAATGGCAACCATGTAAACAAAGGGAGACCACGGGGCATGTATACATAGGGAGACCACGAGGCAAAATTGGCAGGGTCCCAGTCAGCTTGTGACTGGGACAAACATGCCATCTAGGACAATCCTAGGTGGACATCCCTCTTTTGTAAGATGGACTACATAGAACTACAAGAACCACATGACTATTTATATGTTAAAAGAAAATTATTTTTCTTTTTCTATTTTAATAACAAATAAGCCTTTAAGTAGTATTATAAGGGTAAGAGTGTTCACAAGTTTTTGCAGCCTAGTGGTATAAGCCTAAGGACTGGGAAGCTACACTACGGTTGGTTCTAGCAATCGGGCTACTCTCGTAGTCATCTACTAGTGGATCGGGTGTTAGAAATCACCCCTAGCGCACGAGTCACTCTCATGATCTTGAGCCCTTGAAGATGACCGCTAAGCCCTAATCGGATTCGTGGGGATCTTCCCTAGAATATAGAGCCACAATCCTCCAATTCTAAGGCTAATCCCCCAAAAACCTTGTTCAAACTAGCATAAAGCATCCCTAGATTCATTCAACTAAGGTTAAACTAACATCCAATCCCTAGGATCGTAAGGTTCATTCCTAAACCCTAGCTGTTGATGCATGGGTACGGCCCACGAAACAGCGTTGTGTTATTAATGCCCAATCACAGCCCAATACCGTGCAGCAATGTCCCAGGGCCCACCGACGACACAAGGACGGCGTAAGACTCGGTCGAAGGAATAGTTCTTCCCAACCGTTGGACTCCCGTCGACATTAATGGAGCGGAATTAATGGGATCGAGTAAATGGGCAGCCGTTAGCTCGAATCCCGAAGAAGATCATGCTCCGGTCAGAGAGGGACAGTTACACATCATCAAGAGGGAGCCACCTATAAATAGATCGACTGACGAAGGT
The DNA here is from genome assembly GCA_030789695.1 of Scilla litardierei. Taxonomy (NCBI): domain Eukaryota; kingdom Viridiplantae; phylum Streptophyta; class Magnoliopsida; order Asparagales; family Asparagaceae; genus Scilla; species Scilla litardierei. The sequence continues at coordinate 578,079,356 of CM061142.1, forward strand.
AAGGGGGTTCCATCTTCAAGGTACGAGTGCTATTACATAGAACTCTATCTTCTACCTTCCTCATTCCATATACGAGCTTGTGTCGTTAGTCTAGAGACGAACCTTCGTGGGTCGATCTCAGCTGCACTAAGCTCCCTCTCTTCCTTAAGTTCCATACTAATTTAAGCATTGGAGGGGAGTTGGGTCGGAACCCAGATCCAACCACCTTAACGACTCCCTGTGGTGTAGATCGACGATCGTCATTCAAGCGCCCAAGGTCGATAGCGGACTATTCCTCCTCGAACGACCTTGCAGATGGTCGTTTTTAGGTCGATCAATGGTTATACCATCATCAACCATCAACTACCAACCCTGTTTCATGCAACTGAGGGTCCCACTCTGAAGGCTGACTAGGCTCCAGCTCAGCGTCGCGAGCCCCGGTCAGCTGGACAAATGTGCCGGTCAATTTTGGCCTCAACAGTTTGGCGCCGTCTGTGGGAAACCACGAGTCGACATCCCCCTCGACGAATCACTCGAGCATGCCGACTTGCCCAACCACATCCTCCGAGGTTGTTGCGGGATTCCCCGGTGTCGGGATCACCTACATGATAACGGGAGGTCCCTGCACCTGGAGTTATCAACCTCTCTCCAAAGTTCCTACGCGGGGAGATTGATGACAGTTTCTGTGGCGCGAAAGCACCCCAGATACTCAACGCCTCATATCTCCTTCTCGGACGAAGATCTGGAAGGGGTGGAGCTACCGCACGATGATGTTATGGTTATCACGGCCATGATCAGAGAAATCGGCGTAAAAAGGTTACTCGTTGACAATAGAAGCTCGTGTGACATACTCTTCTTCACTACGCTAGAGAGGATGAAGATATCGACCGAAGAGTTGACACCTTGCACAGGACCCTTGGTAGGGTTCACCAGGCACTCCGCTCCGATAGCAGTCATCATCACTTTGCCAGTGACCCTCGATACATACCCTCAATAGATTGTAGTGACCATGTGCTATGAGTAACAAACACTAGAGGGGGGTGAATAGTGTTTTATAGAATTATAAGGAATTTACGCCAAATAAAACCCTAATTAACCAACAAATGTGGAATGAAAGAAATGAGCACCAACACAAGCAATAATGCAATGCTAACATGCAATCTACCTTGGTTCGGTGCCACCCAAATCTCCCCGACTTGTTACCGGTGCCCTAATCCAGCAACACCCGGATCCCCTCCGGATACTCTAGCAAACCGCTAGAGATTTCCTTTAGCCCACTTGCGGAAACCCCACAAGTGCAATTGACCTACAATCGATGTCCGTGTATCCCACAACCTGGGAACACGCAAAACCTTAATCCCACAACTAGGGACTAAGCACACTCTCACAAACCGAGAGCAAAACTGAAATATTGACTCCCACAACTTGGGATCAATCCAATCCTCTCACCACCGTGAGTATACAACAAATATGAAGTATAAAGAATGAAATATAAAACTTCTTACCACAAAATCCTATGCCTTGAGAAATACTTACCAATATAGGGCAAGAATGGATTTTGAGGAAGATGAGATCACCAAACCCTAGCTCCACCAAGATGAGTAGCAATAGATGGCTAGGGAGAAGTTGGTGACATGGATTCAAGCTCTTAGCTTGAGAAGCTCACAAGGAATGAGAATCTCTCTTGAGGAATTAGTGCTTAAAGAGTGAGGGAGAGATTCTTGTGAGAAGAGAGAGCTTGGAAATAGAGTTGAATGGCTCTTCTCTTAGATGTGAAAATGTCTCTAATTTCAGCCTTGGATCCCTGGTTTGAAGCATTCAAACTTATATAGGGAAGAGAGAAAACGGTCACAAAAATCGTGTCAATAAATGCTCCAATGGCTCTATTCTGAAGCTGCTTAATCGGTCTAAGAAGGATCACTGACCGATTAGTTTTGCAACTAGTCGGTCGGTGAACCTTCTTGGACCGACTAGACAGAAGACAGCAAAGATAGTGAATTCCAGAACACGAAGAACTAGTCGGTCTAAGAAGAAACGTCAACCGACTAGTTTGACAACTAGTCGGTCGGTGAACCTTCTTGGACCGACTAATTAGTCAACAATGAAGAAGTCGAATTTCACTAGGAGAACTAATCGGTCTACGAAGGATTACTAACCGACTAGATCGTCATTTATTTGGTCGGTGAACCTTCTTGGACCGACTAATTGGTCAACAAATAGTCTTGAATTAATTTGGATAACTAGTTGGTCTGAGAAGGATTTCCAACCGACTAGATCGTCATCTAGTCGGTCGGTGAATCTTCTTGGACCGACTAATTAACCAACAGTGAATGGGCTGAATTTAACTAGGATGTCTAGTCGGTTCAAGAAGAATTTCCAACCGACTAGATCGTCATCTAGTCGGTTGGTTCTTCTACTTAAACCAACTAAGAGGCATAAGAAGCCGAGAAATGAGGCGATAAGCTTCGGGAAGGTTTCTAAGGGCTTCTAAGGCAATCCTAGAGATAAGATATGATAGTTATGAAGATTTCTAGGCATGTACTACTCAAGGCTTAACATTCTACTAAACCGAAGCTAGAAGACATAAAAGTAAACACGACAAACCGTCTTCAAAGCTTCAACATGGAGAATCCGAATCCCTTGACTTCATGAATGACTGCTTGAGCTTCAACGAATCTCCAGGCACAACGATCACGCATTCTGAGAAAGTCTTGGGACGTCGCTTGAGATGAACAATGTACTTTGGCGACGATCTCCATAATTCTTCAAGCTCTTGAGTCTTTTAGTTGAATGACTTGAATATCTCCAACGTCATAGTCTTCGAAGCTTTTGACTCATCCATTCCTTTCTTCTCTTTGGATTGAATCTCCATTCATGTGTTGATGTCATTGGCTTGAGGTATGAGGTAGCCTTTGAGTTCTTCAAGCCAATGCTTCACCTTTGTTGATCTACCAAGTCCTCCACTTGAATCAACACGTGTAGTCACTTTTGATCTTCTTGAATCTAATTGGTGACTTTTCAACTAACTGCAAATACGTGAGTTAATCACAATGATTTGTGTTTGATCATCATCAAAATCAAGGTAGAGAGTCCAATACTCAACATTCTCCCCCTATTTGATGATGACAAACCAAATATAAACAAAACAAATAATTGTGCATTAAATATACTTACTCCCCCTGCAATGATGCCAATCGACTTAATATCAATAATCAATAGCATCATTCAGCAGTTAATAGTGTGTGTATCACATGAGGTTGTGTATATATCGCATGAATGACCAGAAATAATATGCGTACACATTACAAATCATATAGTTGATACACATCATAAACATGAGCATGATTACCAATATATATATAATGCAATCAATATAAACCAAGGTAATGCCCCCCTTAATCATATACAAGAACGATCATACTTAAAGTCTATATGATTCAGGGTAATGTTTAACACTCAACATTTAATAAGCACATCCTTTGTTTATTTCTCTCCCCCTTTGGCATTATCCAAAAGACATGGGATAGAAACAACAAAAGCAAAAATAGAGTGGAAAACTAAAAGGTATATCTAATGTAAACCAGATAAGCTACCAATTTAAAACAAGATATCAAAATAAAGATATCAATTGCAAGAGCAAATATCCAACAACAACTCAACTACCCTCAATTATCACAAGAAGATAAGCAATAAGCATATGTGATAAAAGATTACAATAGATACTAATTGTAAAGAGTAGTGTGAGCAGTGTTAGAAAAGTAACAATGCAAAAATTATGACATCACTTGTGAAAGAATAACAAGTGATCAAATAGTGTCAAGTACACAAACAAACTCAACTATCACAAAATTTATAACATTAAGCATAATGTGATAGACTGTCCTTGAGCAATGAGCATGACATATTATATGGACATGACTAAATACATAATGGTGGAATCAAAATCATCACAATGACATAGATCAACATTTTAGCAAATTGATTGCATGGAAAACAATTCTATACTTTCATACAAACAAAGCTATCAAATTAACATAATCGTCGAGCGACGAAGTAAATATTAGTAAACAGAGATCTAAGTCAAACATAAAAAATGCAATGATAAGCATGGAATGCCAAACATGACTATGGAAATGTTTAATCATGTATACAAAGTTATGTTATGAAATATTAACATAAATTAAGTATAATGGCATGAGAAACCAACTGTAGGCATACCAAGTCATCTCCAAAAGTATCTCCAGCTAAACTCCACAAAGCATCTCCAAAAGTAAGCATACCAAATATAAGTGAAGTGTGCGATGTGAGGTGACAAGGTGATACAATGAAAATGAATATCCAATATCTATATCAAGCAAAAGTGTTATGCCAAAATAGAGATAGTAACATCATAAAACGTATGGCATACACAATTCTAGCACCCTAGGAAACTAATTGAAACAATGTTCAAAAGAACCAAAGTACTAGCATGCATTCCAGAATAGATACTCACATAATGAGTCAATGATAAGCAATGAATGCCATGAGCATAAAGAAGATAAGTACAATATCATAAGCTCAACATTTAATAAGCACATGCTGATACCACAAGCATCAAGCAAGAGCATGTAAAGATGATATCCAATATACTTAGTCTACCAATTGTAAAGATGATACCAATTGTAGTCTAACAAAGTATGCAAAGCATGCAAATAATGTCAAGATCATGACATCACTTGAGAAGGAAACCAAGTGAACACATAGAGACATGATCTCATCCTAGCTCAATTATCACAAAGGATTCAACATGAGGCATAATGTGACAAAACATCTTTTGAGCAAAGGCATGAAGATAGTCTACGTTCAAAGTCACAAGGTAGGACATAAACGAATAAAGTTATCATGAACATCACATACATGCATACCAATTGTGTGAATAGAATAAAAAGACTTGTGTAAGCACAATATAATCGGAGGTAGCATCAAAGAAGTCATAGTGCATCAAGATATATTCATGGAAGAATATTTATGACAGAATATACATATCATCAAACACAATATAAAACTTATATGATCGTGTATAGCACAAATTATCTCTAACATCTCATAAAAATAGGATAAAATATAAGCACGAGATGAGAGATGACATAGTGAGAAATATAGCTAGAAGATCACTAATTAATATGAATGAGTGTTATGTCACTTGTGAAAATATCATACATGAAAGATTTAGCTATAGACATGAATGATCTCTTGAATAAAATTATAGCTAAACATCAGTCATGAAGTAATTAAAATGACAAGTAACATACATTGATCACCCCAAATCATATCAATACATCTTATAAAGATAATCATATAAACTATAAGAAAAGTATGAGATGTGTGGTGATACAATGAACAAAAATGGATAAAGATCCTAAATCAGTAATCCTATTCATGGCATGAATTATATATAACATGATGAAGTATAGCATGCCATAAAGAAATGAAAGATTCTACTAGAATGGTATGACAGATCATGATATGGTCTAAATAATCCATGAGCATAGTCATCTACGAGAGTTAGGTACAAGTTGTAGAATCAAAGCAGCAATGAATCTTAAATGAAGGAATTGAAAAATAATATTCAATGAAGGTTAAGATTAATATACTTAATACAATCCAATAAACAGACAAGCACGTCATACACATCAATTATCATATCCATAATATTTAACAATCTTCAGAAAGAAGCATGCATGTGAGGAATGCGATGTGTAATGACAACGTGTTCCAAAGATATGAACATCAATAAACAACTAACCAATTTATTATATGAATGTTATAGCTACCATGATACATGAGTCGTAATAAGACATATATAACATTCATGAACATGGTAGTCACATAAACACACAATCTTCATGAGGGTGTGACAAGAATGAGCTAATGAAGAAGTATGCTATATTACACAAATCGAATATATTAAAATACCAATTGTAAACATGGTAGTCAAAACCAATATATTAAAATACCAATTGTAAAAAAACACATACTTACAACCATTTAGCTCTCCCTATATGTGTGCATCTCCAATGCACCATCCTTTCCTTTGAATTGATCCCTCATTTGTAAACCAAGGAGTGTGTAGGGTAGACATCTTGCACAACAATCTGACAATTCAACAATTGGTGGTATTCAAAAATTTTTTGGATCCAATAGGTTAAGGAACAAAATCAAGTAGTCCAATAACCAATCATTTACCAATTGTAAATAACACTCATCAATAGAAATGCATGCCATGCATTAATATGAGTTATTATGATCATGAAAAACATACATATCAGGAATTAACAATTCTCAATCATTAGAAGTTAGATACACCTAGACTAATAATTCCTATGCATATGATTTAATCACAATACATTATACAAGCAATCATCATTATGAATACCCACATCTAATACAATAGTGTGTGCTAGAAAGATTCCTCGTTCAATATGCATATGTGCACAAAATAAACATTCACGGCACAACACATATTGAAAGAAGGCATGAAAAGTAATACCACAAAGAGTGTGCATGAAAAGCATAAAGTATTAATTTTCAAAACCAAATTTCTCTTTCCCTTTTGCATATCAGGTGCAAATTGATAATAAATCACCAAGAGTAAGAGAAATCAACTAATCTATATGCACAACATAATATGAATGAAATGCAATGACATATAGAAGACCATAACATGATAGCAATCGAACTGTCATACTCCCACACAATCATACAAACTATGCAACCTTGGGAGTAGTGGACGAACTCACATATATATGGGTACAAAAGTAATCATACAAGCATGGTACCTAAGCAATGAAGTGCAATAAGAGTGAGTTAGCAAGGTGGAAATCAAATAAAGACTGAGTTTGATTTTTATATATAGTCGCATGAGAATATGTCAATCCTAATATACGATTCTATATGTGTGTTCATATCATGCCTAGAAACATTTTTAGGAATCCAAAAGATAGTGATTTGGGATTCTTAAGTAGAGGTGGTGTAGTGGCATGAGTAGGAAGTTGGGATGCACGCTTGTGAAGTGGAACATAAATATAAGTGTGTCCCGTGCGTGAAACATGCAAATGAGCATTAATTCTAACATTAAAATTTTTAAGCCACATGTTATAAATAATCCTCGAATAGACATATGAGTAAGGATTATGAATACACAATGCACATCAGTCAAGAATTTGACACACGTGAAATACATAGACATAAATGACATACAAGACACATATTATGCAAACATAGGATATGCATGAGATAGTCTCAAACACAAAGTGACATCTACATGCATCCAACACACATGGATACCAAATGTAAGAATATACTTACAACATTAAGCTCCCCCTACTTTGGTGCATCACCTAAGCACCATCAACTCCATTTGAATGAAAATCTTTGCAAATCAAGGAGTTGGTAGGGTTGGTATCCCAATGTGGATTGAACCTAGAAAACATAATTTTGGTATCCAAAAACCCCATTTTTTTGGATCCTATGGGTTATGCAACAAATTTAACAAACTAAATTCAAATTATTGTAACTCATATCCTAATGTAATCATACACAACATGTAATCATGTTACTAGATAAATATATAACCATATACATGCATGTACCAAATGTACCAAAAGTAAATATGTATATTAATCCAAAATCATGACATGCATCACATGCAACAAAACATAAATATGAACCAAAGCATGTGTTGCATAAAAATATTAAATATTTTAGACATGAAAATCATAAACACAATGATTTACTAATAAACATGCAATGGAAATCAAATTCAATATGAATTTATGTTTCTAATAAACATGAGCATCTAAGACCAAAATGCAAACAAAGAGTAAATCAATTCTTAACACAAATGCTTTGGTACCCATAAAATGAAAATAAACTTATGGTACCAAGCAATGAAGGGTCAACGGAAACTAACCCTTTGGAAACCAAGTCCAAGAGGACCGTGATTTCCCAACATAATCATCATTCAAAATAATATCATGAACATAAGATTGTACATACATATCCTTAGCATGATTACTAGTGTTCTTAGGACCCCAAATAGTGTATGATTTGGGTATCCTCTTCCTAGTGGTTGCATGCACAAAAGGTTGATCTCTACGTGGTGCATGTGGCCTAGGAACATGAGATCTAGCAAGAGCATGAGGATATGTGTATGGAACGTTGTATTGTGCTAAAGCATGATGATGAGCATATGGTCCATGGTGTGGTGTTGCATACATACGTGGATGAATATGAGGTGTGTATGCATGAGAATGATCATGAGAATAAGCATGCATATGTGGATGTGATGTGTGATCATAAGCATGTGAAGGTGCATGAGCATGAGTACGTGCATGAGAGTGTCTCAAATGAGTGTTTGCACGTGCTCGTGGGTGTGGAGCATAAAAATCATCATTCGTGTGAACATGTGAAGTAGGAGGTGTGTTCCTACGTGGCATAGTATTGATGTACATAAATGCATGACCCTTCTTTGGAGGTCCACCCTTGGTGGGTTTCTTTCCAAAGGAGGGAGGAATAGGAGTGGTGGTTTCCTTAGTAGTAGAACTACACAAGTTGTTATAGACACCACTCGTGGATGCACCGGAGGATGGCCTCACAAAATCTATAGTTACTTCACTATAGGAGGTGCGTGCATTGGATGCACTTGCCTTAGAATAACCAAGGCCAACACGATGGTTTGCCGGTAGTTGATTCTTTAGCAAATCATCCAAATTGTCCTTTCCATTATTGAGTCTCTCAACAATGGAGGACATGAGCTCACATTTCTTCGAAATTGAAGAAATAGTGGCATTCAAGGTGGATGCATGTGTGGTGAGTTCGTGCACTTGGGATTTGAGATCCTCATTCTCAATGCCCAAGCTAGTGTTTTGAGATTGAAGATTTTCAATCTCAAGATCGTTACTATCCACAATGGAAACACGATCAAGTTGAGATTTGAGGGACTCCACCTCATTTCTCAACATGCCATTTTGAGTAAGCAAACTTGCTTTCTCAATAGCGAGTGTCTCAACAATGGTGTCATTGTTAGAGGTGCTACATGTAGATGTGTTAGTGAGACTAGCAATCTTATTCTTAGCATCACAATATTTATGCATAAGCTTTTGATATTTATCAAATAATTGTTTAAGTTCAATTCTAAGATCATCCGTTGTTACCTATTCATCGTCGCTATCACTTTCACTTGAATCGCTTGATTGTTCACTAGAGTCGTCCTCTCGTGCCATCAAACCCATGAATGAATCTCTTTCATCATTGGAGGAAGAACACTCCGAGGTGGACTCTTCTTGCTCCGCTAGCATGTGCCATATTTGATATGTCGTTATTGCCTTGGACACACACATAAGAATGTTATGAGATAAATACTCAAGAAAGATATCCATTACCTCTTGATGTTTCTTCACCAATTCTTTTTGCTTATTTGTCCATTCATGTCCGGAAGTGGTAGGTGCACGAAGGGGCTTCTCCACAAGCTTCCAATAATCATCGTCAATGGATTGAATATAAGCCTTCATCTTTACACACCAAATTTGATAGTTAGGTCCAATGAGATATGATGGAAAAGGACTTCGTGTGATGTTGTTGTTGGTTGCCATAGCTATTACCTCGCTCTAATACCAATTAGTGAACTTGTGCTATGAGGAACAAACACTAGAGGGGGGGGGGGGGTGAATAGTGTTTTATAGAATTATAAGGAATTTACGCCAAATAAAACCCTAATTAACCAACAAATACGGAATGAAAGAAATGAGCAATAACACAAGCAATAATGCAATGCTAACATGCAATCTACCCTGGTTCGGTGTCACCCAAGTCTCACCGACTTGTTACCGGTGCCGTAATCCAGCAACACCCGGATCCCCTCCGGATACTCTAGCAAACCGCTAGAGATTTCCTTTAGCCCACTTGCGGAAACCCCACAAGTGCAATCGACCTACAATCGATATTCGTGTATCCAACAACCCGGGAACACGCAAAACCTTAATCCCACAACTAGGGACTAAGCACACTCTCACAAACCGAGAGCAAAACTGAAATCTTGACTCCCACAACTTGGGATCAAGCCAATCCTCTCACCACCGTGAGTATACAACAAATATGAAGTATAAAGAATGAAATATAAAACTTCTTACCACAAAATCATATGCCTTGAGAAATACTTACCAATATAGGGCAAGAATGGATTTTGAGGAAGATGAGATCACCAAACCCTAGCTCCACCAAGATGAGCAGCAATAGATGGCTAGGGAGAAGTTGGTGACATGGATTCAAGCTCTTAGCTTGAGACGCTCACAAGGAATGAGAATCTCTCTTGAGGAATTAGTGCTCAAAGAGTGAGGGAGAGATTCTTGTGAGAAGAGAGAGCTTGGAAATAATGTTGAATGGCTTTTCTCTTAGATGTGAAAATGTCTCTAATTTCAGCCTTGGATCTCTGGTTTGAAGCACTCAAACTTATATAGGGAAGAGAGAAAACGGTCACAAAAATCGTGGCAATAAATGCTCCAACGGCTCTATTCTGAAGCTGCTTAATCGGTCTAAGAATGATCACTGACCGATTAGTTTTGCAACTAGTCGGTCGGTGAACCTTCTTGGACCGACTAGACAGAAGACAGCAAGGATATTGAATTCCAGAAGACGAAGAACTAGTCGGTCTAAGAAGAAACATCAACCGACTAGTTTGACAACTAGTCGGTCGGTAAACCTTCTTGGACCGACTAAGAAGTTGACAGCAAAGAAGTCAAATTCAAGGATATGAAGAACTAGTCAGTCTAAGAAGAAACATCAACCGACTAGTTTGACAACTAGTCGGTCGGTGAACCTTCTTGGACCGACTAATTAGGCAACAGTGAAGAAGTAGAATTTCACTAGGAGAACTAGTCGGTCTACGAAGGATTACTAACCGACTAGATCGTTATTTAGTCGGTCGGTGAACCTTCTTGGACCGACTAATTGGTCAACAAATAGTCTTGAATTAGTTTGGATAACTAGTCGGTCTGAGAAGGATTTGCAACCGACCAGATCGTCATCTAGTCGGTCGGTGAACCTTCTTGGACCGACTAATTGACCAACAGTGAATGGGCTGAATTTAACTAGGATGTCTAGTCGATTCAAGAAGAATTTCCAACCGACTAGATCGTCATCTAGTCAGTTGGTTCTTCTACTTAAACCAACTAAGATGCATAAGAAGCCGAGAAATGAGGCAATAAGCTTCGGGAAGATTTCTAAGGGCTTCTAAGGCAATCCTAGAGATAAGATATGATAGTTATGAAGATTTCTAGGCAAGTACTACTCAAGGCTTAACATTCTACTAAACCGAAGCTAGAAGTCATAAAAGTAAACATGACAAACCGTCTTCAAAGCTTCAACATGGAGAATCCGAATCCATTGACTTCATGAATGACTGCTTGAGCTTCAACGAAGCGCCAGGCACAACGATCACGCGTTCTAAGGAAGTCTTGGGACGTCGCTTGAGATGAACAAAGTACTTTGGCGACGATCTCCATAATTTTTCAAGGTCTAGAGTCTTTTAGTTGGATGACTTGAATATCTCCAACGTCATATTCTTCGAAGCTTTTGACTCATCCATTCCTTTCTTCTCTTTGGATTGAATCTCCATTCATTTGTTGATGCCATTGGCTTGAGGTATGAGGTAGCCTTTGAGTTCTTCAAGCCAATGTCTCACCTTTGTTGATCTACCAAGTCCTCCACTTGAATCAACACGTCTAGTCACTTTTGATCTTCTTGAATCTAATTGGTGACTTTTCAGCTAACTACAAACACGTGAGTTAATCACAATGATTTGTGTTTGATCATCATCAAAATCAAGGTGGAGAGTCCAATACTCAACATAGATCACTCGCCTGATCAACTTTATGGTGGTAAAGATCAACTCGGCGTTCAATGGGATCATCGGAAGACCGATGCTGAACGCCATAGAAGCGGTGGTCTCGACCTTCCACCAGATGATCAAATTCCAGATCCCCGAGGGGGTTGGAATGGCAAGAGGGAACCAGGAACAGGCGTGATCGTGTTGCACACTGTCCGCCACCCTGAGGAGGATCGAGCAAACCGACCCAGTCGACTCACGGGTCAAAGATCAGCGACTTGTTGCGGTCGAAGAAACAGAGAGTATCGAGATCTCCGACGAGGAAGGAAAAACCGTCTCAGTCGGTTCGCTGCTCCCTAGCGACCTGAAGGAGCGGTTAATCGCCCTCCTAAGAGAGCATGTCGACATCTTCGCCTGGACTCCAAAGGATATGCCCGGCATCGATCCAGAGGTAGCATCCCACAAATTGGGGGTCGACCCGACATCTAAACCCATGAAGCAGAAGAAGAGAAACGTAGGAGGCGAAAAGATGAAAGCTGCTAACGAAGAGGTGGAACGACTTCTGGAGGCCCACTTCATACGAAAAGTCAAATATCCCGAATGGCTCTCGAATGTCGTGATGGTCAGGAAGGCAAACAACAAGTGGCGAATGTGTGTCGATTTCACCGACCTCAACAAGGCATGCCCTAAAGATAGCTACCCCTACAACGAATCAACCATCTGGTCGACAGTGCTTCGGGCTACGAGCTTCTCAGCTTTTTGGACGCCTTCTCCAGGTATAACCAGATTCAAATGGCACCGAAAGATGAGGAGAAACTTCCTTCATCACTGATCGAGGTATATGCTGTTACACCAAAATGCCATTCGGTCTGAAAAATGCAGGGGCTACGTACCAACGCATGATGAACACCGTCTTCGAGGCTCATTTAGGGCAAAACCTAGAAGTCTATGTCGACGACATGTTGGTCAAGTCGAAGAAGCCAACAGATCACCTTGTAGACCTTAGGAAAATATTTGCACAGATCTGGTGATACAACCTTTGGTTAAACCCCGCTAAGTGTACTTTCGGGGTTCGTTTGGGGAAGTTCCTCGGGTTCATGCTGACGAGTCGAGGGATCGAGGCCAACCCCGAAAAAATTGCTGCCATCATCACGATGAAGGAGCCCTCGACTCTTAGAGAGCTCCAGAGGCTGAATGGAAAGATAGCGGCCTTAGGACATTTCTTGACCAAGTCGGCCGAGAATTCATTGCCTTTCTTCAGGGTACTGAGGAAGGCGATAGCTTTTGCCGCAAGCAGCAAGAGAATGTTCGAATGGGATGCAGACTGCAAAAGAGCCTTCTTAGCGTTGAAGGAGTACCTCTGCACCCCACCGCTCCTGACCAAGCCAAACAAGGACGATCAGCTCATCCTCTACATGGCCGCCATCGAGGAGGTCGTGAGTTCGGCGCTCGTTAAAGAAGACACCGGGATACAACAACACATCTACTACGTCAGTCAGGTCCTCCGAGGTGCAGAGGTCAACTACTCGAGGATTGAAAAGATGGCTTTTGCATTGGTGCAATCTGCCAGTAGATTACGACCATATTTCCAAGCTCACACCATCTTGGTCCTTACCGATACTCCCTTGGAGCAGACCCTAAAGAGGCTCGACCGATCAGGGAGAATGACAAAATGGGGGGTCGAACTAAGTGAGTTCGACATCCAGTACAAATCAAGGACTGCCATCAAAGGGCATGCCCTCATCGACTTTATTATCGAACTCAACTACGATGATGTCCCCCGGGAAGAGGTATGTGCGACTAGCACAATGACCGAGGCTATCCCCTCGCCCTCCACTAGCAGGGCAAAAGACGCAATCGAGGACGAGTGAATCTGGATAGTACAAGTTGACAGTTCATCCACCCAAGCTGGGAGCGGGGTCGGAATAATCATCCAAACCTCCGAAGGCGACATATTCGAATACGCCCTCCGCTTCGATTTCTAAACCACCAACAATGGTGCGGAATAAGAGGCGACCATCAATGGGATCCGACTGGCTGAAGCCTTGGGGGTAAGAGTAGTCCAACTGCTCAGCGACACTAGCCTCGTCGTCTACCAACTGATGGGACCTTCGAGGCCCAGACGACTCGATGTAGAGTTATGCATAAGTTGCCAAAGCTGAGCTCGCCACCTTCACACGCGTAGAGATTCATCATGTACCAAGGTCGAAGAATCATCGAGCTGACGCCTTGTCAAAACTTGCATCGTCCTCCCCAGCGGGGGTTCGGTCGAACAGTGTACGTGCAACGTCTACTCCATCCTAGCGGACCGCCACAAGAACTACTAAGCCTCGATCAGGGAGCTACGTGGATGGACTCGATAATCCGCTACTTAAACATGGGGGAGAAACCGACCGACCCAGTGGATGCATGAAAACTTGAGCGGAAGGCCAATCAGTTCGTCTTATTGAATGGTTCATTGTACAAAAGACGATGGACCAGGTATAACATCTTTCCCTATCTTAAATGCTTAGCCCCGCAGGAAGCACACTACGTGATCCAAGAGATCCACAAGGGCGATTGTGGAAACCATTGCGGGGGAAAATCCATAGCCTTGAAGGCTATGAGACAAGGGTACTTTTGGCCAACAATGTTCAAAGACGCCATCGATTACGTCCGGCGATGCTCGACCTGCCAAAAGTTCTCAAAGATCAGCTCGGCACCCTCGACTGATCTGATCCCCATCGTCAGCCCAGTTCCCTTTGCCAAATGGGGGCTGGACCTCCTTGGACCGTTCAAACCAACAAGTGGACAACAGAGATACCTGATAGTGACGATCGACTACTTCACCAAGTGGATCGAGGCGGAACCTCTAGCCTGAATCACCTGGAAGGAGGCTCGAAGCTTCATCTGGAAGTCCGTCGTCTGTCGTTTCGACATCCCACAATCCATAGTAACGGAAAACGGGACACAATTCGACAGCGTCGGCTTCAATGACTTCTGCACAGAGCTAAAGATCAAGCTACACTTCGCCTCTGTCGCACATCCCCAGTCAAACGGCTTGGCGGAGTCAGCCAATAAGAGCATCCTTGGGGCCCCTATGGAAGAGAATAGTCGGGCTCTAGGGAACTTGGCCGGACGAGATACCTGGTATATTATGGTCATACAGAACGACCCACAAAACCTCGACATGGGAAACACCCTTCATGCTGGCCTACGGATGCGAGGCCATGGTCTCCGTCGAGGTCAATGAGCGACTGCTTCGTCTCCAATACTACGACGAAGAAAGAAACTCAGAGGGCCTCGAGCTCAACCTAAAATTGGTGGACGAAGTCTGTGAACAGACACTGGCGACCCTCATCGAGAAGAAAGGGCACATGGCCCGCTACTTCAACTCGAAAGTCCACGAACTCAGCTTCCGTGTCGGAGACTTGGTGCTGCGCAAGGCCGCTTTCACTCCCGAGATCCTCAAACAGGGAAAGCTTGCTGCAAAGTGGGAAGGACCCTACACCGTGATTGATGTACTTGGTTCCGCCACTTATCGACTCGCTACTTTGGATGATAGGGAACTCCCCCAGCCTTGGAACGCGAAACACCTACAAAAGTATTATTAATGATCGTACTAAAGGGGTAAAATCGACCATCGAGCTTTTTATCCTAAACATGTTCATTATGAATGCAAAATAGATCGTTCTTTGAGATCAGTCGTCACATTCTCGTCAGCCGTAAGCCAAGGAGCCACCATTTCCACTGAATGACCCACGATCTTCGTCGGCCATAAGTCGAAGGGACCACGACCCTCGCCATCGAACGACCCTCGACCATCGATTGTCAGCAGCAAGCCAAGGGGCCACCCTTGCCACTGACCCACGATCGTCGTCGGCCATAAGTTGAAGGGACCACGTCTCTCGCCACTGAACGACCTTCGACCATCGATCTTCAGCAGTAAGCCAAGGGGCCACACATGCCACTGCACGACCCTTGATCATCGTCGACCATAAGTCGAAGGGGCCACGTCCCTCGCCACTTAACGACCTTCGACCATCGATCGTCAGAAATAAGCCAAGTGGCCACCCTTGCGACTGAACGACCCTCAAATGTCGTCGACCATAAGTCGAAGAGACCACGTCCCTCGCCAACAGACAACCTTCGACCATCGATCGTCAGCCATAAGACGAAGGGATCACAACCCCCGTGACCGAGCAACCGTGTCAAGCAAGCTCTGGTCAGATAATGTCATGATCAGCCCCGACGACCCAAGTCTGCTAGACTTACGTCATCAAGGAGCCACATACATGCACACGTATCTAAGAGACACGACAAAAATCAAACGCAGAAAATTTATGCTTCAAAAATTCTTTTTCAATATATCTGGATAGTTACACGTAACTTGCTCGAGAGCGGTCTTACAAAAGCAGGGCTTTGCAAAAATCAGGAGAACAAGGCGTCGTCGGGTGTAAAAAAGTCCTTTATCGCTCTCGCCACCTTATCCATCTTGGAGGTGGTCCAAGCTTTGTAGGCATCGACCTCTTTCTTCTTCTAGAAAAGTTGGACCTGAAGATCAGCAACCTCCTTCCTCGATGCCTCGAGCTCAGAACGGACCACTGAGCTTCTGCCTGCTTCCTAGTGGTCGACACGGTGGAGAAGCTGAATTTTGCCTCCGCGGTCGACCAGTCCGACGCAGCTTGGCAGACATGGTCGCCGCCAGGTCCTCCTCCAGCTTCCTCACCTGAGCTCGGAGCTCAGAAGCGTAGTTCTTGGCGGTTGCCAGCCGGCGTTACCCCTTGATCAGCTCGAGGGTCCTGTAGCACAGGCAGGCACCAAAAATGGTCACCTGCAGAGGGCAACCATCAGCAAAACTAGAAGGGAAAACAAAGAAAGAAGGCTCAGTAGTAACGGACCTGAAGGCCGTTGTGGATGAAGCTATTGGTGATCGTCTTGAGATCGACCCCTTGCAGGAAGTCGAAATCCCTCGACAGATTGATATTCTCCGCCAGATGGGCCCCCGTCACAAAGTCCAGAAGGGCCGACTCGTCTCTTCCCACGGTGAACGGGGGCCGAAAAGGCTCTCCCTGACTCTCCGTAGGGAGTCCTATCGAAATGCGATTCGACAGTAGAAGGTGATTAAACTCCGGAGGGATGAAGCCAACGGAAAGGACCGGAGGGACAATGTCCTCGTGTGGCCACCTGTCGATAGGCAGGACGTCGGAAGAATCAGCCCCACCTCGAGGGCCCGAAGGAGCCACCGTCAAAGCCCCGACAGCTGGACGTGAGGAGCTTCCAGCATCCCCTAAGACCCAAAGGAGGTGCTCCGCATCCTCCTCTTCCTCCTCCACGGCCATCTTCTTCTTCTGGTCCTCTTTGAAAGCCCCATCTAGCTCCGTAGTCAAATCCCTATATGCTCTTCCTACCATTCTTGGATGCTGGAAGCAAGAAGAAGAAGAGAAAGTTTCTTTTTTCAAACTGCCAAGAGACCAGAATGCAAACATCCTTGGCTTGTAGGGATCGTCTAACCCTTGCAATACTAACAATACACAGTAGAGGGGGGTGAATAGTGTAATGGCAATAAAATTGTCCAAATAAAATTTAACCTATGCCTTGAGATGCTTACTCATGAATGAATGCAAGGCATGGAAGAGGATCTCCAAGTGTTGGAATATGCTTGAGAGCACTTGGATGATTTCCCTTGAGCTGGACTTCAATGCATGAAGAAAGATGAATGCTCAACTAGAGGGAAATGAGGGAGCTTGAGAGTGGCTTATTGATCTCTTGAGATTTTCTATAGAATCAAGAGTTTATCAAATGTTGTCAAGAGTTCTCAAGAATGGCAGCACACTCATATATATAGGAATCCTATATTAAGCCCAAAAACCCAAAGAAACAGCCAAATAATCAAATCTGCAACGGCTAGAAACTGGGTGAAAACGACAGGAACAGTCGACTGATGATCATAAGACAGTCGACTGATCAACGGCTAGAAAATATCCAACGGCTATAATATGAGCCAGGACAGTCGACTGACGAAGTCAATGCAGTCGACTGACAAACAGGACAGGCGCCTGTTAATCCTTCAGCAGACGACTGCTGCAGGGGATGGATAGAAACAAAGAGCTGCACTCTTTCTCCAATTCTTCGCACAGGCGACTGATGTAAAAACTACAGTCGACTGTCAAATAGTCAGGCGACTGTACATTCTTCATCAGTCGACTACTGTAAAGTATGGAGAGAAGATAGAGAGATGCAGAGATTGCACTTACGCTAGACAGGTGACTGTTGACCAAATCTCAGGCGACTGTAAATATACAGGCGACTGGGAACTGATTGACATGCGATTGTGCGTAAAGCTCAAGTTTGAGTCGATATAAATGTTGACTTGAGCAGTGCATATCAGGCGACTGTAGAAGGATCTACAGGCGACTGGAAATCACCCAGTCGACTGTGTTTCCCCCATCAGACGACTGACGGAAAGAGTGAACCTATTGGGTTGGATTCTATGATAATCCTAAGGTTCACTAAGATGGTTAAATGCATGTGTATGTATGAGCAAACCATCTAGCAAGGCATTACATCAACCCTAGACTCAAAAGAGAGAGAAAGCAATAAAGTAAAATTACATGGATTACAATGCTTTCTTAAGAGTCTAAGTCTTCAATCTATGAAGCCTTGAATGCTCTCCATCATCTCCAAGCTTTGGCACTCCTTGAGTCCAAACTTTGGCCCTTTCACAAGATGTCCATCCTTACACCAAGTGATTAGTCTCCAAGAAAGATATCCTTGAAATAAACTTAGAGACTAAGACATGAGATTCATTAGCAACAACATAATGTTGTGATCATCATCAAAATAAGATTGGTATGAAACACCAATACTCAACATGGCTCTCCCCCAAGTTTCTTATACGAGAAGGAATTTTCGTTGGTTCAGTACCCGGTCACACGTCAGGGACTCGCCAAAAGTGATGGTTGGGATCAACGGAAGGCGAGAAGTTTGGCGGCATGAATCAAATCAGTTGCTTCGAATACCGTGCCCCATTTAATGAGGATACTCATCATCCGGCCTTGATCAGTGAAATCTCTCGAGAATGAATGATAGGAGCCAATGTTGATACACGGGTACGGCCCACAAAACAGTGTTGGGTTATTAAGGCCCAATCACAGCCCAATACCGTGCAGCAATGGCCAAGGGCCCACCAACGACACAAGGGCGACGTAAGACTTGGTCGAAGGAATAGTTCTTCCCAACCGTTGGACTCCCGTCGACATTAATGGGGTGGAGTTAATGGGACCGAGTAAATGAACAGCCATTAGCTCGAATCCCGGAGAAGATCATGCTCCGGTCAAAGAGGGACGGTTGCACATCATCAAGAGGGAGCCACCTATAAATAGATCGACAGACGAAGGTAAGGGGGTTCCATCTTCAAGGTACGAGTTATAATACATAGAACTCTATTTTCTTTCTTCCTCATTCCATATACGAGCTTGTGTCGTTAGTCTAGATACGAACCTTTGTGGGTCGATCTCAGCTGTACCAAGCTCCCTCTTTTCCTTAAGTTCCATACTAACTTAAGCATCGGAGGGGATTTAGGTCGAAACCCAGATCCGACCCCCTAACGACTCCTTGTGGTGTAGATTGATGATCGTCATTCATGCGCCCAAGGTCGATATCGGACTCTTCCTCCTCGAACGACCTAGTAGACGGTCTTTCTTAGGTCGATCAACGATCGTACCATCATCAACCATCAACTACCGACCCTGGTTCCTCCAACCGAGGGTCCCACTCTGAAGGCTGACTAGGTTCCAGCTCAGCGTCGCGAGTCCCCGTCAGCTGGACAACTGTGCCGGTCAATTTTGGTCTCAACACTAGCAATGGATTTACTCAATCATGGGAAACGATATATAAACAATAGAGATCTACATCAAAAGAAAATAAGAAAAGAAATCGAAAGGATTTAACGAGACAAATACTTATCTTTGTACAAGATCCGATACAAAATCGCCAAGGAGTGGGCCTAGGGCGTGGCCTAGGCTCCGAAAAATAGTCTCCTAGCACAAAAATGAGATCCCCCCAACAATGGTTGCTCAATACATATACATACATACATATACATACATACATACATACATACATACATACATACATACATACATACATACATACATACATACATACATATATATATATATATATATATATATATATATATATATCCCCAAGAAAACCCTAAAACAACCCTAACTCGACATGGGTCCAGTCTGGCAGCCCAGGTAGCTCGGCCAAGCTGTGCACAGGCGCTCGATCGAGCACAGATTCCAGCCTGCCCGAGCACAGTTTCCAACACAGATTCGCCAAATTTCAAAAATTTCCTAGGACACATCCAACCTCCGTTTGGCACGTACTTGAAGGTGTTGTAATCGTTATGAAGTCTACTATCGCAGAAAAATATGAGAAAAATACTATAAAATCACGGGTGATAGCAAATCTTCAAAGAGTGAAGAACTGTCCTGAAATCTGCACTTTCTACTCTGCTCGGCCGAGTGGCCTTGGTCGCTCAGTCGAGCATGCCCTGGCGCTCGGTCGAGCACCTCTTGGGGCTTCCGCGTTTGGCTTGGGTGGAATTGATGTTGCTCGGTCGGGAAGAGAGGCCGCTCAATCGAGCGAGAGGCCGCTCGACCGAGCGAATTAAATCGAAATGAGACAGAGAGCTTCAAGGCAAAACGAGGGCTTCCTGCAGCGTTAGCTCGGTCGAGCGAAGTGGGTCGATCGGTCGAGTGAGTTGGGTCGCTTGGCCGAGCGACCCCTTGCAGCTTTGCCTTTCCTTCACGAGGTCTCAGCTCTATCGAGCATGTGGCATGCTCGACCAAGCGACCTGAAAACCCTCTAGTCTTTTGCCTCGCTTTCTCTTCCTCTTTTCTTTCTCTTCTTTCTTTGCTCCTCATTTCCTTAGCTCCTTTGAGTCGTCAAGCGTGGCGACGCAAGCTCCAGCATCCGATATCCATATCCATCATACATTATCGCTCTAAATCACGCCAAAGTTCCTGAAAATCTACAAAACATCGCAAGAATCAAATATATCCTGAAAAGCATGATAGACTATAAAAATGTTAACTTCGGGCAAAGGAAATGTTATGGAAATGCACGGTAAAAACATGGAAAATATGGATACATCAGTAATTGGGCTCTGAGTGGTATTCTATCTACTCAAAGAGAGACCGGCAGCTGCTCAAGAATCTCCCTACTTTCAACAAGGGGTGGAGGGAGCAGTACATGTTTGTATCTTTTCCTGGTTCAGCTGTCTTTATCATCGACTGAGCCAAGCCGACTCTTGCAACTAATGAAGAGTGCTCCCTTATGGAGGGTGAGTTGAAAACTTAGGGATGAGAATGGGCAGGCCCAAAGCCCGTTTGGGCTTCCAATTGGGCACACCACATCATCATCCCTACAAAATCCTTCACAACTCCTTCTAGGATTTGTGAAGGATTTTGTAGGGATGATGATGTGGCGTGCCCAATTGGAAGCCCAAACGGGCTTTGGGCCTGCCCATTCTCATCCTTATGAAAACTGTCTACGAGCCGCGTCGCATCCTCGACGAGTTCAAGAAGACAGCATCGCTGTTTGACGTGAAAACTTTAAAGTCGACCGTATGGGTGGGAGGTATGTATATACCTTTGAGTTAACCCATCCTTCCTCACTATTTATTCCTCCATTATGTTTCAAGGATGAAAGGGTTGGAGTATCAAGAAGATCTCATGCTCCAATCGGGTTTCCAAGCTTCTCTTTAAGAAGTTAAAGGAGGTTCGTCGTCCCAGGTCGTGCTTTGTCTTGAGGGGACGACCGCTGTCATTGAATGGTCATCTTCGACGATCCCTCTTGTCTCTAAGCGAACTCAGAGACACAAGAAGAAGAAACTAGGTCCTCAAGTGGGGGCCACAGAGGCCCTTATGAGGAAGAAAAAGGGCGGCTGGCAAGTCGTTGCCTGGCATCCTTCTTCCCCAGTCATTGACCTTCCTCCATCAGGTCAGGCCGGGAAGAGGAAGAGACTTCATTCTATAGCTGAGGTCGAGGAAGCAAAGAGAAGGAAGGTTCAGGCTGAGGATCCTCCCAGCAAGAATGATGTCGTGGCTCAGGAGGCTACTTCCGAATGAGCTCAGTCTCTGCCTGCACGAGAGACTCTAGTGGATCCTCTGCAGGCCATGGATGACGTCGTGGCTCTGGAGGTCTGTCCTGAACGAGTTCAGTCTTCGCCTGCACGAGAGGCTCCGATGGATTCTCCACATGCCATGAGGTCTTGTGAGGCTATTTATGTGTGGCCATTTGGGGGTCTTCTTCCCCAAGTGCCACTACCAAAGGACATCCCTCCGGAATATAGGGCAATTTTTCTGAAGGATAGGTCCCCCAATATGCGGGGGCGTGTCCAGGAGAGAGGACCCATTATGCAATGGGCGAGAATGAGTCTGCTTTCTTTAGTTGTTGGGTCACTTCCCATCTCATTGGAAACTTGATTCCTCTATAGGATAGAGCCATCATGGCTAGAGTCGACCACGAGAGGCTGGCGACAATATCGGTTCAGCACGCACTCCTGGTAAACAATCTTGACGAGACTCCTCAAATTGTAGGAGGTGTTGGGTCTAATTTTTTCTCTTGCACGTAGGCAGCGATTTCATCCATTGAGCTACGTCGGCAGTCACTGGCTATGGTTAATTATGAAGCCCATCTGGCTTTCAAGAATGAGCAGATTGAGGCTAATCGGAAGGTGATCGATGAGGCAAAGGCGAAGCTTCGGAAAGCTAAGCAGACACACTTAGAGCTGCTCTCTCGCATCAAAGAGGTTGAGCGAGAGCTGACTGAGGTGATAGCCCGAGCTGTAGACGATGGGGCCTGCATGAGCTCCTCGGAGGCACAGGTCGCCAAGGAGTCCACTCTGAGAACAGCAGCCGAAGAGCGTCGTCTGAAGATGGAAGATCAATTTGCTATGAGGAGGGGGAGCTTCAAGGCCAAATGCTTATTGCATTGGGCAAGCTCGGCTCCTTCAGAGACATTGGAGTATCATCATCACATATTCCTGAAGAGATTAAAGCGAAGATTGATCAAGAAGCCATAGATGAGTATAAGGAGAAACTGGGCAATGTAATGTCACTGTACGAAGCCAGCTTCGCGACTTACCGACTTCAGATAGAGAGCAAGTACCATGCTTCGGGGATTGATTTCGACCAGTTGCAAGTGTGGTTAGATGATGATCTAGAAGCAGGGGATAAGGATGTGGTAGCTGAGGAGGTCCCCCTTCATGCGTATGAGGGATGGGCTCTTATGCCTGTGGCTGAGGAGGTCTCTGTTCTTGTGTCGGAGGGAGAGGTTCCAAAGCATGCCGTTGAAGAGATCCCCATCCCTGCATCTGATGGAGAGGGTGTAAAGCCTGCCGTTGAAGAGGTCCATGTCCCTGCTTCTGAGGGAGAGGGTTCAAAGCCTGCCATTGAAGAGGTACATGTCCCTGCTTCTGAGGGAGAGGGTTCAAAGCCTGCCATTGAAGAGGTTCACGTCCCTGCATTTGAGGGATAGTTTCTAGTCATGGGGGAGAGGTCGATGCCCTTGGGAGGCCATTTGTGAGAGCCTAGCGTACCTCAGATGTAATAGTTCGTAAATGTCTGACTCAAATTTTGTAAATGTATAATAGATTATTTATTGGGGGTACCGTTCGGTCCCCTTACCTGGTCCATGTCGCGTTTTGAGAGAATTTGTGAAGTGGACATGTTGAAGTAAGAGTCTTGTGTAGTTAAGTAAAGCGTGCATAGCTTGCTTGGCTAACGAGGATTGCTCAGGTCGCCTTATGGGTAGCTGTTAAGGCCAAAATTGGCGGGCACAGTTGTCCAGCTGACGGGGACGCCAAGCGCTGAGCTGGAGCCTAGTCAGCCTTCAAAGTGGGACCATCGGTTAGGAGAACCAGGGTTGGTGGTTGATGGTAGACGATGGTACGACGGATGATCGTCCTAAGAACGATCGTAGGATTGATCGTTCGAGATCGAAGATCTTGATGACGACCTTGGACGTTGGATGGCGATCGTCAGTCTGCACCACAGAGAGTCGTCAGGGGGATCGGATCTGGGTTCCGACCCAAATCACCTCCGATGCTTAAGTTAGTAAGAAACTTAAGGGAGAGAGGGAGCTTGGTGTAGTAGGGATCGACCCTCGGAGGATCGTCCCTGGACTAACGACGCAAGCTCGAATATGGAATGGAAAAGTAAGAAGATAGAGTTCTATGTATTAGCACTCGTACCTTGAAGATGGAACCCATTTACCTTCGTCTGTCGATCTATTTATAGGTGGCTTCCTTTTGGTGATGTGTAACCGTCCCTCTTTGATCGGCACACGATCTTCTCCGGGATTCGAGCTAATGGATGCCCACTTACTTGGTCCCATTAACTTCGCCCCATTAATGTCGACGGAAGTCCAACGGTCGGTTGACCTGTTCGACTGACTCAGTCGTTGCCCACTTAGAGTGTGGGTGTAACGGGTCGCGGGTTAACAATGGGTCGGGTTTGCGGACACCCTGGTCGGGTCAGTATCCGTGTGCTAACAGTAGCCCTTCGTGTAACATTATAAGAGAATCTCCCAGTGATTGGGGGGTATCCCCTTGGTGTATCTTTGAGGAGAGATTGTCGGCGACGAGGGGATGTCTCCTCGGCTTACATTTGGCTGAAGCGTATCGACAACGAAGGGATGTCTCCTCGGCTTATATTGTAAGGGGATCTCTTGGTGATCGAGTAGCTAGGTCAGCCAGCAAGGGAAGGATTGCCAAGATGGTGTGGTTCGGTCGGCCCGCGAAGGGGATGCCCCCTTCGATCGTGTAGCCGAGCAGCCCGCGAGGGAAGAGTTGTCTCCATTCCCACAGCCAAGTTGGCTCAGAAAGGAGAAGAAGTTGGACCCTGATCATGTAGCTCGGTAGGCCCGCGAAGGAGATGCCCCCTCTGATCGTGTAGCCGAGTGGCCCGCGAGGGAAGAGTTGTCTACGTTCCCGCAACCGAGTTGTCTTGGAAAGGAGAAGAAGCTAGCCCCTTATAGTGTATCTCTGTCGGCCTGCGAAGGAGATGACCCTTCCAATCGTGTAGCCGAGTGGCCCGCGAAGGAAGAGTTTTCTCCATTCCTGCAGCCAATTTGGCTCGAGAAGGAGAAGAAGATGGCCCCCGATCGTGTAGCTCGGTCGGCCCGCAAAGGAGATGCCCCCTCCGATCGTGTAGCCGAGCGGCCCGCAAGGGAATAGTTGTCTTCGTTCCCGCAGCCAAGTTGGCTCGGGAAGGAGAATAAGCTGGCCCCCGATCGTGTAGCTCGATCGGCCCGCGAAGGGGATGCCCCCTCCGATCGTGTAGCCAAGCGACCCGCAAGGGCAGAGTTGTCTTCATTCACGTTGTCAAGTTGACTCGAGAAGGAGAAGAAGCTGGCACTCGATCGTGTAGCTCGGTCGGCCCGCAAAGGAGATGCCCCCTCCGATCATGTACCCAAGCGTCCCGCGAGGGAAGAGTTGTCTCTGTTTCCACAGACAAGTTGGCTCGAGAAGGAGAAGAAGATGGCCCTTGATCGTGTACCTCGGTCGGCCTGCGAGGGAGATACCACCTCTGATCGTGTAGCCGAGCGGCCCATGAGGGAAGAGTTTTCTCTGTTCCCGCAGCCAAGTAGGCTCGGGAAGGAGAAGAAGCTCGCCTGCGAGGGGGCCTTCAATGTGCCAAAGAAATGTTTTCTATAGAGAATATTTCCATGCACATGTAATTTGATTTAAAGGGAAATTGCATTGATTTGAACGAAAATTTGCAAGCTAGGAAACACAAAACATACAGACTTTTAATTCAGGGAAGAAGAAGCATAGTTTCTTGCTTTCGGACTGCTTGAACTACGGGATGCTGAAAAAGGCTCTAAGGGATGACCCTGGTAACCAGAGAGTTAGAATCAGCCCCTTATCTTTAGACTTCGAGGTTCCTTCTTTCGTCGGCGTGTTGTCGATGAATCTTTTCAGATGACCTCTTTTGATTAGTGAGTCGATGTCCTTCTTCAGGGTGAGGCAATCATCCGTGTCATGATCGCTCTCGTTATGGTACCTGCAAAACTTCAGGTCATCTCTTTTCTCATATTGGCCCCTGTGTTTGGGGGGGAAGCCGATTGAAGACTCCTTTGTTCTTTGCATAGGCGAGGACCTCGGCCCTGGGCATGTTCAGCTTAGTGAAGGCTTCATCCCTCGGGGATAGCCGGTCTCGTGGGCTCCTGTTTTGTTGCCTCTGATCACTGGTGTCCTGGTGTAGGTTATCTCGAGGCTGGGCCTCCTTCTTTGCTTCACCGGGTGTTTGAGGGAGCTCTTCTTTTTAGCGGCGAGCACCTCTTTGGTAGTCATGAAGGGCTCCGCTCTTACAAGTAGGTGTTCCAAGTTGCTTGGAGGGAACTGATGGAGAGATTTCAGTATGTCTTCATTACGGAGATCTCGAGTGAGGGCAGCGATGACTGTGTCATCAGTGGCACGCTCGACTTGCAGCCTCTCGTTATTAAAACGCCTGAGGAAGTCACGTAGTGGCTCTCTCTCCCCTGGCTCTAGGGAGAATAAGTGGGCCGACTTCTTTTTCTGGCGCTTTCCTGCTATGAACTGCTACAAAATAATAGAGACAACTCATCAAAAGAATCGATACATCGGTCCGGGAGCTCGTTATTCAACTCGTCGATGGGCTTGGTCAGAGTCGTGTGGAAAGCCCGACACAAGTATGGCTCGTCGGCCCCATATAGCTCCATCACACTCTGGTATCACCGGATGTGCTCTCTTGGGTCTCCCGTGTCGTCATACAGTCCGAGAGACGTGATTTTGAATTTCGTCAGTCGAGGAGCGGAAGTGTACTCTCCTTCAGAGGAGTCTTCCTGCTAGGAGCTGAGGTGATCGGTGGCTGCTCTACTTCCGGACGATGAATCTGTCGGTATGCCCAGGCACTGGAAGATCTGGCAGGGCTTCCTCTCGTGGGGTAAGGAGAGTTCCGGCAAAAAGGATTCCTCCCGTTTTATAGACCGGAGGCGGGTCGGGTGGAAGCAAAACTATTGGCTTGAGGCTCTCGATGTCTTGCTTGCTCCGCACTATTAATTGCACCCTGCCCGTTATAAGAGGGCCCCTGTCCCAACGGGTGCCCCAAGGGGAGGTGGTTCTTCACTTCGATCTTCGTGTCCCCCATTGTAGGGTCCGGCCTCATTGGAATTGGGTGGGGGGTTCCACTTGGGTTCGATTCCCGGGCCTCATTGGCTTCCAAGTGCCGAACGTCTTCCCATAGGGGCCAACGCCGGTACTGGGGGTGGTTACATCGCCACCTCCCAGATTGGCTGCTGACTGATTTGGTGGACGGTTGCTGTCAACGCTGCGAGACTGGCGTTGACTGCTCTAGTAAAGTCGTTAAACTGCTCCTGGGTGACCAGGTGCATGCTGGGTACGTCGGAGGAAGATCCGGTTTCGTCTGGGACTTCCGAGACGTCGGGGTTTGGACCGAGGATTGGTCCGTCGTTAGGGGGTCCAGTCGACATGGCCTCGTAAGTGCATCGGGATGTTGACTGAATCAAGGTGAGAAAATACCTAATGTCATTTTCCCACAGACTGCACCAAATGTTGACGGTAGGGTTCCGGTCAACAATGAGGTGGGCTGACTTAACGCTGCGAGTCAACGCAAGCTTTCGTCAGCGAGAGTGATCAGGCTCTCCGGCTTGGTAGCATGTGTATGGAAGATGATGGCCTAGCTACTGTGAAGACATCCATTCTGACTCTGAGGAACTCCGAGCTAGTGGAGGTGCTCCCACCGAGTTACCTACAACACAAGAAGACGTAAGGGGGTCAGATTTGGGCTCCGACCCAAATCCCATCCGACGCCTAAGTTAGTGGATGAACTTAAGACTGACTCGGGGCAGCCAGCCTGATCTAAGGGAGATCGACTGTGGGGCTGGCCGACCGAGTTTTAGGAGGAAGAAATATGTTGTCGAAAGTAAAAGGCAAATAGTATCAGAGTACCTCCCTTGGTGTCTCCGAGGTTTGGTCCTTTTACAGGAGCTGAATCTCTTTAGTATTGTCGTGGGGTAACTGCCTCCCTCGATCATGGCACGTGCGTGCTAGTATTTGAGGTGTAGTGAGTGAGTGTCCACTTTGCCTCTATTGATCCCATTTTCCTCCACTATCCATTAGGAACGTGGGAGATTTATGAGCATAGGCCGACCGTCTCTGACCAAGTAAACAGTCCGTGCTTCGGCAAATATGATAAGCCCGAAGGACTGTTGAACCTTCTTCGGTGGGCTTTAGCCTTATCGACTTAAAAACCATTATAAATATATATATATATATATATCTGTACATGAGTTTGTATCTTTAGCCCAGCAATATTGACTTGGGACAGCCCAGGTCGTTAATAAGAAACGGCACAATGCGTAACAATTTTTAATTAGGCCTGAACTTTATTGGACCGTCGGCAATATATTATTATTTACGTATACGGCTCAATGTTAGATTAACAATGGGGGTGTTGTTCTATTCTCATGTTGGCCACCGCGTAAGCCGTTCTATGTGTGCGCGCATGCTTTCATGTAGGTCGGAGTTATAATTGGGAATGTGCCTTTTGTGGCGAACAAAATGGTGGAGGGGAACATGGAAAGTGTATTCAGAGTGATGGAAGGCTTCTGCTCGTCGCTCTACATGTTTGTTCTCGGCCTAGAGATGGAGCCCGTCGCCCTGTTCCGGGCGCCAGGGCCTGAGCCCATAATCGCCTTTGCGGGCATCTGCATGACCTTCGGGACCTTCGTCCTCATAGGCACCGTCGCAAAGATCTTCGGACTAGGGCGTGCCCGACCCATTTCAATCAATGAAATCCGAGTAATGATCGCGTTCGTTATCATGTTCTCGGCCGCCTCCTCTCCCATCATCACCCGCCTCGTCACCGAGCTCAAGCTCGGACAGTCTGACATCGGACGCCGTGCCATTCGAGCCGGCCTGGCCAATGACTTGATCTGCATGGCGTGCATGGCCTTCGTCGTCAGCCTTCGCGACGGCATCCCGGACCTCTTAGGGGTCATGGTCTTCGTCGCCGCCGAGGCCGTATTTGTGGCCTTTGCGGGGAGGTACCTTTTCAAGTGGGTGAACAGCCGGAATCCCGACGGAAGGAACTTGAGGGGGCTGGACATGAGCATAGTCATCGTCTTAACGCAACTGATGTGCTACAGCGCCACATTCTCCAGCTTCGACCTCAAGATGAACTCATTCTTGGTAGGAGTGCTGCTGCCCAGAAAAGGCAGGGTGTCCAACTTCCTCATCGGCAAGATCAACTACTACCTCACGACATTCATCCTTCCGTTGTACCTCCCGTTGTGTGGGATCACGTTCAGGTCTGGCTCGCGACATGGGTCCGTTAAGTGGGTACGGATGTTCGTGTTAAGTTTTGTTACGTTCCTCACTAAGCTACTTGGCACCCTGCTCATGAGCCGCTACTACGGTTTCCATTGGCTCGAAGCCTTCACCCTCGGCATCTTCCTCAACATGAAAGGCCATTTCCAGATTTTCTTCACTACCCACGCTAAGCACGTAAGTTTTTCAGTTCCAACGATTTCATGGGCACAAATTAATCTTCGAGTACTAACTGACAGGCAAATTGGACACATGCAGAGGGGGCTGATGGATCAGAGCGGGTTCCTGGTGATGGTTATTATCGTCATGTCATCGATATTCTACGTGCCGTTTGCCGCGACTCGCATAATTCGAAAAGTTCGGAAGATCAAGGGGTTGAAGCCTAGGTTCATGGGTGTCCAGTGGTACAACCCGGCCAGCGAGCTGCGGCTGACGATCGGCCTACCGGGCCCACTATACGTGGCCTCGTCCATGACGCTGGTCGAGATGATGCGGGCGGGTTCAAACGTGGGCACGGTGGTGTACGCCATGGACATGATCGAGCTGAGCGCCGAGAACAAGGCCGCCCTCGTCTACCGGCAAGGCACCGATTCGGTGATGGTTGCCGACAACGAGGTGATCGAGCTGAGGGAGGAGATCAAGTCGGCGCTGGACTCGCACGTGGCGGCAAACGGCGGCGGCGAAGACGTCACGATGAACCGCATCGTTGCCATGTCCTCGTTCGCCGACATGCACGACGACATCTGCTGCAGCGCCCAGGACACCCTGGCCATACTCGTCGTGCTGCCGTTCCACAAGTCGCAGAAGCCGGACGGCAAGCTGGACGAAGGGCACCCCGGGTTCAAGACCGTCAACGAGAACGTGATGCTTCACGCCCCCTGCTCCGTCGGGATCCTGGTTGACAGGGGGCTGGGCGAGCACGCCGGCAATCTCTTGACGCCAGAGGCGAAGATGAACGTGGTTGTGCTCTTCATAGGCGGTGCCGACGACCGCGAGGCCCTGGCCTGCGCGGGGATCATCGCAGAGCATCCCAGCATCAAGCTGCTGGCCCTCCGGATCATTCCGGACAAAGACGCCATCGCGGTAGAGGGGCCCGGCCGGCGTATACTCGCCGCGATGCCGCAGCGGGAGAGGGAGATGAAGGTGGACGACGAGTACTTCGCGGGATTCTACGAGCATTACATCACAAGCGGAAGGGTTGCGTACATGGAGAAGCACATGAGGAACGGGGCGGAGACGGTGCGGATGCTGCGGGGCCTCGAGGAGGAGTACCAGCTGTTCATCGTCGGGCAAGGGAGCGAGCGGAACTCTATACTGACGGCTGGCCTGAGCGAATGGGCCGAGTGCCCGGAGCTTGGACCCATCGGCGATATCCTCGCCGATGCCGACTTTCCCTCCCCCACCTCTGTTTTGGTCATAAAGCAACACGATCCCACGAAGAACTCACGGTACATCACCGATGAGTTCATGCCTTTGTAGGCTGTACTTAATTTTCGCCCCCCTTTTCTGTACCGACTATGTAATTTACTTAACAGTTAAAAAGTGCAGAGCAGCGTAGATCAGTTGGAGTGTAATTAGAACTTGTATGATTTCAACAATTAATGCGGTGATTGCTTAGTCTTTTAATCGAAGTATAATTAGTAATCTGATGTACAGACTGAAGGTAAGGCAAAGGACTAGGGACTGAAGGTAAGTCAGTTGTATTTGACTGCATAAAAGTATCTTGTATGGCTACCCCTCCGCCAACTGCTCTGTCCCATGTGGCCATGGTTTCAATCGGCTTCGCAATCTGCTAATTTTGTTGGTTTCTGCTATGGTTTGTGAAATCTTGATGGTGGTTTACAAATAGTCACCAGCAAAAATGGACACACCTTGCTGGCAGTAAATGGACATCATGGTATGGGAATAACTGAAGGTGAAAGTGACACCATGGCTTGCAGGAAATGTCACCTGCAAAGCAAGGGCATCGCCAGCGACTGCTCAGGGTTGATAGCATGGCCGGCGATGGCTGGCCTTGGTCGCTAGCACCGGCTGGCTACCAAGCCTGAATGAGCCAACCGTCAGGCAACTGGCTACTTCCCCGGCAGCTAGCAGCGTCTGGAAGCCGCTATCGGAAGGTGGCCGGCATACTTTCCTCTCTTATGCGTCTCCAGGATAGTCTGGGAGTTCACTCCAACTTTTTGTCTTCAACTAAACACCCTAAGGATCTTACGCGGCGTTTGGGAGAATATGAGTTTAGTCTCTTTGCTATCTGGAACAAATGTTTGTATGCTCAGTGATGATCTTACCTTCGTCAAAGGACAAGTTAATTAAATCTATCAGCTCCAACACAAGGACTCAAACTCTCCAAACTTAGCCGATGTTCACCTTGTTTCTAAATATCCAGGAGAAACCGAGCATGCTTTTGCCCACTCTCAGGGATGTTCTAGCTTTCGCCTCACTTGGACCAAGTGTACCACGACCACCACCACCTCCAGATGTTTGATGACATTCTAGTCTACCACAAGCCTCTCTCCATTCTTAAAATGTATGTTTGAACATTGATTGAGAAGCGTGGTTGTGAGTATACTTTTTGGTGTTTTTGTTTGTGATTAAGTTTTATAGGTATGTTTTGGGATCATGAGTGGTATACTAGCTAGTAAGTACACGTTTACTTGTGAATGTTGTCACATTTTGTTGTATGTGACACATAGGTATACATTATACTTTGTTTTTCGATGAGCGATGAAGTTATATTTTGTAATATCGCCATCATAGTTATACTCTAGTAAAGTTTTAACTCGTATTGGAAATGTGCCATTGTATGGCTAATTATTCTATTTTGCACTTCCAATATGAATGTGGAATAGTTTATCTCCTTATGTGTTTTGATGCTACAAGCTTTAATAAATGATTAAATGAGAACACCTTCACTTATGTATTTCGGTATCATTTTGACCATTTATATTTGTACCAATTGTTGTTGTTCTCTTCCTCCCTCTCTTTTTGGATTATGACAAAGGGGGAGAGATAACCATGGGGGGAGCTTTGAGAGCGGGTGCTTTGAGAATTTTGAAAGGTTGAATTTCTTCTTTCAATGAATCATAATGGGGGGGGGGGGGAGTAACCATAAGTGAATTTCATGTAATATCCTGAAATTATCATAACTTCATGAATCATATCATGTCTAAACTTTTGGGTTTTTAGGGATCCTTAGGGCATAAATATATGCACGTCCTACGTCGGACGGATGATAGAATCAAAAACAGCAGTGGAAAAATAGATTTATTAAACACTTTAATAAAACACCCTAAGGATATCATGGAACCTAGCCAGGATCTCTACTATCTTGGGCTGGATCTGGCCAGCCCCAAAATAGATCTAAACTACTGCAACAATATAAATATGAAAGCATTAAAAGAACATACCCGAAACTTCGCTTCCGCAGAAAACGAAGCATCGTTTTAAGCAACTACTTTAGCTCCCCGAAGCAAGCCTCCTCCACACATCCAAGACTGGTCCACTCGAAGCGAGCCGACACCGCGCCTTTGGGCCAATCACTCACCGAAGAAAGTTTCACTAGCGTGTGATTCGTGTCAAAGACTTTGGATCTAATCCAATCCTCCTCATCGTCTTCCTAGGACTCGAACGGAGGAACGGATGGATTATAGGATGAAAGAACAATTTTTTTCTTGGATCGAGCGTGCTCAAAACTTGTTGGAGCTACTTGATTCGGAGACTTAGTGCAAATTTTTCAAGGGGAGTCGGCCCCTATTTATATATCAGGCCGGACCCCTTGCTCGTCTCACGAGCAATGTGGGACTAATAATAATTAGGAGAGAGAATTAAGTTAGTTTTGCCTTACACTAAGGCTAAACTTCAACTATTTTCCCTCATTCGTCGTTAAGCTTCGCAAGTGATACAACATATCAAATCGAAGAGATATGAATGGTGAACGCATCGAAACAAATGGCGCTCCAATCCGACTTCGTTTGACCCCTCAAACAACAACTCAAACAGGCGCAAAAACCACAAACAATCTGAATTTCGCAGTCGTCAAAACGGGTTTCAAAAACCCTAAAACGTGGGCCCCATAGTGGGGCCCACAGCTGCTGCAGGTAGCGTTGTTGACGAACAGAACGTTCGACGAACTACTCGTGAACAAGCTCGGTACATGTTCGTTTATGTTCGTTCAGGAAGCTTAATGAACAAGCTTGAACAGATTTTTAGAGCTCGGTTAGTAAACGAACAGAGCTTGAACATAACTGTGTTCGTTCATTTCTGTTCATGAACAAGCTCGTTAAGTGATGTTCATGAACAAGCTCGTTAAGTGTTCGTGAACGAACATGTACCCAAAATAGCAAATTTAGACAAATACTATACTTTTTACTATACTTGAAATGGATGCTTGTAATGGGATTTATGGAGCTATTTTGCTAGATTTATTTGTTTTTGTCCTGTAAATATTTAATCCTTTTATTTAATTGATTTAGTCATTGGCAATTATGTTTAAATAGTATTATTCCTGATTAAAAAATTGACGTTCGTTTGTTTGATTGAAAATCTGTTCATGAACAAGATTGATTGTGTGCTCACGAACATATTCCTGAACATGTTCACGAACAAGCTCGATAAGTATTGTTAACGAACAGAATGTTCATTTAACTACGCGTGAACAAGCTCGGTAAATGTTTGTTTACGTTCGCATACGTTCGTTTGTTAAGCTTAACGAATAAGCTTGAACATGTTTTTAGAGCTCGGTTAGTAAACGAATAGAGCTTGAACATGGGTTTTGTTCATGAACAAAACCAAGCTCTCTATTCAAGCTCGTTTAAGCTCGTTCGTCAATAGCCCTAGCTGCAGGCACGCCACGTGGTGCACATGCATTTAATCTATTGGAGCGCCTGCACGGGGTGTCGCCTGCACGCAGCGTGCGGGCCCCACGCGGGCCCTGCACGCGTGCTGCGTACGTGGGACGCCCCACCGGGTCGGACCAACCTTTGTGGGTCGGACTCATTGTTCCCATGTGGGTCTGACCTGTCAGGCACCAGTCAGTCCCGCTAGCCATTTATATGTGGTTTTTGCGTTTCCGGACTCGTTTGAGCTCCGATTTGAGTTCGGGTTTCCCCTGACTTTTATGGAAAAATTCTCTTCATTTATATGCATCATAGTATTTAAAATATTCTAGTAAATATTTTACGATATATTTAAACTGTTTTGCATCATATGCAATCATCCTTTATAGCATTCTACTAATGCTTATATCGCAAACATTTTGCGACAATTATTAATTCACATTTAATATAGACTTAATGTCAGAAACTCTTTGTGACTTCAATTATTCTCGTACACCTGAGTGCACTTCTCCTGAATCCTTCCTACTACTAAGACGCTAATCCTACTCGGTGTGAGACCCTATGGCCTGACCCTACTATATGTTGGGGCTCGAAACCCCTGGACGACAGTGACCACGAACAGTAGGTGTCGCCCCTGTTTCGGCATCATAATTACGTGATTGATCCATTGACAAAAGTGTCATCGGGATCACTCTATCTGTGTCTATGATGAATAACGCAGTTTTAGTCCCTTCGTCATAACTATGTCACTGCATAGCCTAGGGTATGGTAAACCGTCAACCCTACTAGCTAGCACTGGTTAGCATACTTCGGTCTTTGGTATGTCCATGTTGTACTTTCTACAACATACCCCGGCTGAGGTTTTGCACAAAGAACCATACTGAGCCATTGACACTAATTTCTCATTAACGGAAGAGACAAATCCTATCTTAGTCACTACTTACCTCGTTCATTTCAAGTGTCACCCAACCTAAAACCTTTTAACGAGTGAAGACTCGAGGCTAGATCATAGATCTAAGTGACAATGCTTACTTGTTGAGTATTGGTGTTTCATACCAATCTTATTTTGATGATCACAACTTTATGTTGTTGATAATGACTCTCTTGTATTAGTCTCACAGTTTCATTCCTAGAATATCTTTCTTGGAGACTAAACACTTGGTGCAAGGATGGACATCAAGTGGAGAAGGGTCAAAGCTTGGACTCAAGAGGTGCCAAAGCTTGGAGATGATGTGGAGCATCAAGGCATCAAGATTATAGACATAGACTCTAAGGAAAGCAATGTAATCCATGTAATATTTCCTTTATTGCTTTCTCTCTCATTTTGAGGTTAATGTAATACCTTGTTAGATGGACTACTCATACATGTATATGCATTTAACCATCTTAGTGAGCTTTAGGATTATCATAGAATCCAACCTAATCGGTTCATCTTGACCAAAGACTTATTTGGAGTCTCTGGTTCTCCATCAGTCACCTGCTGAAGGATTCACAGTCGACTGGGTGATTTCCAGTCGCCTGTAAATCCTTCTACAGTCGACTGATATGCACTGCTCAAGTCAACTTTTCTATTGACTCTACTTGAGCTTTTCGCATCAGTCGACTGCTGCACAGTTTACAGTCGCATGTATATTTACAGTCGCCTGTATATTTACAGTCGCCTGGGAATTGGTCAACATTCGTCTGCGTAGCGTAAGTGCAATCTCTGCCTCTTTCTGTTTTTTTCCATCTCCTGCAGCAGACGACTGATAAAGGATTTACATTCGCCTGACTATTTCACAGTCGACTGTATTATTGACATCAGTCGCCTGTATGCTTATCTGGAGAAAGACTGCAGCTTTCTATTTTATTCCATCCCCTACAGCAGTCGCCTGCTGAAGGTTTTACAGGTGCCTGTCCTATTTACAGTCGACTGTATCAGCTTCATCAGTCGACTGTCCTCGCTCAGATTATAGCCGTTGGATATTTTCTATCCGTTGATCAGTCGACTGTCTTTTGATCATCAGTCAACTGTTGGTGTCGTTTTTGCCCAGTTTCTAGCCGTTGCATCATTGTACTTTTGGCTGTTGTCTTAGGTTTTGAGGGTTGATATAGGGTTCATATATATATGGGTGTGCCGAGTTCATTGAAACTTCTTGATGCTATTGAAAATCATAAGAGATCAATAAGCCACTCTCAAACTCTCTCATTTCCCTCTTTGAGCTCTCATTACTCTTCATGAATTGAAGTCCAGCTCAAGGGAAATCTTCCAAGTGCTTTCAAGCTAATCTCAACACTTGGAGATCCTCTTCCCTGCCTTGCATTCATCTATGAGTAAGCATCTCAAGGCATAGGTAAGAGTATTTATTTTACTTGGTGATACTTGTACACTAATTCTCTTTGTGGGAATTAGTCTCTCTCTTTGTGGGAGTTTATCTCTTTGTGGGATTAGGATATTCTCTTGGTGGTAATAACTCTCTTGGTGGGAGTTTTGTGTCCTAGTGAAGGGGTAACCCTAATTCTCTGAGTGGGAGTTAGTAATTCTCTTGGTGGGAGTTTGACCCATGTATAGGGTTGGTTGGGTCCTTGTGTAGGGCAAAATCCTCTTGGTGGGGTATCTCCTTGTGAAATTTGTTTTCACTTCTCTTTGTGTGATTATAGTGAATATTGGTCTGGCTGGACGTACCCAAGTTTGGGAAATCAGGGTAAAATCTTGTGTTTGTGTTTGGATTGATTGTGTCAATTATTTCATT
Organism: Scilla litardierei; assembly: GCA_030789695.1. Classification (NCBI taxonomy): domain Eukaryota; kingdom Viridiplantae; phylum Streptophyta; class Magnoliopsida; order Asparagales; family Asparagaceae; genus Scilla; species Scilla litardierei. Next base: position 578,116,133 of record CM061142.1, read on the forward strand.
TTGCATTTATTATTCCGCATTTGCAAGTTTAATTTTAATTGGACAATTTTATTGCCATTACACTATTCACCTCCTTCTAGTGTGTGTTGTTAGTATTGCAAGGGTAAGACGATCCTTACAATTGGTATCAGAGCGAGGTTATAGCATACTGCAACGATGGCATTCAACACTACATCCGCGTCTCATGAAGAAGGTCATTCAACCGTTCGACCCCCGCTCTTCAACGGAACCAACTACCCTAGTTGGAAAATCAGGATGATGATCTACATGGAGGGTCAAGACCTATGAGACATCACGGAGGTGCCATTTGAGAAGCCCACTACTCCTGTGGCTTCAAGGACAAAGGCGGAGAAGGACTCGATCAAATTCAATGTGAGGGCTATGTATGCATTCCATTGCTCCCTCTCAGCAAATGAGTTCAATCGCATCTCCATGTGCAAAACGGCCAACGAAATTTGACATACTTTGGAGATATGTCATGAAGGGATTTCAAAGGTAAAGAAATCTAAACAAACTGTGTTTAGAGCTAAATATGAAATGTTTAAGATGCAGGAAGGCAAAAGTATTTCAGAGATGTTCACAAGGTTCACAGATATCGTGAACGCTTTGGAGGGACTTGGGAAGATGATTTCCCAAGAGGATCGTGTGGAAAAGATCCTTGACTCTCTTACATCTCATTGGGAGTCAAAGGCCAACGGAATTTTGGAGTCATATGACATATCCAAATACACCGTTGAGGAGTGCATTGGAAATCTCATGGCATACGAAGTAAAGCTTCAACACAAGAAGGCGATTCAACCATCAAAGCCCGAGAAGCTGGAGAAGCGCAAGGGGTTGCATTCCATGCCAAAAAAGAGCCAATCAAATGGAGGAAGAAATTCCACCGAGAAGCTCCTAGTGAAAAAGATGAACTAAAAGAAGCGAGTGGAGAAGAAATTAAGGATCTTGCCAAACAATTCAAGGCATTCCTCAAGTGCAAGCAAGGTAAGTTTTTGTCAAACTTTGCCTCCAATTCTAACAAGGTTCCTACTTATTACACTTGTAGTGGAAAAGGTCACTTATCCATTGAATTCCCTTTCAAACCCAACAAATAAACTTACAAAGATAAAGGTAAGAAGCATTGGAAAGGGAAGTCCAAGTCCAAAAATCACAAGAAAGGACTTGTCGGGACATTTGATGATTCGAGTGAGGTTACATCGAGTAACGAAGAAGAGGATGCAAAGTAGGATGCTCACGCATGCTTTATAGCCATTGATGTTCCTACACCAATCCCCACTAGCTCAAATGAAGATGAGTTAGAAGCATGGCTCAACGCCTATGAGGATTTATGTCTCATGGCCATTGAGGAGGAGTCATCGTCAAGCCCTAGCAAGATAGGAGACGATGATGAGATTGAGGAGAAGATCCCATACGAGGAGCTTGAATATCGTTTCGGTATTGTCTCGGAAAAAACTAGTAAGTGCATCAACTCTTACAATAAATTAAAAGCAAAATATAAGATTGCTAAGAGTAGATTACATGAACTAGATATTGCTAGTGTAATTCATGATGAAATGCATGATTGTGACACTAGTGAGAGAGACACACTTCTCTCTCAAGTTAAGGAATTGAGCTTAACCAATGAAAAATTAGTAGCTCAAAACCTTAGCTTAGAATCTCGCATTCAACAACTTACGTTGAAATGTGAAGAGGAATCCCGTAAGCTCAAAAGCTTTGTGTATTATAGGGATTCACTCCACGATTTGCTAAAAAACAACATCCGGCAAATCATAGAGGGGTTTGGGGTATATTCAGAATGTGGTACCCAAACCCACCTCTAATTCCTCTTATGGTGCAAATACAAGAAATATTACTAAAGCACCTAAGAAGAATCACCATGCTTTCTTGTATAATAAGAACACCAACAAGAAGCATGTAAATCACGAGGTAATGATGAAGAATGAAAACTCTTCATTTTTTTGATAAGAAGCAAAATCCTCATTCTATGCATGTCAAGAAATTCTTTTCTACACCTAAGCATGCCACATCCACCCCTCTTGCAAAGGCAAAACCATTGCCTAGGAAATCCTTGAGTTTATGGATTCCCACTAAGGTTAGTGTGCAAGAGATGGATAGCTACATCAACTCTCTAGTTAGGGATGTGATCACCTCATGTGATTACATTAGGAAATCAAATTCCTCTTGGGTTTGGTTCCCTAATGTTTAGGTTCCTCACACATATGAATATTGCATGGGTATTGTGCTTAAATGTTTATTTTTAGTATACCCATTGGTTATGTGTGTTTCATGATTTTGAAATTATTTTCAAATTTATTCTTTTCGTGAAAATGGGGACCTTGGGGAACACATTGACATGCGTGCATTTATTGATCCATATGCATGTCAATGGGGAATTAATATGTGTATGTTTAAAATATTTTAAAACATATTTTGACTCTCATTTTGGGATGTGTTTGATATCATTATTTACTATTGGTTATTTGTGGTCTCAAACCAAACCTCTTAGATATTGCCAACATATTTCATGTTATATTTCTTTTAGCAATATCATTGTGTATCATTGAAGCTTAATTTTTCCATATCTATTACTTTGATACACTTTAGGCCCATGGCTCCAATATTTGTATATCAATTGGTAAAGGGAATTGTTTTCAAAGATTCTTTGTCTATAATTGGTATTAACTCAATTGTTAGAGATTGTTTATCTTCTACTTTACAATTGGTATTAGATCCTAGAAGTCAATATTTGACCATTTCTATGATCTAGGTGGAGCATGGGATAGTGATTGATACCCACTAAATTTTCAATTTGGTCCCATACATCTCCTTATATCTTGCATATTGTCACATATTTGATTAAGATGACAAAGGGGAATATTTTTGATGTCCACCTTTTTGACGATGTCAAGGGGGAGCGATATATACATTATGTAAATATATATCTTGTATTTCATACATATGCATATGGGGAGAGATATATCTATGGGGAGAGATATATGGGATTGGATAAATCATTCATGTTTGCATGATAATGTATATTGCAATTGGTTTATGCAATCCATGCCTATTATATGTCACCATGATCTCATTTGGTATAATGAGTATTTACTATTGTGTATCTCATTGTATAATTGGTGCATATAAGTAGGGGGAGCTCATTAGCATTGTGCTTTATTTCTTTGTGTTTTACATAATGTGTGTCATCATCAAAAAGGGGGAGATTGTTGACTATTGGTGTTTCATACCGATCTTATTTTGATGATGATCACAACTTTATGTTGTTGCTAATGACTCTCTTGTATTATTCTCACAGTTTCATTCCTAGAATATCTTTCTTGGAGACTAAACACTTGGTGCAAGGATGAACATCAAGTGGAGAATTGCCAAAGCTTGGACTCAAGAGGTGCCAAAGCTTGGAGATGATGTGGAGCATCAAGGCATCAAGATTGTAGATATAGACTCTAAGGAAAGCAATGTAATCCATGTAATATTTCCTTTATTGCTTTCTCCCTCATTTTGAGTCTAGGTTAATGTAATGCCTTGTTAGATGGACTACTCATACATGAATATGCATTTAACCATCTTAGTGAGACTTAGGATTATCATAGAATCCAACCTAATAGGTTCATCTTGACCAAAGACTCATATGGAGTCTCTGGTTGTCCATCAGTCGCCTGCTGAAGGATTCACAGTCGACTGGGTGATTTGCAGTCGCCTGTAGATCCTTCTACAGTCGACTGATATGCACTGCTCAAGTCAACTTGGATTCTACTTGAGCTTTTCACATCAGTCGACTACTGCACAGTTTACAGTCGCCTGTATATTTACAGTCGCCTGGGAATTGGTCAACAGTCGTCTGCGTAGCGTAAGTGCAATCTCTGCCTCTTTCTGTTTTTCTCCATCTCCTGCAGCAGACGACTGATAAAGAATTTACAGTCGCCTGACTATTTCACAGTCGATGTATTATTGACATCAGTCGCCTGTATGCTTATCTGAAGAAAGAGTGCAGCTCTCTGTTTATTCCATCCCCTACAGCAGTCGCCTGCTGAAGGTTTTACAGGCGACTGTCCTGTTTACAGTCGACTGTATCGGCTTCATCAGTAGACTGTCCTGGCTCAAATTATAGCAGTTAGATATTTTCTAGCCGTTGATCAGTCGACTGTCTGTTGATCATCAGTCGACTGTTGGTGTCGTTTTCGCCCAGTTTCTAACTGTTGCAGCATTGTGCATTTGACTGTTGTCTTGGGTTTTGAGGGTTGATATAGGGTTCCTATATATAGGTGTGCTGAGTTCATTGAAACTTCTTGATGCTATTGAAAATCATAAGAGATCAATAAGCCACTCTCAAACTCTCTCATTTCCCTCTTTGAGCTCTCATTCCTCTTCATGCATTGAAGTCTAGCTCAAGGGAAATCATCCAAGTGCTTTCAAGCTAATCTCAACATTTGGAGATCCTCTTCCCTGCCTTGCATTCATCTATGAGTAAGCATCTCAAGGCATAGGTAAGAGTATTTATTTTACTTGGTGATACTTGTACACTAATTCTCTTTGTGGGAATTAGTCTTTCTCTCTTTGTGGGAGTTTATCTCTTTGTGGGATTAGGATATTCTCTTGGTGGCAATAACTCTCTTGGTGGGAGTTTTGTGTCCTAGTGTAGGGCTACTCTAATTCTCTGAGTGGGAGTTAGTAATTCTATTGGTGGGAGTTTGACCCCTGTATAGGGTTGGTTGGGTCCTTGTGTAGGGCAAAATCCTCTTGGTGGGTTATCTCCTTGTGAGATTTGTATTCACTTCTCTTTGTAGGATTATAGTGAATATTGGTGTGGCTGGACGTACCCAAGTTTGGGAAAACCAGGGTAAAATCTTATGTTTGTGTTTGGATTGATTGTGTCAATTATTTCATTTTGCATTTATTATTCCGCATTTGCAAGTTTAATTTTAATTGGACAATTTTATTGCCATTACACTATTCACCCCCTAGTGTGTGTTGTTAGTATTGCAAGGGTAAGGCGATCCTTACATTACTTACAGGTTTGTACAATGACCTCAAGTTTAAAGGACCAACTTGCCTATCATTACTAGAGAGTTATCAATGACAGTTTAGTTAAAGTTAACCATTGATAACTCTTGATTGGGTAGTTCAGTGGACTCATTCTCCAATGAGCACATGTGCATTGTCTCCGACTTTTCCAGGTCGAATGATTATAAGATCATCATTACCCTTTAGGTTGAAACAAAGACACAATGGTCTGTCCGATGTGCCGATATCCTTTTCTCGACACATCTATGACCATGAACGTTTTAAGACTTAAGTTCCTATCGATTATTCACCCCTCATAATCGAGATCTCCATCTAAATACGTATATGACCTTACTTTAAGTCTAAGGTAATTATCTATGTATTTTTTTAAAAAACATTTTAATCATACTAGATAATTAGTACCATTTATTCGAACAAGATGTTTTCTAGGATAAATTGCCTGAGGGCATATTTTTATTATACATAAACTAGTTTTGAAACTGTTGTATGATTCAGAGGGAGCTTTGAAATTCATCCTTCACATTATTCTTAAAGTTGATTTCAATAAAATTGATTGACTTGATCTCCATATTCATGCTTCAACCTTCTCTATATGTATCACAATATGCTTCATGCTTTGTGTATTCATGTATGTTGATGGATTTAATGAATATAATACACAATTCATGTGATACACATATCAGTAACTTGCATTGATGAATCAGTATTCATATGATTATGTTGGACGAAAATGTTTGTCATCAATGCAGGAGAAGTAAGTACCTTTAATTTCAAGCACAATTATTGTTTAAAGTTATGGTTGTTTGTCATCATTAAAAAGGGGGAGAATGTTGAATATTGGATTCTCCAATGTGGTTTTGATGATAAACAAACATAATTATTTGTGACTAATCCCCTGTTTTGTAGTCAATGAAAGCATCGTCAATATAGATAAATTCATATCAAATGAGGACGATGGCTCGGATCATTGATATAAGAACATCAATCAATGAAGCATGGAAATCAAGATGTGAGCACAAGGAAATCAAAGCGTTGGACTCAACAAAGCTCAATGGAAGTCTTCACGAGATTCAATATAAAGTGAAGGGGATAAACGTGTATATCTTTCTCTTTCTTTAATTCAGTATTAAATTAGCTTCTTAAGCCTTGAATAGACTTGATAGAATATCATTCATAACACTCACAACACTATAGATCATATGTCATTAAGTGTCATATGCTTAGAACTTATATAAGCTTGAAGCAGTGGCGGAGGGAAGGGGCAAATGGGGGCAATTGCCCCCACTGGCCGAGACGTGCTGCAGTAACTTTGCAGTGGTTGCCCCCCAATTTAATTTTGGTTGTACTGTCATTTCAAAAGAAAGCTTGCGGTTGCCCCTACAAATTTAATTTTGTTTCATGTGTACTGTCATTTCAAAAGCTTAGCTGCCGCTTCCCACTTTAATTTTATTTATATTGTCATTTCAAAAGCTATCAAAGGGTCTGGTCACCGACGGTAAGATGACCCCCACAAAAATAAACCCCAGACCCATTCTCTATTTCAAAACCTAAGTGATTACCCAATTTTTTTTTAATTTTTGCAGCCGTCTCTCGCAGGCTCGCAGCGGCGCTTCAGTGCTTCACAAATTCACAAACCCTACGCAGCGGCGCTTCAGACTTTAGTGCTTCACAATCTCCACGACGACAAGTTCAGTGGAAATCGAAAATCTCTTCGACCGTTCGGCACTTCTCAAAACCCTTCAGTGCGATCCAGTGATGACGCTTGCGCTTCGTAAAGCATCAATCTGTCCGGTTGTTCGGTTCAGGCTTCAGTCTTCGGTGCGTGCATGAGTGCTTCCAGCTTTCGCAAACCCTTCAGCTTCTGTTCGGCGCTTCACAACCTTCGGTTCGACAGAATGTCAGAATGACACTCATTACTCATTTGTGCCTTTGTGGTGAAATTCTATTTTGACTATCAGTTTATCACTTATTTTCATTTATTTTTTCAGGTGTTTGCTTCCGTTGCTTGGATTTTACTGAGATTAACAGAACCAGAGTTCAATGCTTACGGATTCAATTACAAGGTTTCTTATCTTTTTCTCTCAATTAGGAAAGGTAAGAAATAAACTAATTATACATCTTTTATTTGTTTCAGTAGTTTTCTCATATCATATTATAAATTTGTCAATTGTTTGAATGAATCTTTGAAAAATAGTGATCATATGAATTTTTAACATAATATTAATATTTATATTTCAGAATTTAGAAGAATTGGACCTTTTCATTCTTCATATACAATGGAAAGGTATTTCAATAGAAGTATATCACACAAGCATTTACTTCCTGTACAAGAAAGTAAGGAATGCAATCCATCTATTTCAAAGAAAAGTCGTGTTGATGTGGACTTGGCCGATCTTCCTGCTGACCCCGGTTTACGAACTCGTATTTTAGATTATAATCCGAATATCAGGGACCAAGTTCGTAGATCATATTTGCAAAAAGGACCATGTCAACCTTACAATCATCAATTTCCACAAACAAAAATAGGGAATTATTGTCGAAGATTCAATTCAAATGGGTTTGTTGAATATCCAAATTGGTTGGAAACAGTATAGAAAAAGATGCTGCATTTTGTTTGTACTGCTATCTTTTCAAAATCGAAAATCAAGAACAAGGAGGAGGTGATTCTTTTGTTATCGAAGGGTTTAAGAATTGGAAAAAGAAAGACCAGTTTAGTACTCATGTTGGAGACCCTAGTAGCTTTCACAATCAAGCTAGAAAGATGGCCGAAAATTTATTAAATGCAAAGTAACATATTATACCACAATTGTCCAAGCAGACTGATCAAGTTTTATATGAATATCGTGTCCGTCTTAATTCTTCGATTGATTGTATTCGTTTTCTTCTTCAACAAGGGCTAGCTTTTCGGGGTCATGATGAGTCAGAAGATTCAACCAACATAGGAAACTTTCTTGAGCTTTTACAGTTTCTTGCTAACCACAATGATGATATCAAAAATGTTGTGCTTCGAAATGCTCCTGAAAATGACAAATTAACTTCGTCTGAGATACAGAAAGATATTGTTAATGCTTGTGCAATTGAGACTGCTAATGCTATCATTGGAGAGCTTGATGCAAGCTTGTTCTCAATACATATTGATGAATCTCGGGATGTTTCAACAAAGGATCAGATGGCAGTGGCCTTGCGCTATGTTAATAATATGGGTCATGTTGTTGAACGCTTTATTGGTATTGTACATGTTAAGGAAACAAGTGCATTGTCACTAAAGAAAGGAATTGAAGCGTTATTTTCTAAGCATGGACTTAGCATATCAAGGTTACGAGGTTAAGGATATGATGGAGCGAGCAACATGCGGGATGAATTTAATGGACTCAAATCATTAATTCTTAACGAGAATAGATGTGCATTTTATATACATTGTTTTGCTCATCAACTTCAACTAGCTTTAGTTGCTACAGTAAAAAATCACATCCAGATCGCCTCTTTGTTTAGCTTGGTCTCTAACATTTCAAATGTTGTTAAAGCATCTTGCAAACGGTGTGATACTCTTTGAGAGAAACAAGCTAGTGAACTCATTGTGGCATTGGAAAAAGGTGAATTATCAAGTGGACGAGGCCTAAATCAAGAATGCTCTTTGAAAGACCCGGCGATACACGTTGGAGCTCACATTTTTGTGGTTTGCTTAGTTTAATCAAGATGTTTCATTCTGTAATTGAGGTACTTGAAATAGTTGAAGAAGATGGTGCAAATTCAGAGCAAAGGGCAGAAGCTTATGCATTACTGGAATCAATGCAATCTTTTGATTTTATATTCGGTTTACATTTGATGAAGAATGTTCTTGGAATTACACACGAACTATCGCAGGCATTGCAAAGAAAAGATCAGGATATTGTAAATGCTATTGAACTAGTAAGTATTTCTTAAAAAAAGAATGCAGATGATGAGAGATGATGGGTGGGATAATCTTCTTTTTGAAGTGTCAACATTTTGTATGAAATACAAGATCAATGTTCCTAAGATGGATGAAAAATTTGTAGCTCGAGGGAGATCTCGTCGTAAAGCTATAGAATGCACCAACCTACAGTATTATCGTGTGGGATTCTTTTTGACTGTGATCAATATGAAAGTTCAAGAGCTTAACAATCGGTTTCCTGAGGCAAATACAGATCTACTTTTGGGTGTTGCATGCTTAAGTCCAAATGATAATTTCTCTTTTTTCAATAAAGAGAAATTAATTCGACTTGCACAAATTTATCCTAATGAGTTTTCTGACATAGAACTCCTGGAACTTGATAGCCAACTTGACACTTTTATCTTGGATATGAGATCAAATGAGGAGTTTTCAGAATTAAATGGCATGGTGGGTCGTGCAGAAAGAATTCTTATGACTAAAAAGGACAAAGTGTACCCCTTAGTTTATTTGCTGCTAAAGTTAGCACTAATATTGCCAGTCGCAACAGCTACAGTTGAGAGAGCATTTTCAGCAATGAATATAATCAAAAGTTGACTTCGAAATCGCATGGGAGATCAGTGGATGATGATAACTTGATCACATTCATAGAAAAAGACATATTTGATACAATTGGTAATGATGTAATCATTAAGCGGTTTCAAAATATGAAAACACGTCGATATGTGTTGTAAGTTTATTTTAATGTTAATGATGAAACTCTGATTTTTGCAATTGTATTCTTTTATGAAAACAAAATATTTTATTATTATGTTTTCGCCCCCCTAAAAAATATTTCTGGCTCCGCCACTGGCTTGAAGTAAAGCTTTTCAGCCTACCCAGGTGACTGGTGATTGGTCTCTAGACGCCTGTCATTCATGCCTAGATAGTTCTTTAAACCCTATCTAGTACAGACGACTAAAGTTCTTATCCCAGACGTCTGCACAAGTGTGTCAGGTGCCTAGATGATGAACTCCAGACGTCTGATTAATTGTAGCTGAACTTCCAGTATCTCGGCCATAACTGGTTGATAGAAATCAGATGTCTGATGTTATGTTTCCAGATGTCTTCATAATGTGTCAGCACCTGGATGATTTACATCAGACGTCTGGTTAATTACGAGCAAAATTTCCAGTATCTTAAACTCTATAATCAGTCTTGATTACGGCATCTGAAATTGTATTACCAAACATCTATATAGTTGACCAGACGTCTATATAGTTGACCAGACATCTGGATGATGAACATCCGACATCTAGGTATTCAGACCACTATATTCCAATGACTCAGTCCCTCACTGTCTGTATGATCAGACGCCTATTGCCTTTGAGCCAGATGTCTGTGTAGTGGACTAGACGTCTGGGAAGTCTTCTTCAGACGTCTGCCAAGTTTCCTTTAGACTACATTTTTGACCCAGTCAGAATAGTACAACAACCGCCTGGTCTGTCTTCTTCAGGCGACTGGTGACTAGTATTTCTGCACGTTAATAGCCGTTTCCAACATTAAATGCTTGGGAGTTTTCTCATATTTTGTACAGAGTTTGGCGAGCTATTTATAGGGCTTTAATATCTTGAATTGAGAAGCGAGCTAAATATCTAAGAATTCATTCAATACACTTTCAAGTAATTTCAAGTCATTAATTTATTCACTAGAGCATTCAAGAGCATTCAAAGCCATACAAGCTCAAGCTCTAAGTTTCAACTTGTCTCCAAATCTTTCAAGGTGAAGCTTCTAACATTCATTTCTAGTATTCTTGAGACAAGTAGTAAGTGCTTATACTCTAATCATTTAGAGTGCAACGCACACACCTTCTTGCCTCATTCTTAAGAGTATTATTTTCATGTGGGAGCTTGACCCCCTCCAGGTCGTCATCAGAGAAGGAGATAGGGGGACGAGGCACTCTTCTTTGCTTTGCCCCTGTGTCGGCGTCCGCCTAATGACTTGTCGAGCATACGCCTTCCTTGCCGATGCTAATGTGCCACCCTGGGCTAACCCGCCACAGATTACATCCACATACACAAACGGCTCGGGAGTGTGGTGGGCCACTTGCTCGGTATCGTGGGTCGGTATCGTGGGTCAGTTGATCAGGCCTTGCGGTTTCCCTTCTCACGTGATCGGGTCTTTCTGGGTCGACAAATCTCCGGAGATGCCCGCCCTGGATCAGCCGCTCAATATCTTTCTTCAGGACGAAGCAGTCATCGGTGTCATGGCCGTTGTCGCAGTGGTACCGACAATATTTCTGCATATTCTTCCTGCCGACTCTTATCCTCATCTCCGGGGGCGGGTCTCTGAGAAGCCCGTCAGTCAGGGCCGCCGCCATCACCCCGGTCGGGGGCGTTGAGTCTGGTGTAATGTAACACCTCCTGCGCTATTTCTGGCCCGCCTCTTGGAGCGAGGTTTCTGGGCACGAAGAACCCCTTAAGAGGTCTGGGGTGATCTTGCGCTCGGGGACCCCTTGGTCACGTCCTCGGGGGCGATCTTGGTCACGCTCCCTGTTGCGTTCCTGGTTGCGCCTTTGGGGGCATTCATCCCGCCTCGGCCGCTCATCAGGCCTCACTTCAACACGTGGAGCTACCATGGGTGGGGCCTTCTTCACCATCCCCATGGCCTCCTCACTCAACATGAACTTCTCTGCCCAAGCGAAGAGGGTGGGGAGATCGACGGGCGGATCTCGGAGCAGCAACTTATGAAGACTTCTGTTCGTCAGTCCCTTCTTGAAGGCCGCCATGAGGAGCTAGTCTCCACAGCTCGTCACGCTGAGTCGCTCTCCGTTAAAGCACTGCAAGAAGTTGCGGATGGTCTCTCTCCCCTTTTGGATTACCGCGAACAGATAGTCTGACGCTTTCTTCTTTCTCTTCCTTACCAGATATGTTGAGTATTGATTCCCCGGATTTGGTTTTGGATGATGAACAAAGGATGATGAACAAACATAAATATCGTGAACTAACTCTTTGTGAGCGCAGTTATGGAGATCGTCGCCAAACTTCTATGAACATCAAAACGGCGTCTCGAGACTTCTCAAAGCGCGTGATCGTATGCTTGAAGCTTCGTTGAAGCTCAAGGACCATTATTGAAGTCAAGAGATTCAAATCGAAGCGATTGAAGACGGTTCGTCAAGTTTTATTTATAGTCTTCTAGCTTCGTTTCGTAGATTGTTAAGCCTTGAGTAGGTCTTACATTTTAATCTTCATAACGCTCCTATCTTAGAGCTAGGATCTTATTAGAAGCCCATACGAACTTTCCCGAAGCTTCGCGCTTCGATTCGCGGCTTCTTGTGCATGTTAGTTGGTTCAAGAAGAAGAACCAACCGACTAGATGGCAATCTAGTCGGTCGGCAATGCTTCTTGAACCGACTAGAATGCCTTGTACATTTTCAGCTCAGTTACTGTTTGCAGTTCGTCGGTCCAAGAAGGTTCACCGACCGACTAGTTGTCAAACTAGTCGGTTAAGAATCCTTCTTAGACCGACTAGTTGAGCTTCCATTTTTGAGCCTAAGCTACTGTTTATCATTAGTCGGTCTAAGAACGATTGTCGACCGACTAGTTGAGAAACTAGTCAGTTAGAATTTGTTCTCAGACCGACTAGTTCAACTTGATTTCAGTCTATACTATTTTGACTCTTAGTCGGTCAAAGAGCACTCACCGATCGACTAGTTGTGAAACTAGTCGATTGGCAAGTCTTCTTGGACCGACTAGTTCTATCTTCCCTGAACTTCTCTATTGACTGTTCATCTCTTAGTCGGTTCATGTTGTTTCACCGACCGACTAGTTGATGAACTAGTCGGTCAGTGATCCTTCTTTGACCGACTAGTCTGCTTCAGAATAGAGCCGTTGGAGCATTAAATGCCACGAATTTTGCTCTCTCTTTCCTCTATCCTATATATACTTGGAGTACTGCTTTCATAGCATTCAAGGCTGATATTAATTGATCTTTAGAGAATCAAAGAGAAGCATTTAATCCTCATTCAAATCTCTTTCATTTCTCACTTGAATCTCTCCCTCACTCTTATTTCAAAAGAGAGATTCATTGTTTGTGAGCCTTCCAAGCCAAGAGATTGATCCAAGGTCACCAACATCCTCCTAGGCTTCCATTGCTGATCTACATCTTGGAGCTAGGGTTTGGTGCCTTCATCTTCCCCAAAATCCTCTTTGCCCTAAATCGTAAGTTTTACTCAAGGCATAGGTTTTTGTGGTAAGCATTTCGTATTTCATTTACTTTGATATTACAAGTGATTTACTCTCGGTTTTGAGAGTTTGTTTGTGATCCCGGGTTGTGGGAGTCACAATTTCATTTGTGTATGATTTGATCTTGTAGAGGTTTCTACAAGTATTTCATAGTGTAAATTTGAGTTAGAGGTTTCTAACTCAAGTATCCGGAGTGGATCCGGGTGTTTGGGACGTAGGATCACCGGGAACAAGTCGGGGAGACTTGGGTGGATCCGAACCCGTTATATCATCTGTTTGCGATTGCATTTCTTTGTTGTCAATATTTACATTTCCGCATCGTTGGTTGAGTTTGCAAGATAATTAGGAATTATCTTCTGAATTATTTTAAAGTACTATTCACCCCCTAGTACTTGTGCAGTAGCTACGTAGGGCATTACAAGAAATTGGTAGCAAAACTTCTGTGAGAGGTTGCCAAACAAATCAACGGAGCCATTAGGCAAGCTGTTGTACCACTTCAACGCCGCCTTCTTCAAGGTCATCCGGAAAGCTTGGCAAAGGAGGGCATCACATATCCCATGGATCTCCATAACTCCCCGGTACAGCTGCACATGCTCCAGGGGATCGTTCGAACCGTCATACAGTTCAATCTGAGGTAGCTTGAACCTATGGGGTACCAGGGTTGAGATTACCCTTTGGGTCAGGGGATTGGCTTCTTCGGGGCAGGGGGAGGTTTCGATGACCTTCGAGGAATGTTCCTATCGCTCTGATGCTCCTGATGCTGGTTAGAACCGTCAGATGAGCCAACTCAGTGCTCAGAGGCATTCCTCCCTCTCTCCCGAGGGGTAGGACTGCGGTCGCGGCTCCTCCTCCGCATGTCTCCATGCTTAGAAGAGCGACGATCTTGTCGGGGGCTCTTGCTACGATGTTCATGTAAGAACCTGTCAAAACAGCGTAAGGATCGATAAATGAAGTTGAGACTTACGCTTGTGTATGCGGCACAGTAGTCTCGGAACTTCGCCTTCGGATTCGCCACGACGGATCGAGTCTTCTCACGAACGGAGTAAGGCTACTAAATCCACAATCAAAATCTCTTCTTTTAGATTAAGAACTTGGATAAAGAGAGAGGGAGGATTTCGGCAGAGCTTCGCTAGAATGAAATGCAAGGCAAGAATACCATGCAAAAGTGTAAGTAAATGGCTAAGCCTTGGGTCTTATTTATAGCCCCCAAGGTAGTTATTTTAGGAGTAATTGTTCCTTTGGAACAATTTAACTAAAGTGTACCATCATACATGGCACATTATAAGCTTAAGTTGTACCATATGCATGGTACAACATAAGCTTAAGATATTCCCCCTTTATTAGCCATATGTCGCATGCACTTATGCACATATAATGCGAATTTCCCACTAATCTAGAGATCCTCTCCGCAAGGGAACAGATTCCCTTTGCACACGACTTCGTGTACGCGACGTTCGAGGTCCGTATTCCCTCGTACATCCCCTACAAGGGTGTACAAACGTCATCCATATCCAACATCTCCCACTCACACTTGAAGGGATTGTAAGAGAACGTCTTTCTCTTAGTTCTTTCATCTATCATACCGAGAAATAGACCGTGCGACCGTCATGCACGTAGAGTCTGTTGTTATGCACTTGTTAGAGATACACAACGACCTCGAAGGTGCAAAGTTGAGTAGTTCAACGCATGCTTTACCCTAGATTATTTCTTCACATTTCTTATACTTTATATTCAACAATTGAATCCCATCTGGATCACAATTGGCTGGCCAGCTTTGAATCATTAAAGTCCAAATGCGAATATGAAATCAATCTTCCTCTTCTTGCGAACCTTCTGATCTTGACTTGATTCGCTTTTCTAACGTGTCCCGCCGAGCCGAATTATCATAGCCCATTAGCAACACGCTAAGATAGCGATCATCTCGTCAAATCTAAAGGAACCAATTGGAGTCCTTGAGGGTAAGAGTTAAGACCCGTATGGCCTTTGAGTCTCACATAATAGCAAACACTATTGCTACTAACTCAGTGGTCGAAATGCATACATGGTATGAACACGTATTACAACATCACTCCTTTCCCAGGGAGAGTATGTCTTAATGATGTTGTACGGATGAAAGATCAGACACCACAGTGCCTATCTTTTGAGTCCCCTTACTACCCATGAAATATTCCCGGACTCTCATCCTGCATAAGACAGATAGGATTTAAAAAATCCTATGAGATCTCTTTTAAATATCCTTGTGATACAGATCTCAGATCTTTTGTAAGCATCCATATGATGCAGATCTTTCATTCGACTATCTTGTTTAAGTCACGACTCTAAATCATTTGTCTAATGATTTTGACTTTAAACTAGTCTCATCTCTATCTTATCCATCTGATTAGATAAGGCGGTTGCTCATGTGAGAGAGCCAACCTTAATCTGTCCGACATACACATAATAAAATAGCTGAGACTTAAACACAAATGTATATAAAATCATTTGTAAGAAACTTGTATGCAATATATAAAAAAACTTCTTCTTTTTATTAAACTTTGATCTTCTATAGACATGGGAAATATTACATGATACAGCTCAGCACCTACGCATTCCCATAGATGATAAGTGTTTGAAGAACACATCTCTGGGGATCGCCTTAGTAAGGGGATCCGCTATCATCTTATGCGTGGATATGTATCCTATGTCTACTTCCTTCCGTTTGTCATAGTCCTTCGCAAACTTGAATCGAATATCAATGTGTTTGGTCTTACAATGAAATTTAGGATCTTTGACATAGGCAATCGAAGCTTGACTATCACTGTATATAGGAACAGTGCTTGAGTCAGTGGCATCTGTCAGCCTGTCTAAGAATTTCCTAAGCCAAACAGCTTCTTGGACCGCCATGCTGAATGCTACAAATTCGGCTTCCATGGTTGATAGGGCGATGCATGTTTGCTTCTTGCTGCTCCAGGATATTGCACCATTCCCGAGCAAGAAAACAAAGCCTGAGGTAGATCTTCGCTCATCGAGATCACCTGCCCAATCAGCATCGGTATAGCCTTCGAGTTTCAAGGTATTGCCTTGATAGCACAACGCATAGTCCGCAGTCCCTTTGAGGTGCCTTAATATCCTCTTCACCGCTTTCCAGTGTGCCTGTCCTGGGTTGGATTGGTAACGGCTTACCATACCAACAGCATAGCAAATGTCCGGTCTGGTACACATCATGGCGTACATCAGACTCCCGACAACACTGGAGTATGGAACCTTTTCCATAGCTTTCTTTTCTTTTGGATCTTTGGGACACATTTCCAAACATAGACCCTCGCCTTTGCTTATTGGAGTATCAATTGGCTTGCAGTCCTGCATATTAAACCGTTCTAAAACTTTCTTTATATATGTTTCTTGAGAGAGAGAAAGAAGTTTCTTGGAACGATTCCTTGAGATCTTAACCCCAAGGATATATGCAGCTTCACCCATGTCTTTCATCTCAAAGACGGATGAAAGCCAAGCTTTGATATCCATGATAAGACGCTTATCATTTCCGGCTATAAGTATGTCATCTACATAAAGAGACATAATTACATACTTGTTCTTAATCCTCTTAATGTATACGCAGTTGTCTTCGTCGAGCATGGAGAAACCATACGACAAAACGACTTCTTGAAAGCGCATATACCACTGCCTTGAGGATTGTTTAAGACCATATATGGATTTACGAAGTTTACAAACCTTATGTTTGTATTCTTCTTGTACGAACCCGTTTGGTTGTTCCATGTAGATCTCCTCATCTAGTTCTCCGTTAAGAAAAGCAGTCTTTACATCCATCTGATGTAACTCGAGGTCCAAACAAGCCACCATTGCCAGAATTAAGCGAATGGAGGTAAAACGCACGACAGGAGAGAAAGTCTCTTCGTAGTCTATTCCTTCCTGTTGCGTGAAACCTTTCGCAACAAGGCGAGCTTTATATTTCTCGATGGAGCCATCAGCCTTATGCTTGATTTTGAGAACCCACTTGTTCCCAATGGCTCTACGTCCCTTAGGTAAATCAACCAAGTCCCAGACTTGGTTTGTTTTCATGGATTGAAGTTCTTCTTCCATCGCCGCTATCCATTTATCTTTAGCAGGGCATGTGACGGCCTGTTTGAAATTTGCAGGTTCGTCATCATCTTGTAGTAATGTCATGAATGTTTGAGGAAATTCATCCTCAAATCTCAGAGGTGTTAGCCTCGTTCGATTACTACGTCTTGCTTGAGTTTGATCACTCCCACTTGGAATGACATCACTCCCACTTGGAATAACATCACTCCCACTTGGAATATGATTGGTATCGTTCGTATCATCCATAGGTGAAGTATGAGGGTCATTTTCCTCTTCACCAAGAATTCTCCCACTCGAACGTTTCGATCCTTCTTGATCCCAAGTCTCAAACAAGGATAAGTCTTGACTTATCTCACCCTGTCTTGGAAACTCGTTTTCCAAGAAGACAACATTCCTCGATTCGAATTCTATTAGACCCACATTGTCCTCTTGACCGACGAAAACATATCCTTTGGAGTTTTCAGCGTATCGGATGAAGATACACTTCCTCCCACGTGGCCCAAGTTTGCCATATTTGTGAGAGGATAAATGTGCGTAAGAGGCACAACCCTAAGGTTTTAGAATGCTTACGTCTGGAGTTCTATTGTTTCACAACTCATAAGGAGTAGAACTTACCGACTTCGAGGGTACACGGTTTAAGATGAATGCTGCCGTCAATAATGCATCACCCCAAAAGGTGATGAGCAAATTTGCCTGAGACATCATTGATCGGACCATTTCCATCAATGTCCTATTTCTTCTTTCCGCAACACCGTTTTGTTGCGGAGTATAAGGCATAGTTATTTGATGAACTATGCCTTTTTCATCACAGAGTTCCTTAAAACTCGTTGATTGATATTCTCCACCCCGATCGGTTCGCAAGACCTTTATCTTGCGATCTAGTTGATTTTCCACTAAACTCATATAGTTTTTGAAGCAATATAAAGCTTCATGTTTGTGGGAAATCAAATAAATGTGACCGAAACGGGTGAAGTCATCAATGAAGGTGATGAAATAGGACTTCTCGCGTCTTGTCTTAACATTCATTGGACCGCAAATGTCCGAATGGATAAGCTGTAATGGAACTTCGGCCATTGTGCCAGTTCCAAACGGCTTGCGACAAGTTTTCCCTACAAGACAATGTTCGCAAGTTGACATTTCAACTTTTGAAACATTAGATAGCAAGCCACTTTTGGCAAGTCTATCCATTCTAGTTGGTCCAATGTGACCAAGTCTTGCATGCCAACAAATGATCTCAGATACAGAATTAGAAGCATTTGTCAAATGGAAACTTTCATTAATAGGAGAAGAATCATCATACATAGTGTTTAAAACAATCAATCCATTACACACATTACCCGACCCAACTAAAGAACTATTACAAACAAGGTCAACATTTTGTTCATAGAACCTCCATTCATAACCTAAAGACATTAACATGACCACAGATACGATATTCCTTCGAATATCTGGAGCAAAGAGGACGTCGTGCAATAATAGAGTCTGGCCGTTGTCGAGAACTAGCTTGCATGTTCCGACGCCCTTGACTTCAACACGAGTGTTGTTGCCGACGTATATCCACTTTGTTCCTTGAGTTATCCTTCGATACTCTACGAAGAACCTTCTGTCCTTCGCTACGTGGTCTGTGGCCCCTGAATCAATCAACCAAAAATAGTTAGATTCAGCAAGAAACATGGAACTAGAAACACATATGTAACTAGCCCTACAAGTTACCTTATCACTTCCATCCGTACACGTACGGGCGAAGTGACCGTACTTGTTGCACTTAAAGCACTTGATCTTCTTCAAGTTTTTCTTCTTTGAGTGCACATTCTTTTGCCACTTCTTGTTCTTAGTCTTCTTTGAGGTTTCCGGTTCTTGCTTTCGTTCGTTCATAAACCTTAAGTGTTTATCCTTCCGCTTCTTTCCTCCATGTGAGGAACTAGCGGCCATGTGCACTTCGGCACTAGGTTTTGCGGCTTGAATCCGCTCTTCCTCGAGTTCGAGGTGTTTGGATACATCGCTTAAAGTTTTAATGCACTCATTATGAGTGAGGTGCATTTTCATGTTATCCCAGCTATCTGGGAGTGAACGAATGACTGCTTGGATCTACTGTTTGTCAGACAGCGTAAGACCCGCATCCTTCAATTCAGCTATGAGATTCGCCATGTGGCGGAGATGCTTTTTCATAGATTGATCTCGCCACATTTTGTACGAATCAAATTGAATATTTAAGGAGCGGAGTTTGGTGACCGAAGTTCCACCAAACTTTATTTCTAGCCCAGACCATATGTCTTTAGCTAGGTCGAATTCCCGAAATAGACGCATTATGTCATTGTCCATTGCGGACAATAACGTAATACGTGCTATTTTGTTCTTTCGAGTCCAAGTCTCATAAGCTTCTCGGTCCCTCTTGTGTTGGGCCGTATTGCCCAACTCAGGTTCTTCCATTACGTTTTGGAGTGTTTCAAGCACATCTTGCTCCTCCAAAACATATTGGATTTTTATTGACCAAAGTTTATAATTGTCGCCGTTGAGCTTCTCACCTTTGTTAAGCTCGGCGACAATGTTCTTAGAAGCGGTAGACATATTCGAATCAAAAAACTGCAAAGAAAATGAAAAACACGATCAAAATTCTATGCATAAAGTTTCGATTCTTTAAACACTTGATAAATTCCTTGGATAAGCTGAAATGTTACTCTAGAATCGAGAAGTTCACTACGTTCCCAACTACCATCTAGAAGTAACTTTCAAAGTATCCCTCTTACTTATCTCATGTAAAAAGAAATCAGAAATGATACCCGTATGGTACCAGCAGCGGAAAAATACTTTTGAAAAACATATCTTTCAAAATGGAATATGTGAGAGTTTGCGCAAAGAATTTTAGCGCAACAATTGCCAAGCCACGAGACCTGTTCTACACACCCATGGGTTAGATAACCATGGCCGGATCGTGGTAGGACTTGGAATTCTAAATTGCGCTATCCCGATTAAGGACGGGACATAACCTATTTGAAAACATCTTTTTCAAAAAAAATTTGAAATACATTGGCTAATCTCCGTAGAGTAGAGCACAATGTCATAAGTACATTGGCTAATCTCCGTAGAGTAGAGCACAATGACATGGCTAATCTCGCATGAAGTAGAGCACTACGGCTAATCTTCAAGGAGTAGAGCCCAAGAAAAAAAACTTTATAAAATAAGAGCAGACGACTGTCGTTAGCCCTGTATGGGCTAGTCGGCACATTCGTGTTCGACCAAGACCTTTTGCCGGATTGGTCGACCAAAACACCCAAATTGGTCGACAAAAAATTGGTCTACATCACTCCCAGCCAGGGCCCCTGCCCTGGCCGAGGCTGGCCAAGGGCCGGCCAAGGGCCTCTGCCCTGGCCGGCCAGGGGCCCTGGCCCCTCGGCCAGGGCCTCTGCCCTGGCCGAGGCCGGCCAGAGCCGGCCAGAGGCCACTGGCCGCTCGGCCAGGGCCGGCCAGGCCGGCCCTGGCCCCTGCCAGGGCTGGCCAGGCCGGCCCCTGGCCTTGGCCGAGGCCGGCCAGGGCCCCCTGGCCCTGGCCTGGCCTTGGCCACGGCCAGGGCCCCCTGGCCGAGGCCGAGGCCGGCCACTGCCGGCCTGGCCATGGCCGGCCATGGCTTGGCCATGGCCGGTCATGGCCAAGGCCATTTTGGCATTGGCCGGCCATGGCCCATATGGCCATGGCCGGCCACCCCCTTTGAATGGGGTTGCCGCACACCCCGCCGGAGGGGTGGCCGTGGTGGTTATTGGCCGTAGCCAACCCCCTCCGCATGGGGAGGGGGGTGCATGGCCTTCATAGCCCATTTGGCCATGGTGCACATGCACCAAAATTCATCTTCTCCGATGGAGATAACTACCATCATCTTCCTCGATGAAGCACCCGTTCGTCGATGAAGCACCCGTTCGTCGAGAAAGTAGTTATTTTCTAATGGCCGTGTGCCAAAAATGAAAAATAACATACTTTAAAGTTCGTAAACTACACGCTCCACATGAAGAGAGTTCACATTCCCTATGAATGGAGACTCGACATCCATGAAGAGTGCGAGCTTGACGACGTGAACGGTCGGTTCTTCCCGTCACGGAGAGTTCCTGCTATATCCGTAATGACAGAAGACCCTAACGTGAAAAGAACAACCGCTGCGTTCTCTCCGTCACGAAGCGTTCCTACCATTTCCGTAATGGTAGGATACCCATTCGTGAAAAAGACAACGCCTCATTCATAGGTTCGACGGGGCGGCGGTTTGACCGGGGCGAACCCGTATGGCTCTGATACCAATGTAGGAACCTGTCAAAACAGCGTTAGGATCGATAAATGAAGTTGAGACTTACGCTTGCGTATGCGGCACGGTAGTCTCGGAACTTCGCCTTCGGATTCGCCACGACGGATCGAGTCTTCTCACGAACGGAGTAAGGCTACTAAATCCACAATCAAAATCTCTACTTTTAGATTAAGAACTTGGATAAAGAGAGAGGGAGGATTTCGGCAGAGCTTCGCTAGAATGAAATGCAAGGCAAGAATACCATGCAAAAGTGTAAGTAAATGGCTAAGCCTTGGGTCTTATTTATAGCCCCCAAGGTAGTTATTTTAGGAGTAATTGTTCCTTTGGAACAATTTAACTAAAGTGTACCATCATACATGGCACATTATAAGCTTAAGTTGTACCATATGCATGGTACAACATAAGCTTAAGATATTCCCCCTTTATTAGCCATATGTCGCATGCACTTATGCACATATAATGCGACTTTCCCACTAATCTAGAGATCCTCTCCGCAAGGGAACAGATTCCCTTTGCACACGACTTCGTGTACGCGACGTTCGAGGTCCGTATTCCCTCGTACATCCCCTACAAGGGTGTACAAACGTCATCCATATCCAACATTTCACGCCCTCCTCGCCTCGGGCTAGGCGATCTCTCGCGACGATAGCTTTCCATAGATGGTCCAGCAGGGCGTTCTTCCGCACCATCGAGGTTGACGCCAGTGGGACTCCTCGGCTCCCCTCTTGAAGCCTTTCCCTTTCAACATCGAGGAGGGAAATTTGTTGAATTGACGCTTCCTCCTCTAGTCGCCTCTGATGAGTGGCCTCCTCCTCCCTATTAATTTCCCTCTACAGAGCAGCTACTTCCGCTTCTTCAAACCGCCTCTGCTGTGCGGCTGCTTCTTCATCAAATTAGGGGAGTAGGTCTCTCAGAGCTCGAAGGGGCCTTCTGCCTAAGGTGGTCCCGCCTGTCGGACAACAGTCCACTCCTCCATCATCTTGGTAAAGCTTTGAAAGCTCTTGTAGATGCCGAGGGCCGCGTCCTGAATGACCGCGACCGACCCTTCAACGGGTTGATTCATTGGGGGAGTCCTTCAGGGAGGACGAGGCTCTTCGGCTAAGGACGACCTTAGAGTGTCATCGATGATGGTCTCAAGTCGACCCGGCCTCCTCAGAGGTGGAGGCGGTGTGACGTCGGGTGACTTGCCGTGGCGAGAATTGCGATAAGGATGTGTGGAGCCTAACATGGGTGTAACCCTTGTTCCTACAGACATCGCCAATTGTTACAGGTTAGATCTGCCAACAATGAGATTTATTTATTACCGGGAATCACGGATACAATGATGACAAGTTTTAGGCCGACGGCGAGGTTTGCACGGCTCAGAACTCGCTTCGAAGGTGAAGGGTTCAAGGTCGCATGGAGGTTGTCAAATGTCGCCGTCTTCCGGTAGCTGGGGCGACCTTCCTCCGAGAATAGTAATTCATTAGAAAGGCGGTGCTGGCTGTCAGCCCGTAGCCTCTCAGATGCTTAAGTCAGCAAGTGACGTGAAATGTATGCATCGGGCACACTTGGCGACCTTAAGATAGATCGGCGAAGCGTGGCGAGCTTATGAGGAAGGCACAGATATATGGAAGATGTCCGACCTTTAATATGAGAATAAGTTAGAGGTTTTAACTTACCAACCCCCTCGATGGAGGCAGGAGGGGGCATTTATAGGGCTGAGAGGTGGTTCATCGTCATCCTATCAGCTGTCGAATCAACCCAGCTGGCACTCGAGTGGTGAAGCGATAGGTTGGCGAGCTGTGTCGGAGATATTTTCTGCATTAATGGTGTCAGATGGTGTCAGGTGCATTAATAAGACGCGATGGGTGGACATCAGTTCTCGCCCTTAACATCTGGCATAATGGAGGGGAGGTGAGCCTACGTCACCCTGTCAGAGGTAATTATGCCTGGCCACCCTCGGGGGCGAGCCAAGATCGAAGACCAAGCTCGGCTCCTCCAGAAGGTGCTTATTATTGGAGGGTAGGTGAGCTTATCCTCAGCACGACGAGCTTGACAGTCAGACGTGTAAGCTTCTCTGGTTGCCCTTGGAGGCGAGCTAGTAGTGGAGAGAGGCGAGCTTTCCTGGACTGAGGCGATCTTTTGCTCGGGCTAGTGTCCCATCCGAGGGGTCAATGAGGTGCTCGCTTGGTCCCCCTAGTGCATACGTGCCTTAATTTCATGGGCTGGCCTACAGGTCGTAATAAGAAGCAACGACCAGATGGAGATGGTCTTTCCTTCTTCTTTAGAGATCCGGATGCTCTCCGTATCTTTGACTGCTGCAGGTCGTTGATCATCGTATTTACTTTTTTCCTTGGGATCGTCTGGGTCTGTCTGCCTCACCCTTCTCAAAGCGGTGGACAGAAGGTAACATGACTGAGCTTGCTTCTGATTCCTCTCGCCTTTCCAACTCCCTAAGGAGTTTGGAATTTGATCATTTGATGGAAGGTTGAAACCACTGCTTCTATTGCGTTGAGCACCGTTTTGCCGATGATTCTCTTTTATGCTGAGTTGATCTTCACAACTATAAAGTTTGTCAGGCGAGTGACCTATCATGGATACGTATCAAGGGTCACCGGTAGGGTAATGATGCCTTCTACTAGGGCAGAATGCCCGGTGAACCCTACAAGAGGTCCCGGGCAGGGCCTCAACTTTGTTGAAGACAACATCATTCTTTCCAACGTGGTGAAGAAAAGCACATCGTATGACCTTCTCGTGTCGATGATCAATCTCTTAACGTTTTACCTCGTTGATGGTGGCAGCGATAACGACGACATCCTCATGCAGCAGTTCTACACCCTTTAGATCTTCATCTGAAAGGGAGATAGGAGGTGTAGAGTCTCTAGGGCACTTTCTACCCACATATATTGCATCAACCTTCCGACGCAAGAGTTTTGGAGTGAGGTTGATAGCTCTGAGTGTGGGGGGCCTCCCATTATCATGCTGAAGGTATTGATGCTGGAAGGCGTCAAGGCATCTCCGGAGAGTGTTAATGGGTGAGCCAACATGTTCGAAATGTTTTGTTGACTGGGATGTCGACTCATGTGGTCATACAGACGGCGCCAAAGTATTAAGGCCAAAAATGACCGAAATAATCAAGATGCTGACGTGGACCCTTTCTTGCTGAGCTGGAGTCCCGTAAGTCGGTGAAATGGGATCCTAGATTAGAAGAACCAGTGTCGTTGGTAGATGGTAGTCAGTTTGCGGTGCTCGTTCGATCCTCGAACAGGTCGAGATTCGGTCGATCAATGTTGAGAAGCTCAGGCACGACCTTCTTGCTGGATCGGGGCTCGATGATCTGAACCACAAGGAAGTGTCAGGGTGGTCGGATCTGAGTTCCGACCCAAATCCCCTCCGATACTGAAGTTAGAATGGGACTTAAGAGAGGGGGGAGCTTGGAGCAGCTGAGATCGACCTACGGAGGCTCGTCTCTGGCCTAACGTCAGAAGCTCTTTTATGGAAGAAATATAAGTTGGAATATGTGATGTCCGAGTATTAGATCTCATACATTGGGAGTTGGAACCCTTTTAGCATTGCCCTTTCGGGTATGTATAGATGTTGGTTTGACGATTGCAAATAACCGTCCCTCATTGATTTGAGCGGGATCTTCTCCGGGATTGATGATAACGGCCGCCTATTTACACGGTCACATTAACTCCTCCCTGAGTATCAGTGGGAGTCCAACAGTCGAGTGAACCATTCGTTTGACTGAGTATTATTCAGCTTCAATGATAGATTGCGGGTTGTAGGCTCTAACTAGACAATGTATCTTGACACCGTTTCGTGGGCCATATCCGTGCTCCAACAGTTGGCTAGCATATGACGACAATGCTCTCTGGTTTTTTCTCAAGGGCTTGCTACCAAGGACTGATACGTAAATAAAGGCGGTTGGACTTTTCTGCATACCTTTCCCATCCCCTCTTTCCCAACCGTCTGAAAGTGTATCGTTTCCTATATCCATAGGCCTAACCATCCAACCCATTAGCTCGGCGGCCCGCTTCAGTTTATTTACGTCTTCGGCCCATAACTAGCAACTGGCCTTCCTAAGATCTGACGGGTTACAGTGCGCCAGCACGTCGATCCGTCCTAAACGTCTGTAACCAATCACAGTTCACCTCTCTCCTCTATATATGAAGTCCTCCCCATCTTCCCTTCTTCCCGCAAATAATCCTCGTTTCTCGAATAAAAAATTCAATCTTTGACCGTTTCATCGGAATCTTAACCTCAATGGCGCCCAAGGCCGAGAAGAAGCCCGCCTCCGAGAAACCCTCGGAAGAGAACGAGAAGAAGGCGGAGAAACCTGCGCCCGCTGCCGGCGACAAGAAGCCCAAGGCGGAGAAGCGCCTGCCGTCGTCGAAAGAGGCGGTGGGCGGCGACAAGAAGAAGAAGAAGAAGGCGAAGAAGAGCACGGAGACGTACAAGATCTACATATTCAAGGTGCTGAAGCAGGTGCACCCCGACATAGGGATATCGAGCAAGGCCATGGGGATCATGAACTCCTTCATCAACGACATCTTCGAGAAGCTCGCCCAGGAGGCCTCCAGGCTCGCTAGGTACAACAAGAAGCCCACCATCACCTCCCGGGAGATCCAGACGTCTGTGCGGCTCGTCCTCCCCGGCGAGCTCGCCAAGCACGCCGTCTCCGAGGGCACCAAGGCCGTGACCAAGTTTACGAGCTCCTAGATCCGTGTCTGGTTTTTGTTTTGAATCTTGATGGGTTGATAGATGTAGTCGGCTCTTTTGTCCTTTGTTTGAGGATTGGGATATGTTGGATACATAAATTTGTTAGGTTCTGCAAATTTTGACTACGATCTGAAATAATTTGCAAATAAGGTCGAAAAAGATAGTGTATCGTAAATCTTGTGCATCCAAGCTTTTTCATCTCTAAACATCATGAACATACAACGTCCAAGAGGCCAACCAATTTCTGAAACATAAATAAGATATGTTCTTTCCCTCTAATTGGAAACAATTATTCGTTGGACAATGAAACAAGTGATAATTAGACATCCTCTCGGCAGCAGATCAGTAATCAAGTTGATAAACTCTGCACATGCCATCTTCCCATAATAATTGAAGGAAAACCAATGAAACAAGGAATATACATGAGAATAATGGGTATCATATATAACAGATATGGCTAAGCCTCATATTTGTCTCAAAAGCTCCACAATCAGTTATATTTTCCAGAAGATCGGAACCATCCAATTTGATCTACATTGTCTAAAACTCCAAAACAATGAATATCGAGTGCACCATATTGGGGTTTTGCCTGCTCATTCTTCCGTTGCAAGAGAGAGATGCTTTCAGCAATATCTCTATACACAATAGATCACTTGCAGAAAATGAAAGTTTACACTCTCATATTAGCCTTGACTACATGGATCGTTGAGGAGATGCTGAACAATGTTCGGGAAAGTGAGGAGTAAGAGTGACATGTGAATGTTCCAATAAGAATGATATTGGTCGTAACAGGCGATTGCATGCATATCCCATGAAGAACATGAGGCTATTGCATGCATATCTCATTCAGAACATGTGATTTTCGATAAAACACATGTAGGTGCTCATGCTTATGGGCATAACGCAACGCCATGGACATCCGCAAGCTTCTCAAAGGCGGGCAGCTTTGTTGATCCAATGTATGTTAAACCAACATCAAATATACCAGCCAATGAATGCTAAAAAGGATATCCATCAACGGTTTGGCCTATCTCCATGAATTCTAAAGCACGGTAGGAAAGAGTGACCACAACAGGTATTATATGGGTTGGCTAGGTGTTGTCGGGTAAATCTGCCAAAAGTGAGTATGATGCGGATGAGAACGTCTCCGTGCGCTCCGTTAGCTAATGAGTGGGACCCGAAGGATGGTCCCAGGTCAGCAAGAACTAGGCACGAGCTATTGTATCGAAGCACGACCTAACTCCAAGCTGTCTTGGTAGCGAGGTCTGCAACACAAGAAAGATTGTCAAGGTGGGTCTGATCTAGGTTCCAACCCAAATCCACTCCGATGCTCAAGTCAGTGGATGACTAGTGTTACGACCTAGAGATCGTAGCAGTCCGACTCCCGCCCGGATCCGCTAACGTACCCCCTTAACTCACCTTTTCACAAAGGGGCCGCCACCCCGGAAATCCGAATCCACGTGGGGACGGGCGCTCCCCGAGCGCACCGCCCCGAGCGGGTCGAACAACTGCGGTTACACGCCTAGGCCAGGGATGCTGAGGTGCGCCCGGACGGCGCCGATAGGCCAGCTGACTTAAGCCCTGTTCGGCAGAAGAAGAGAAGTGCGGGGGGCGAAAAGAAGAGGGCAGCCGAGGAAGAGGTAGAGCGGCTCCTCGAAGCCAAATTTGTTCGGCCGGTGGACTACCCCGACTGGCTCGCCAACGTCGTTCTGGTGAAGAAGCCCAGTGGAAAGTGGCGCATGTGCGTTGACTTCACCGACCTCAATAAGGTATGCCCGAAGGACAGCTTCCCTCTGCCCAGGATCGACCACTTGGTGGACCAGGCGTCCGGCTATGAGTTGTTAAGCTTTATGGACGCCTTCTCGGGGTACAACCAGATACCGATGGCGGAGGGAGATGAGGAGAAGACATCTTTTGTCACCGATAAAAGGCACCTTCTGTTACACCAAGATGCCCTTCGGACTGAAGAACACCGGGGAGACCTATCAACGGATGGTGGACCGAATATTCGGCCCTCAGGTGGGACAAAACTTGGAGGTCTACATCGACGACATGCTGGTAAAGAGCGGAAGGGCCCCCGACCACCTCGCCGACCTGCAGGAAACCTTCCAGAGGGTCCGTCGGTACAACCTGAGGCTAAACCCCGCGAAGTGTATCTTTGGCGTGCAATCGGGAAAATTCCTGGGCTTCATGATAACGAAGCGGGGAATCGAGGTGAACCCCGACAAGGTGACGGCCCTCATCGGTATGACGGAGCCCCGGACGATCCGGGACTTGCAGCGACTGAACGGCCGGATCGCTGCTTTGGGACGATTCCTGTCGAAATCGGCGGAGAAATCGCTCCCTTTCTTCAGGGTCTTGCGCACAGCCTTTGGCGAAGCTAAAGACAAAAGGAAGGTGATCCCGTGGGACGACGACTGCGCCCGGGCGTTTGCGGAGCTGAGAGCATACCTACAGAGCCCACCGCTCCTCGCACGACCAGAGGAAGGCGAACCCCTAGGGTTGTACCTGGCGACCGACGAGGAGGCCGTTAGCTCCGTCCTGATCAAGGAGGAAGGAGGGGTGCAACGCCCTGTTTACTACGCCAGCCGGATCCTCCGGGAGACGGAGACTCGCTACAGCCCTATCGAGAAAGCCGCCTACTGCATAATCACCACAGCTCGGAAGCTCCGACCCTATTTTCAGGCCCACCCCATAACCGTCCACACCGGCATGCCCCTCGAAAAGAACCTGAAAAGACTGGAGCGGTCGGGGAGAATGCTCAACTGGAGCGTCGAGCTCAGCGAGTTCGACATAACGTACAAAGCCCGTACGGCGATCAAGGGCCAAGTGCTGGCCGACTTCGTGGTGGAATGCACCACGGAAGACCCGCCGGGGGACCGGACGGAGCTCCCATCGGCGACCTCGTCCCCACGGAGGATCGGGGTGGGCGAACCCTCAGCGCCCTCCCCGATGACAGCGGGCGAATTATGGACCATCCACGTCGACGGCTCTGCAACAGGCTCCGGGACTGGAGCGGGTATCGTCATTCAGACTCCTGACGGATGTTCGTTGGAATACGCCCTACGCTTCAGCTTCCCGGCCACCAACAATGTCGCGGAGTATGAAGCCGCGGTTAACGGGTTAAAACTCGCTAGGGCGGTGGGGGCGACGAACGTATTGCTCCTAAGTGACTCCCGTCTCGTCGTCCAACAGATCCTGGGGGGCTTCGAGGCCCGAGAGGAAACAATGAAGCGATACCTGAATCGCATCCAGATCGAACTCCGCAAGTTCAAGAAAGCGGACGTCCAACACCTACCCCGCTCCAGCAACCTCCGGGCGGATGCCCTGTCTAAGC
Source organism: Scilla litardierei (assembly GCA_030789695.1). Lineage (NCBI taxonomy): Eukaryota > Viridiplantae > Streptophyta > Magnoliopsida > Asparagales > Asparagaceae > Scilla > Scilla litardierei. The sequence goes on from CM061142.1 coordinate 578,145,712, forward strand.
TGGCTTCCTCTTCGGCGGCCGAGATCGGGAAGGCAATCTACGTGGAAAGCCTATTGATGCCAACCATTGACGAAGGAGAACTGATGTGCACGGACGCGATGACGTCATGGATGACCCCCATCATGAAGTACTTAGAGACGGGTGAGCTACCCGAGGAGCGGATGCTGGCAAAACAGGTGGAAAGGCGGGCACTGTCATTCGTGCTTCTCGACGGAGTGCTGTACCGCCGCCGCCGCGCCAATTTTGACATCCTGCCCTACCTGAAATGCTTGGGCCCGGAGCAGGCTGAGCAAGTCATCCGCGAGGTACACGAAGGCTTCTGCGGAAACCACCATGGCGGGCGCACCATCGCCCACAAAGTAATGCGCCAAGGATACTACTGGCCGACGATGATCCGGGACGCGGTACAGTACGTCAAGAAGTGTGAGGCGTGCCAGAAGTTCTGCCGGCGGACGACTGCACCCCCGGCCAACCTGATGCCCATCTTGAGCCCGATCCCCTTCGCCAAGTGGGGACTCGACATCCTGTGGCCGTTCCCAAAGGCCTCCGGGGGAAGGAAATATCTAGTCGTCGCCGTAGACTACTTCACAAAATGGGTCGAAGCAGAGCCGCTGGCGCGAATCGCATGGACGGACATGAAGGGCTTCATCTGGCAATCCATCATATGCCGCTTTGGGATCCCCCGCTCCATTGTCACGGATAATGGAAAGCAGTTCGATTGCGAAGGCTTCCGCGACTTCTGCTCGGCCTGGGGGATCAAACTCCAGTTCGCGTCAGTCGCCCACCCACAGTGCAACGGAATGGCGGAGGCCACGAATAAATGTATCTTGAACCCAATGAAGAAGAAGGTGGACGCCGCTCTGGGGGCTTGGGTTGACGAGCTGCCGGGAATCCTATGGTCTTATCGTACCACCCACAAGGCCTCGACCGGAGAAAGCCCCTTCATGCTAGCATACGGATCGGAGGCGGTCGTTCCTGTGGAAATCGGCGAGGAGACACTCCGGCTAAAGCTCTTCGACGAAGAAATCAACGGAGAGGGACTCGGCCTCAGTCTTGAGTTGATAGACGAGGTAAGAGACCGGGCCCTGACCAGCCTCGTCAAACACAGCCAGAGGATGGCCCGATATTACGACTCGCGGGTGAAACCGTGGACTTTCAGGATCGGCGATTTGGTCCTCCGAGATGCCACCTTCCGGCCCGAGACTGCACAGCGGGGAAAGCTGGCCGCTAAATGGGAAGGGCCCTACACGGTCGTCGATATTGTCGGACCGGCCACATACATCCTGGCTACCCCCGAGGGGAGCGAATTGGCCCACCCTTGGAATGCAAAACATCTGCTAAAATTCTACCAATAGTTTTCTTTTCTTACACGCAATATACATATCTACCAGTTCTTCCCAACATTGTTGTTCCTACACAAGTTTTGCAGTTCGTTAAAACTCCGAACCTCTGGGGCAGGGCCAACCCTAGCCACCCAAACCAGAGAAGGGCACGGGCCGGGCTACGCGCCCGCTCCCCCCCTCAAGACCTCTGGGGCAGGGCCAACCCTAGCCACCTAAACCAGAGAAGGGCACGGGCCGGGCTACGCGCCCGCTCCCCCCCTCAAGACCTCTGGGGCAGGGCCAACCCTAGCCACCCAAACCAGAGAAGGGCACGGGCCGGGCTACGCGCCCGCTCCCCCCTCCAGACCTCTGGGGCAGGGCCAACCCTAGCCACCCAAACCAGAGAAGGGCACGGGCCGGGCTACGTGCCCGCTCCCCCCCTCAAGACCTCTGGGGCAGGGCCAACCCTAGCCACCCAAACCAGAGAAGGGCACGGGCCGGGCTACGCGCCCGCTCCCCCCTCCAGACCTCTGGGGCAGGGCCAACCCTAGCCACCCAAACCAGAGAAGGGCACGGGTCGGGCTACTCGCCCGCTCCCCTCTCCAGACCTCTGGGGCAGGGCCAACCCTAGCCACCCAAACCAGAGAAGGGCACGGGCCGGGCTACGCGCCCGCTCACCCCCTCAAGACCTCTGGGGCAGGGCCAACCCTAGCCACCCAAACCAGAGAAGGGCACGGGCCGGGCTACGCGCCCGCTCCCCCCCTCAAGACCTCTGGGGCAGGGCCAACCCTAGCCACCCAAACCAGAGAAGGGCACGGGCCGGGCTACGCGCCCGCTCCCCCCCTCCAGACCTTTGGGGCAGGGCCAACCCTAGCCACCCAAACCAGAGAAGGGCACGGGCCGGGCTACGCGCCCGCTCCCCCCCTCCATACCTCTGGGGCAGGGCCAACCCTAGCCACCCAAACCAGAGAAGGGCACGGGCCGGGCTACGCGCCCGCTCCCCCTCCAGACCTCTGGGGCAGGGCCAACCCTAGCCACCCAAACCAGAGAAGGGCACGGGCCGGGCTACGCGCCCGCTCCCCCCCTCCAGACCTCTGGGGCAGGGCCAACCCTAGCCACCCAAACCAGAGAAGGGCACGGGCCGGGCTACGCGCCCGCTCCCCCCCTCCAGACCTCTGGGGCAGGGCCAACCCTAGCCACCCAAACCAGAGAAGGGCATGGGCCGGGCTACGCGCCCGCTCCCCCCTCCAGACCTCTGGGGCAGGGCCAACCCTAGCCACCCAAACCAGAGAAGGGCACGGGCCGGGCTACGCGCCCGCGCCCCCCCTCCAGACCTCTGGGGCAGGGCCAACCCTAGCCACCCAAACCAGAGAAGGGCACGGGCCAGGCTACGCGCCCGATCCCCCCCTCCAAACCTCTGGGGCAGGGCCAACCCTAGCCACCCAAACCAGAGAAGGGCACGGGCCGGGCTACGCGCCCGCTCCCCCCCTCCAGACCTCTGGGGCAGGGCCAACCCTAGCCACCCAAACCAGAGAAGGGCACGGGCCGGGCTACATGCCCACTCCCCCCTCCAGACCTCTGGGGCAGGGCCAACCCTAGCCACCCAAACCAGAGAAGGGCACGGGCCGGGCTACGCGACCGCTCCCCCCTCCAGACCTCTGGGGCAGGGCCAACCCTAGCCACCCAAACCAGAGAAGGGCACGGGCCGGGCTACCCGCCCGCCCCCCCTCCAGACCTCTGGGGCAGGGCCAACCCTAGCCACCCAAACCAGAGAAGGGCACGGGCCGGGCTACGCGCCCGCTCCCCCTCTCAAGACCTCTGGGACAGGGCCAACCCTAGCCACCCAAACCGGGACGAAACGACGTGACTCGACGAAACGAAACGAAACGAAACGAAACGAAACGAAACGAAACGTCAGTTCCCGAGTAGGCGGCCCCGATGTGACTCGACGAAACGAAAGGACGCTCGAGAAACACGCCACCATTAATGATGCGCTCCAAAAGAGGACCCGTAAGAGCCACCTGGCAAAGGCGGTTTCCTACGGGCATGAATTCGAGGAGCCCATTAATAATGCCAACTCAGCGCAATAAATAAAGGAGAAACCGTCAGCGAGATCTCCCTATAAAGACGCCACTCCCCCTTCTGAAAGAAGGAGAAACCGTCAGCGAGATCTCCCTATAAAGACGCCACTCCCCCTTCTGAAAGTAGGAGAACTGGCAGACATGAAAAACCTCCACTTGATCCCCCCACCCACCGGGAAACGGGCCGAGATACACCGCCCTAACAAAAGAGAGGTCACCGGCCATCAATGGTTCCCGCCGCCCAAGGCGGCGGTTCCTACATCTCCAGCGCCGCTAACAGGATATTCCCCTTACAAACGGATCGCCAAAAGGGTATTCCCCTTACACAAGGAAAATCCACCTTTCACGGCTCCGTCCGCCCTAAACGAGGACGAGTCGGAGAAAGGGAGGCATCCGATCTCCGCCGGTTGGGCAGCCGAGAGCCCCCAGTGCTGGCCGGCCAGTACCTCCCCACCCTCGACCTTCGGCCGAGGACCTCGGAAAGGCTGCATCCCCGACGAGCCCAAAAAGCGAGTCATGGCATGTCAGCTCGCCCATGCACCATCGGGCGCTGAACCCCACTCTCAAACCGAAGCAGTGAGGCATGTGGGGAGGAGCGGCCCGATCCTCAAGAACCTCCCCAAGGCGCAAGCCTCAGAAAGACGGCTTCCCTGAGGATTCCCCTTCTCAGCGCCTCTACCGGACCGAGGAAACCTTACCCCGTCCGTGGAAGGAGATGACAAAGCAATGGAGGGAAGGCGGCCCGATCGGCAAGATCCCCCCCACCTATCTCGGGCCAAAGAGACCTTGCAACCCTTCAGCACAGAAGGCGGCCAACCACCTCCGCGCCGAGATCGACTCAAGTTAAAACGGGCCCACCTGGCCCGCAGTGACCCCTAGATCTGGAGGTCATTAAACCACGGGCGAGGACAGCTCTATAGCCCCTCCCCGAGCCGGATCTGACCCCACAACGGGCGATAAACTAAGAACTCATGTACAAGCTGTAGATCAGCGCTTATAAATTTAAATAAAAACGTTCTTCCCTGTACGCTTAGATTTTTCGGAGAATACCGTAGCTCGAACCCCGCGATACGAGGCTTCGAACCGAGCCCCCCCCGCTCCCTGAAAGTCACCGACAACTTTCGCTCAATGGGAAAGGGGGTGAACAGAGGCTCGCCCTACGTACCCGGTTCGGTCCAAAATCGAATCATGATAGGACAGCGCATCTCATCCCGAACCTCTTCGCCGACTCCCCGCCCCACCCAAATGCAACACAAACCGTCAACATCCCCTTCCCCCAGACCTCGCGATCTCGGACACGGGAATGTTGGGGGCATAATTGGTGATTGTGTAACTCACGCAAGAAGCCAAGACACGTGACCTGGAATGGACCGGTCGCAAGGCAAAGGCTGCCAAACCGGCGCCCAGTCCAGATAAGGCAGCGGCCCTGTCTCGTCAAAGCAGCGCCACGATGCGACTTGACATAACGAAAGGACGATTGGACAACACGCCATCAGCAGCAACGCGCCCCCCGAGAGGCCAGAGTGCCGGATACTGCCAGGGAAAAGCGATTCCCAAAGCGCGGGATTCCACGGAGACCATTAACGGCACTAATCCCCCGCATTACCCAAGAAAAACCCTTCCACAGAATCTCGCTATAAATACCCCCCTCCAGAGGTCAGGGGGGAGGAGGAAGAGAGACGCAGGGGATTCCCATCCTCTCACTCCGGGCATAAAACTGCCCCAAACGCCCCACCGAGCTACGAGGAAAGCCGACAGCCACCGACGGACCTCACTCCCCCCGACGATGGCCGCCATAGCCCCACAACCTCCAACAGGATATTCCCCTTACACGTGGAAGGCCCCGCCCGCCAGCTTTCCTCCTGCCCGTTACTGGATCAAAAGGCAGGTCCAGGAAGTCGGGCCGCGTGCCGCAACACCCCAATTAACACCCAGCTGAAGACGACCCCCACGGGGGGTCAGGGGGGAAACCCCCAGCGACTCTCCCAGCGGCGCCGTCACCTTCGGCGATCCCCACAGGGTGTCGGGGGGGACCCCAACGGCTCCCCCAGCGGCGCCACCACCGCCACCTCGTCCTCAGCCTCCCGGGGGTTCCCCCTCGGTGCGCGGGGTCCCCGGCGAGGCCGAGCAACCCTCCAGCACGACAACAGCAAGGCAGAACGCGAGGAAGCGATGAAAGGGAAAGGAAGAGGGTTCCCTCCTACGACCGAGGGTCGGCCCCCCCGGAGGCTGAACCGTCACAGGACGGCACCCCTGATAAAGAAATTTTTTTTTGGTTCCTGGCGCGTCGGCCCGCCCCCGGACAATGAGACGGTAGGAATTCGGCGATCGACATAAGGGAAGACCGCCCCGACGCAGGGATCTGCTCCTCCCGACGGAGCAAACAACAAATGGGGACAACCCTCCGTCCCAACCGCCGGTTGACCCACATCTTCTCCTAGTGTTGTAAATATCACCTAGACCTCCGATAAAGATTGGTGTATAATACTCCCCCTTTTGGACAATGCCCCGCTTGGCTCAAACTCAGGAAGAGACCTCGTGATCCTTCTATAGCGGGACACACCCCGCGGGACCAGCATCACCCCCCTGAGCTGGGATCCAAGTCCGGGTCACGGTTAAAAGGTAGTGTCACGGTAGCGTTACGCCATCCGAGCCGAACCGGGCTTCCGCCTCGCACTCGAATGCAGGGGGCAATTGTTACGACCTAGAGATCGTAGGAGTCCGACTCCCGCCCGGATCCGCTAACGTACCCCCTTAACTCACCTTTTCACAAAGGGGCCGCCACCCCGGAAATCCGAATCCACATGGGGACGGGCGCTCCCCCGAGCGCACCGCCCCGAGCGGGTCGAACAACTGCGGTTACACGCCTAGGCCAGGGATGCTGAGGTGCGCCCGGACGACGCCGATAGGCCAGCTGACTTAAGCACGGGTATCTATCTGTGCCGACGAACCATAGTCCGCGACCGAACGGGAGGCGCGGCCGGGCCGGACAACTCCCGATCCGGACGACCCGTCTGATTCTCATGCGCCCCGACGCCAGGGATAGCATAGCCCGACCTTTAGTTCGTCACCAACGACAAACGACCTAGGATAAGGGCGCGATCGACACATACGTCACCCGACCGCCTGACAAAGCACCCCCTGGCGGCTGACCCATCTGACAGTTAATGCTTTCGGCCCCGACATCCCGACAAAAGCACCCCTCGGCCGTAGCGCCGCCTGACAAAAGCAGGTCAGGGACTCCTGTTCCCGACGTCCTTGTCCAAAGCTTCCGCCGACAACCAAGCCAGCTCAGCACGCCTAGTCATCACCCATCAGGTATAAATACCCCCTCTCTTCTTACGAAAAGGGGGTTGGAAAATCCTCTCTTAATCTATAATTCACACACGAGAACAAGGGTCGTCCATATCTTTGTTCTCCCACCCATAGCTCGCCACGTGCGGCCAACACACCGTTAGTCCGGCCGGCGTGTCTAGCCCCCCATTTTAAGCCCTATTACTGACTTAGGCATCGGAGGGGCTAAGGGTTGAACCCCAACCCTGCCCTTCTGACGAGTTGTTCGTACTGCAGGAGAGCTCGCCCCTTGACCAAAGTCAGCGTCAGCCCCCTGCCGTCCAACCCTCCTCAGCTGCATCCGGTGAGATTCGACCTCGTGAGCACCACCGGCAGCGGATCCAACTTCTTCACCCCAGTAATCACTTGTAAAACAGCCTACCTAAACCTTCTTCTCCATATAACCATCGTGCCCTTGGTTCCCCATAATACAAATTCATTGTACGCGAGTTCCACCTCGTAACAACTAGAAAAGGCTCGGGACAGCTAAGTCTGACCTATTAGGAGGTCGTTCGATCATTGTCTCATCGAGCTATATAGGAAATATAAAATGTAATCAGATAACTAAGAGTCAGAGTACTTGAGTTTTTAGTATGTCTTGATAGATCACATGTCCTATCACTATTATAACTTCTTATAGTTGATGGTTCTTCTAAGTTCCGTTAGCTGATAATGGCCTCGCCTTTATGACCACATCAATGTCACTCCTTTCCACCATCATCGCTGAAAAGGAGCATGACGACCGGTAATTTACTCCTAACGTTACTAACCGACTCCTTAGCATTCTGGAGCTCAACTGGTGAATGAGATGTCGCTGTAACTGGGCAAGCGGCTAACCTCCTACCTGGGCCTTTGAGCTTTTTGTGCTGGGGCAATATATTCATCTTGGAAATTTTTTTATTTCAGTGAAATATTTTCTCCGTCACACGAGCCGGCCAAATGTAGTAACAATTCCCACCATCTCCCAAGCTCAAACAAAGCGACAGTTAAGATCGCGTGAAGTGACATCTTATAAATTGGGTACAGTGGTCGATGCATGAGATTTGATTTTGTTCATCAGAATTCCTGACCCTCAAATTGGCTGTTGTAATGGTACGAGGCCCGGGGCATCGGTGCCCTTGGATTACCCAGTTGAACATCGGAGCTTGATTTTAAAAGGATGGCTTTTGGTATAAGTAGAGAAAGAGGGGGAAGGGGTGAACTTTCCTGCTTGTGCTTTCAGAAAGAAACTATTCGTGGTTCTTGTTTTTCACTCTCCTTGTTAGATCTTGTTAAGGGTATTATATATGGTTCATGTATCCCATTCGTCATCAACGTTTGAGACTGCCTAACTGTGGGAAGAAATGGGTAAAAACGAGATTATCCTACCCAGATCTCTTGTCCGGATCGAATCCTCCATGATTCGATGATGTAGCCCTTGGAGTCAGAGCATGCTATGGACAAAGTGAAGGCCTTTTCTCTTATACCCACTGACTTCAAGGCCTCAATTTTGCAAGTTGGTCAGGACAAGCCTTACGTGCCGGATGAGATCACGAATTTAGTCTCTGAAATACCAATTGAACTGTTCCAAAAATTCCGAGATGAATATCTCCGACCTCCATATTAGGTTTGGATTCCCCAAGACAATGAGAAAATTTGTTTCCCTGGTGAATGTGAGGGGGGTGTATACTAAGACTTTCCTTCATGGACTCCACTTCCATATGCATCCTTTCATATCACAAGTCTTGAATTTCCTTGGGCTCTTTCTTTGTCAATTGACGTCAAATTCAGTTGGTTGTCTAGTTGGCTTCATTGTGCTTCACATGCTGAACAAAGTAGAGCCGACCTTGGCACTTTTTAACTATTTCTTCCAAGTTAAAATCACCAAGTCTGACGTGTGGTTTTACATGACCGCTAGAAGGATGATACATCTAATAAAGGTCCTTCCCAGCTCTAATCGTAGTTGGAAGGAACAGTTTATTTTCGTGACCTTTCTGGGCATGGTGACCTGGTCCCGTGACTAACAAAGAAGTATCCCTCTCCGAGGAAGAGAGTGCAGCTGCCCATATCTTATTAGCATTGTCGGAAAACCATAAATCAGTGTTGAGTTTGATGTCCATCGAGATGTTGCTGAGAACAATTTAGGCTGAAGGTAGGACCAACTCTTGGGTCGTGTGTTCATACTCACACTCCTTAATCTTCTTTGCTTTTGTAGACATTGGTCAGCAGGAATATCAGGTCTATTCCAAGCTACAAGGTGCCTTTCATGCCTCTCTTCGGAAGACAGGGGCACGTTGGCAAGAAGGTCAAAGGCTTGAAAAGAAAAAGAGTTCGCACCTTGATCGAGGTTGAAAAAGTAAAGGGGAAGAAGAGGGGAGGTGATGTTACTCTCTCGAGCTTTACTCCTCCAGATATTGTCGTAGCTGAGGCCTAAGTTATGGCCGCTGCTCATGATCGTGCCGTAGCCCAAGCAGTGCCTTTGAGTATATTAGCGACACTTCATGAATCGCGCGACTATGCGGATACCTAGCCATGGTGAGGTCTCCACCCTTCGAAGCCGTTGGCCGATGGGATTCCTTTTGAATACAAGTCAATTTTGTTGGCGAACAAGTCACCCCAAGCACCTCCACTATGTCCAGAGGGTAAACTTCACAAGTTTACTTTCCCAGGGGGGAATTGGGAGTCAGCTCTCTTGAATTACGGGGTTACCGCTCGGCATGTTGAAAAACTCCATCTGTCTCCAAAATAAGACTGTTTACAAAAAGTTGACTATGAGACTTATCAGCTTCAAGGTCTGTCATAGTCACTAGTTTAGTATCTTTCTTTGTTCCTTGATGGCGATGGGTACCAGGTCTAATTCTTCTTTATATTATAATATACATATGTCCTCAATAGCTGCAGAGTTGTATAGTCGGTCATCATTGGTGGTCAACTATAAGGTGAACTTAGATCAGAATTGACGATTGATGGCTATCACTGAGTGGGCCGCTGATAAGGTGAAGGCCGAACTAAAGAAATCATCACGTCATGTCATCACGCTCACTTCTCATGTTGAGGAACTAGAAAAGGAGATGGCCATTGGGAGGGCAACGATGATGACTACTGAAGATGAGGAGGCCCTCAAGAAGCGCGCCGAGGAAAAATTTATTGAGTGGAGAAAGAAATGGAAGAAGGAAAGAGTGATCTTTAGGCTCAGATCGCTAAGCTGGAAGAGGTTGACCCCCAAAGATTGCTACTGAGGCTATGGAGAAGTATAAAGAGGCCTCGACATGTTCAAGACAGGCTTTTCAAGATGCAAACAGGCTAGAGATCATGCACAAGTTTCCCAACTCTGGGATTGACTTTGATCAGATGGAGATAATGTCTGACAAAGAATTTGACGAAGAGCCTGATGCTACTCTAGCTGAGGAAGCCACAACGGTGTCTTCGGAGGGTCAAATATCTAACACTGCTACTCCTGAACTTGTTGCTTGTATTTTCCTTGTTATACGGCTCTGCCATTCTCATTCTGTTAATAATACTGATTATATCAAAAGAATAAATGTTTCGTTTGTTATAGAGTACCTTGTAGATATTGTACTGTCATGCCTTGGGTCGTAACGTCGTCTGTTTACCCCGTCGACGGCTCGGGCTTGTATATTGGGAAGATGTAGAGAGCGAGCTATCAAATGGCAACTACGACCAAGCCAACCACAAGTGAATTGCTTTATTTCCTAGCTTGTAGTATAGAATCCTTCTCCGATCGTATAGCTAGCTCGGCAGTATAATCGAGTAGCCTACGAGGGTATCTACAAGTGCATCCCCGATCGTATAGTTAGCTCGACCGTATAATCGAGCAGCCTGCGAGGGTATCTATAAGTGCGTCCCCGATCATATAGCTAGCTCAGCCTGCGAGAGAGTGGCCCCCGATCGTATAGCCAAACAGCCTGCATGGGTGCTGAAAGGTTGTTTCAGATTGTATAGCTAGCTTAGCTTGTAAGGGAGTGGCCCCGATCGTATATCCACGCAGCCCACAAGGGTGCTGAGAGGTCATCCCCAATTAACTAGCTCGTCTCGTGAGAGAGTGGATCTTGATCGTATAGCCGAGCAACCCATGCGGGTGCTTAAAGGTCATCTCCGTTCGTATAGCAAGTTTGGCCTGCGAGGAAGTGGCCAAACTTCTAGGTAACACTGCTTTTCTTATAGCTTGTTCTAGAAGAATTTTCCTCTCAAACGGGTAGTAGATCCATAAAGCCACACCGAATCAATACAAACATGCATCATCAAAAGCTTAAAAATAAATCATTAAGACCCTCCTCTTTCAGGTTTCCTTTCTATATATATGTTGATTAGGTCTTACAGACTCCCTAGTCACGAGGTATTTTCTTCTTCTCACCTCCCTAACCCATGCACAAGCGACATAAGAAGCTTGAGTTGAGTATATCAGCAGTAAGGCAAACACATAAACAAAATATCAGGACAACGATACCTCCCAAAAGTTCAAAGCTCGGCAGCTGTTGGGTGGATGAACGGGACGCTCGGTCGAGTGACTTCATCGCTTGGCCCGAGCGCATTGCACTGCAGAGCTCAAACTCTCTGTTTATATAGCTCGGCCAAGCGCTCGAGCCACTTGACTGAGCAGGCATTGCTCAGCCGAGCGGTAGAGTGCTCGGTCGGGCGAAGATCAGTGCTGCTTGGCCTTTCACCATGTGCCTTCAGCTCGGCCGAGCGTCTGGAACAGCTCGACCAAGCGACCTGGGTGAGGTGTGGAAGACTTGAATCACCAAAATTTAACAAGATCAAGTCAGATCAATCCTCTCAAGCAGAATGTACAATTTTGATTCTTTTTCTATGTTCTGCAAAGTGCCCACGTCTTTGTGGGATGTGCTCATTCATAGTGCCCAAACTAGACACAAGCAACCCAACCAAACTTTGAGGACCATTCACAACACAAGTCTAAATAAAGCACATGGGTGAGTGTTACTAACAAACGTCTCTAAGAAAAACTCATAACAAGCATGTTAAAGAAAAACACCCGATCAGTCAGTTACATCACTTTATGTGACTTGGATTGCAGCTCAGGGTTACCTAGAAGTTCCCTTCCTCATCCTCTCTGAAGGACCTCCCTAGCAGATGTACCCTCTGAGGGGGCGGTGGAGGCTATTCACGCCTCGGCCCATGCTGTTCACCAAGGCTTTGAAGCCTTCACGAAGATGATGAATGATTGGGGTACGAGTGGGGCCGGGACGTCCACCGTTCCCCCTACGCCCCTAAATGTGAAGCGCAGCCTTCACCCTCAGATCGAAGCAGAAGCAACCGCCCGACGGAGGGGGCTCGATGAAGAGATAGTGGCCCAGCAAAGACTCCTCGATGCAGAGATGGAGGTCGTTCGTCAGAGGCGACTCGCGGAATAAGCAGTTGTCTAGCCGAGGCAGCTTGACGATGAAGCGGAGGCTGCCGCCGAGTAGATTCTGGTCGATGAAGAAATCGCTCGTCGACAGCTGCGATTCATCATCGCTGTGCGAGAAAGGCTCTAGGAGGATAACCGCATGATCTCGGAGGTGCCACCTCCGAATCGATGTCACACCTGAAGCCTGCCGCCGATGAACATCACGCCGCTCGTAGGGAGCGCCCACCAGGCGGCCCACCCAGCTCCCAGACGTGATGATCATCGGCATCAAGGCCGTGATTGTAGAAGGACTCCCCTGAGGCGGGGAAGGGACGCCGCTGAGCACTGAGGCGGCTCACCGAGCAACTCCGATGATGAGCATGGCGGTCGGGGCGACCGTGACGACTTGCGACGATTGCCTACACACCCACAAGGGTCGCCCGTGTGACCTCCCACCCATAAGCAAATAACCCCTTGGCTAGACGGGTGACCGCGGCCCCAATCCCCTATAGATTCAAGCTTCCTCAGCTTGAACTATATGATGGCGTGGGTGATCCCCTCGAGCATGTACATCAGTACATGGGGGGCCATGGAGATCCAAGGCGCGGATGACCCGTCCCTATGCCGAGGCTTCCAGATGACTCTAAAAAAGTCGGCACTAGAGTGGTACAACAGCCTGTTGGATATGGATGACGTTTGTACACCCTTGTAGGGGATGTACGAGGGAATACGGACCTCGAACGTCGCACACACAAAGTCGTGTGCAAAGGGAATCTGTTCCCTTGCGGAGAGGACCTCTAGATTAATGGGAAAGTCGCATTATATGTGCATAAGTGCATGCGACATATGGCTAATAAAGGGGTAATATCTTAAGCTTATGTTGTACCATGCATATGGTATAACTTAAGCTTATAATGTGCCATATATGATGGTACACCTTAGTTAAATTGTTCCAAAGGAACAATTACTCCTAAAATAACTACCTTGGGGGCTATAAATAAGACCCAAGGGTTAGCCATTTCCTTACACTTTTGCATGGTATTCTTGCATGCATTTCATTCTAGCGAAGCTCTGCCGAAATCCTTCCTCTCTCTTTATCCAAGTTCTTAATCTAAAAGTAGAGATTTAGATTGTGGATTTAGTAGCCTTACTCCGTTCGTGAGAAGACTCGATCCGTCGTGGCAAATCCGAAGGCGAAGTTCTGTGACTACCGTGCCGCATACGCAAGCGTAAGTCTCAACTTCATTTATCGATCCTAACTCTGTTTTGGCAGGATCCTACATTGGTATCAGAGCCATACGGATTCGCTCCGGTCAGAACCGTCGCCCCGTTAAAACTATGAACGAGTCGTTGTCTTTTTCACGAATGGGTATCCTACCATTACGGATATGGTAGGAACGCTTCGTGACGGAGAGAACGCAGCGGTTGTTCTTTTCACGTTAGGGTCTTCTGTCGTTACGGATATGGCAGGAACTCTCCGTGACGGGAAGAACCGACCGTTCATATTGTCAAACTCGCTCTCTTCATTGATGATGAGTCTCCATTCATAGGGAATGTGCGCTCTCTTCATGTGGAGCGCGTAGTTTATGATTTTTTTTGAAGAGGGTTATTTTTTGGCACACGGCCATTGGAGGACAACTACTTCCTCGACGAACGAGTGCTTCACCGGAGAAGAAGGTGGTAGTTATTTCCATCGGGGAAGATGAAATTTGGTGCATGTGCACCATGGCCAAATGGGCTATGAAGGCCATGCACCCCCCCTCCCCATGCGGAGGGGGTTGGCTACGGCCAATAACCACCACGGCCACCCCTCCGGCGGGGTGTGCGGCAACTCCATTCAAAGGGGGTGGCCGGCCATGGCCAAAGGGGCCATGGCCGGCCAATGCCAAAATGGCCTTGGCCATGACCGGCCATGGCCAAGCCATGGCCGGCCATGGCCAGGCCGGCAGTGGCCGGCCATGGCCAGGCCGGCAGTGGCCGGCCATGGCCAGGCCGGCAGTGGCCGGCCATGGCCAGGCCGGCAGTGGCCGGCCATGGCCAGGCCGGCAGTGGCCGGCCATGGCCAGGCCGGCAGTGGCCGGCCATGGCCAGGCCGGCAATGGCCGGCCTCGGCCACGGCCAGGGGGGCCCTGGCCGTGGCCAAGGCCAGTGGCCAGGGCCGGCCTGCCCGGCCCTGGCAGAGGCCAGGGCCGGCGCCCTGGCCACTGCCAGGGCCTGGCCGGCCCTGGCAGAGGCCAGGGCCAATGCCCTGGCAGAGGCCAGGGCCAATGCCCTGGCAGAGGCCAGGGCCAATGCCCTGGCCTCGGCCAGGGCCTGGCCGGCCCTGGCCGGCCTCGGCTAGGGCAGAGGCCCTGGTCGAGGGGCCAGGGCCCCTGGCCGGCCAGGGCAGAGGCCCTGGCCGGCCCTTGGCCACCCTTGGCCAGGGCAGAGGCCCTGGCCAGGAGAAATTTCAGACCATTAGCATTGGTCGACCAATTTGGGTGTTTTGGTCGACCAATTCGGCAAAAAGGCCTTGGTCGAATATGAACGCGCCGACTAGCCCATACGGGGTGTCTAAAGGCTCTACTCCTTGAAGATTAGCCGTTGTGCTCTACTTCATGCGAGATTAGCCGTAGTGCTTTACTCCTTGAAGATTAGCCGTAATGCTCTACTTCATGCGAGATTAGCCATGTCATTGTGCTCTACTCTACGGAGATTAGCCAATGTACTTATGATGTTGTGCTCTACTCTAGGGAGATTAGCCAATGTATTTCAAATTTTTGAAAAAGATGTTTTCAAATAGGTTATGTCCCGTCCTTAAATCGGGATAGCGCAATTTAGAATTCCAAGTCCTACCACGATCCGGCCATGGTTATCTAACCCATGGGTGTGTAGAACAGGTCTCGTGGCTTGGCAATTATTGCGCTAAAATTCTTTGCGCAAACTCTAACCTATTCCATTTTGAAAGATATGTTTTCAAAAAGTATTTTTCCGCGGCAGGTACCATACGGGTATCATTTCTGATTTCTTTTTACTTGAGATAAGTAAGAGGGATACTTTGAAAGTTACTTCTAGATGGTAGTTGGGAACGTAGTGAACTTCTCGATTCTAGAGTAACATTTCAGCGCATCCAAGGAACTTATCAAGTGTTTAAAGAATCGAAACTTTATACATAGAATTTTGATCGTGTTTTTCATTTTCTTTGCAGTTTTTTGATTCGAATATGTCTACCGCTTCTAAGAACATTGTCGCCGAGCTTAACAAAGGTGAGAAGCTCAACGGCGACAATTATAAACTTTGGTCAATAAAAATCCAATATGTTTTGGAAGAGCAAGATGTGCTTGAAACACTCCAAAACATAATGGAAGAACCTGAGTTGGGCAATACGACCCAACACAAGAGGGACCGAGAAGCTTATGAGACTTGGACTCGAAAGAACAAAATAGCACGTATTACGTTACTGTCCGCAATGGACAATGACATAATGCGTCTATTTCGGGAATTCGACCTAGCCAAAGACATATGGTCTGAGCTAGAAATAAAGTTTGGTGGAACTTCGGTTACCAAACTCCGCTCCTTAAATATTCAATTTGATTCGTACAAGATGCGGCGAGATCATTCTATGAAAAAGCATCTCCGCCACATGGCGAATCTCATATCTGAATTGAAGGATGCGGGTGTTACGCTGTCTGACGAACAACAGATCCAAGCAGTCATTCGTTCACTCCCAGATAGCTGGGATAACATGAAAATGCACCTCACTCATAATGAGTGCATTAAAACTTTAAGCGATGTATCAAAACACCTCGAACTCGAGGAAGAGCGGATTCAAGCCGCAAAACCTAGTGCAGAAGTGCACATGGCCGCTAGTTCCTCACATGGAGGAAATAAGCGGAAGAATAAACGCTTAAGGTTTGTGAACGAACGAAAGCAAGAACCGGAAACCTCAAAGAAGACTAAGAACAAAAAGTGGCAAAAGAATGTGCACTCAAAGAAGAAAAACTTGAAGAAGATCAAGTGCTTTAAGTGCAACAAGTACGGTCACTTCACCCGTACATGTACGGATGGAAGTGATAAGGTAACTTGTAGGGCTAGTTACATATGTGTTTCTAGTTCCGTGTTTCTTGCTGAATCTAACTATTTTTGGTTGATTGATTCAGGGGCCACAGACCACGTAGCGAAGGACAGAAGGTTCTTCGTAGAGTATCGAAAGATAACTCAAGAAACAAAGTGGATATACGTCGGCAACAACACTCGTGTTGAAGTCAAAGGCGTCGGAACATGCAAGCTAGTTCTCGACAACGACTGAACTTTATTATTGCACGACGTCCTCTTTGCTCCAGATATTAGATGGAATATCGTATCCGTGGTCATGTTAATGTCTTTAGATTATGAATGGAGGTTCTATAAACAAAAGGTTGACCTTGTTTGTAATAGTTCTTTAATTGGGTCGGGTAATGTTTGTAATGGATTAATTGTTTTAAACACAATGTATGATGATTCTTCTTCTATTAATGAAAGTTTCCATTTGACAAATGCTTCTAACTCTGAATCTGAGATCATTTGTTGGCATGCAAGACTTGGTCATATTGGACCAACTAGAATGGATAGACTTGCCAAAAGTGGCTTGCTATCTAATGTTTCAAAAGTTGAAATGTCAACTTGCGAACATTGTCTTGTAGGGAAAACTTGTCGCAAGCCGTTTGGAACTGGCACAAGGGCCGAAGTTCCATTACAGCTTATCCATTCGGACATTTGCGGTCCAATGAATGTTAAGACAAGACGCGGGAAGTCCTATTTCATCACATTCATTGATGACTTCACCCGTTTCGGTCATATTTATTTGATTTCCCACAAACATGAAGCTTTATCTTGCTTCAAAAACTATATGAGTTTAGTATAAAATCAACTAGATCGCAAGATAAAGGTCTTGCGAACCGATCGGGGTGGAGAATATCAATCAACAAGTTTTAAGGAACTCTGTGATGAAAAAGGCATAGTTCATCAAATAACTATGCCTTATACTCCGCAACAAAACGGTGTTGCGGAAAGAAGAAATAGGACATTGATGGAAATGGTCCGATCAATGATGTCTCATGCAAATTTGCCCATCACCTTTTGGGGTGATGCATTATTGACGGCAGCATTCATCTTAAACCGTGTACCCTCGAAGTCGGTAAGTTCTACTCCTTATGAGTTGTGGAACAATAGAACTCCAGACTTAAGCATTCTAAAACATTGGGGTTGTGCCTCTTACGCACATTTATCCTCTCACAAATATGGCAAACTTGGGCCACGTGGGAGGAAGTGTATCTTCATCCGATACGCTAAAAACTCCAAAGGATATGTTTTCGTCGGTCAAGAGGACAATGGGGGTCTAATAGAATTCGAATCGAGGGATGTTGTCTTCTTGAAAAACGAGTTTCCAAGACAGGGTGAGATAAGTCAAGACTTATCCTTGTTTGAGACTTGGGATCAAGAAGGATCGGAACATTCGAGTGGGAGAATTCTTGGTGAAGAAGAAAATACGTTTCAAACTTCACCAATGGATGATACGAACTATACCAATCCTATTCCGAGTGGGAGTGATATTATTCCAAGTGGGAGTGATGTCATTCCAAGTGGGAGTGATCAAACTCAAGCAAGACGTAGTAATCGAACGAGGCTAACACCTCTGAGATTTGAGGATGAATTTCCTCAAACATTCATGACATTACTACAAGATGATGACGAACCTGCAAATTTCAAACAGGCCGTCACATGCCCTGCTAAAGATAAATGGATAGCGACAATGGAAGAAGAACTTCAATCCATGAAAACAAACCAAGTCTGGGACTTGGTTGATTTACCTAAGGGACGTAGAGCCATTGGGAACAAGTGGGTTCTCAAAATCAAGCATAAGGCTGATGGCTCCATCGAGAAATGTAAAGCTCGCCTTGTTGCGAAAGGTTTCACGCAACAGGAAGGAATAGACTACGAAGAGACTTTCTCTCCTGTCGTGCGTTTTACCTCCATTCGCTTAATTCTGGCAATGGTGGCTTGTTTGGACCTCGAGTTACATCAGATGGATGTAAAAACTACTTTTCTTAACGGAGAACTAGATGAGGAGATCTACATGGAACAACCAAACGGGTTCGTACAAGAAGAAAACAAGCATAAGGTTTGTAAACTTCGTAAATCCATATATGGCCTTAAACAATCCTCAAGGCAGTGGTATATGCGCTTTCAAGAAGTCGTTTTGTCGTATGGTTTCTCCATGCTCGACGAAGACAACTGCGTATATATTAAGAGGATTAAAAACAAGTATGTAATTATGTCTCTTTATGTAGATGACATACTTATAGCCGGAAATGATAAGCGTCTTATCATGGATATCAAAGCTTGGCTTTCATCCGTCTTTGAGATGAAAGACATGGGTGAAGCTGCATATATCCTTGGGGTTAAGATCTCAAGGAATCGTTCCAAGAAACTTCTTTCTCTCTCTCAAGAGACATATATAAAGAAAGTTTTAGAACGGTTTAATATGCATGACTGCAAGCCAATTGATACTCCAATAAGCAAAGACGAGGGTCTATGTTTGGAAATGTGTCCCAAAGATCCAAAAGAAAAGAAAGCTTGGAAAAGGTTCCATACTCCAGTACTGTCGGAAGTCTGATGTACGCCATGATGTGTACCAGACCGGACATTTGCTATGCTGTTGGTATGGTAAGCCATTACCAATCCAACCCAGGACAGGCACACTGGAAAGCGGTGAAGAGGATATTAAGATACCTCAAAGGGACTGCAGACTATGCGTTATGCTATCAAGGCAATACCTTGAGACTCGAAGGCTATACCGATGCTGATTGGGTGGGTGATCTCGACGAGCGAAGATCTACCTCAGGCTTTGTTTACTTGCTCGGGAATGGTGCAATATCCTGGAGCAGCAAGAAGCAAACCTGCATCGCCCTATCAACCATGGAAGCCGAGTTTGTAGCATTCAGCATGGCGGTCCAAGAAGCTGTTTGGCTTAGGAAATTCTTAGACAGGCTAACGGATGCCACTGACTCGAGCACTGTTCCTATATACAGTGATAGTCAAGCTTCGATTGCCTATGTCAAAGATCCTAAATTTCATTGTAAGACCATACACATTGATATTTGATTCAAGTTTGCGAAGGACTATGACAAACGGAAGGAAGTAGACATAGGATACATATCCACGCATGAGATGATAGCGGATCCCCTTACTAAGGCGATCCCCAGAGATGTGTTTTTCAAACACTTATCATCTATGGGAATGCGTAGGTGCTGAGCTGTATCATGTAATATTTCCCATGTCTATAGAAGATCAAAGTTTAATTTGCATACAAGTTTCTTACAAATGATTTTATATACATTTGTGTTTAAGTCTCAGCTATTTTAATTGTGTGTATGTCAGACAGATTAAGGTTGGCTCTCTCACATGAGCAACCGCCTTATCTTATCAGATGGATAAGATAGAGATGAGACTAGTTTAAAGTCAAAATCATTAGACAAATG